>CM056490.1:4656667-5256667 GCA_029783415.1 Anisodus acutangulus
AAGCCACCCCAACCCTACCGCCGAAATAAGGAAAATGTCAATTCAATTCTCGATGGAAACAGAATTTTGCGAATTCTCCCCCGAACTGGAAGATCATTTCGAGATCTTCGAACATATTCGAGGGTTCAATGTTACTATTATAATCCTTTCTAGATTTGATAAGTAGTTTTTTCATTATTTATTACTGAAAATTACTTTTGGAAGGATCTCAACACGATATTTTTATTAAATACATAGAAAGATTTATCATATTGCTAAAAGCTACCCAACCACAGTTTTTTTGTTTTCAAGTATGTCAACCTACTTGCTTACAATCTAGATACAATTTCATTGGTTAGCCCAGTCAAGACATCATGAAATATAATCCTCCTTCCGTGAGCGTAAACTTCTCCATCCCACTTCCTCGCCACCAACTCCTCTCCAAGCTTCACGGCCGCCTTCACCGTTTCCGCCGTACCGACGTGCGCGGAGTCCACGATGCCCTGCTCCATTGCCATGCCAGCAGTCAGTTTAGTACCTCTCATAACCACCTCACGCCAAGCTGTGGGCGACTTAACTTTATTCTTCACCAACGTCACGAACCAAGCTGGAATTTTTAGCCCAATATCAATTTCACTCATATAAAGAAACCCGCGGTCCTTGCGCATCAAAACATAATCATGGCTTAGCGCCAGGACAAAGCCAGCTGCCGACGCGTGGCCAGTAATGGCCGCGATGGTCGGCATTGGCAGGTTGAAAAGGTCATAAATGAGAGACCGAAGCTTGGTGTCCATCAACAATAAGCGGGATGGGTCGGACGACGCCCAAGTGAGATCATATCCGTTAGAGAAGAATTTGCCTTGAGCGGTAGTGATCAGAGCAAAGCCAGTCGTCGCTTCCGATGATACGCGTTTGAGAGCGGCTCTAATGGAATCAATAAGAAAGGAATTGAGCCTGTGCTCATCATCACCGGTAAGTGTTAGGATAAAGAGATTTCCTTGTTTCTCTAACGTGCACATTTCTTCCTATGATTTCATCCATGTATTGCTACAATTTAGCCAAATAAGTACTTTAATATGTAAAGATATATGAATATTTAAAAGTAAATAAGTTTCTCCCAACGACAGATGCATGAATGCTGACTAGTTGGAAGTTTGAATTCAAAGATATGACAATTATAAATCACCTAAAATGTTTGATTTTCAAACTCAATTATTAGCTTTTAATTTTAAACAAAAGAATGCCTATGTTGATAGACGGCATAGTAGAAAGTTCAACCACATGTGACATCACAGTTTTTTTTTGTTTTAAATCCAAATAATCTATTCAATCTGGGTTACTGTAATCTTTATTGTATAAAACATTGAGCACAATATATACTTTACGCTCACAAAAATTGGACACTGTTGGTCTATGTCTAACCAAACAGAACAGAACAATCAAATTTAGCGGGCACCTGGCCAATTTTCTTCCAATGCAGGCATAATTTTTCCATCCCACTTCCTAGCCACCAGCTCCTCCCCAAGCTTCACGGCCGCCTTTACCGTCTTCTCCGTTCCAATGTGCGCGGAGTCCACAATGCCATGTTCAATAGCCACGTCATCAATCAGTTTAATACCTTTCAGAACCACCTCAGGCGAAGCTGCGGGTGACTTAACTTTGCTCTTCACTAAAGCCACATTCCAAGCTGGCTCAACTTCACTGAAAGAAATAATCCCCTGATTATTCTCATTAATGAAAGAGTATATATATAATTTACAAATTGCCATAATAGAAAACCTATTCTTATTCTACTCCAAAAATCTTATTCTAGTAGTACAAGACTCCTACAACTATGGTAAGTATACAATGCTAATTAAGGTAACATTTACACTACAATATTACAACAATATACACATAATATTCTGCCAATCCCGTGATGGGCTGTTGATTCACAATCCGAGATGGCGGTCCAATATACATGTATACACGTGTATATCGTGTGTATACTTATGTATATTTAACACACCCCCGCAGTCATAGCGGACGGTCTTCGAACGCTGAGACTGTCCCTAAAGTCTTCAAAAAGGACTGAGGGAAGACCCTTTGTAAAGATGTCTGCAATTTGATACCTGAAAGGGACATGACATACGCGTACTTGTCCACGAGCTACCTTTTCACGAACAAAGTGAATGTCCATCTCGATATGTATAGTGCGCTGGTGCTGAACCGGATTGCCAGAAAGGTAGATGACACTAACATTATCACAATAAACCAAGATAACTTTCTGAATAGGACAATGAAGCTCTAAAAGAAGATTACGTAACCAACATGATTCAGAGACCACATTGGCTACCCCTCGATACTCAGCCTCTGCACTTGAGTGTGATAATGTCGACTGACGCTTGGCAGACCAAGATACCAAGTTATTTCCAAGAAACATACAATAGCCAGACGTAGATCGTCTGGTGTCTGGGCAGCCACCCCAATCAACATCTGTATACGAGACAAGCATAGACGTCGATGAAGGATATAAATGTAAGCCATAGTCAAGTGTCCCATGGATGTACCTAATGATGCGTTTGAGCGCATTCATGTGCTCAATCCTGGGATCATGCATAAATAAACACACCTGATGTACGACATACGTAATATCTGGTCTCGTGAATGTAAGATACCGAAGGGCCCCTGCAAGACTGCGATAACGGGTCGGATCCTCATACGGTGACCCAGCCGCAACACCCAACTTAGGTTTAGTATCAACCGGAGTGGAAGTGGATTTACAGGACGACATCCCCGCCCTCTCATTGATCTCAGCTGCATACCTCCTCTGTGATAAGAACAACCCACCTGCATGACGAGTGACAACAATCCCCAAAAAATAACACAAGGGCCCCAAGTCTTTCATAGCAAACTCAGAACTGAGCATTGTCATGATAGACTGACGGAATGCATCAGAAGAGACAGTCAAGATAATATCATCTACGTATAAGAGTATATAAGCCAATGAAGAACCACGATGATATATGAACAATAAATTGTCAGACCTGCTGTGAGAGAACCCAATAGTCGAAACATAGTCTGCAAACCTCTTATACTACGCCCGTGGAGAATGCTTAAGTAAATACAAGGACTTTTTCAACAAACAGACATGATGAGGATAGTTGGGATCCCTAAACCCCAAGGGCTGATGCATATAGACTGTCTCATTGAGATCACCATGTAAGAAAACATTCTTCACATCCAACTGATGAATGTGCCATGCTTTCGAAAGAGCCAAGCTGAGCACAGTACGAATGGTAGCCGGCTTGACCACCGGGCTAAATATCTCACCACAATCCACACCCACCTGCTGAGTCTTACCATCACCTACAAGACGAGCCTTATGCCTCACAAAAGTACCGTCAGAATTGTCCTTATGAGCAAAAATCCACATGGACTGAATAATATTAACACCAGATGTACGGGGCACCAACTCCCACGTCTTATTATCAATTAGAGCATTATATTCGTCGGTCATAATAATTTTTCAATTCGGGTCATGTAATGCAAACACAGGGTTACGAGGTAGAGGAGATTTAAGCACATTAGAATTTAAATTAAAATATCTTTTTGATTTAAAAATATCCCGTTGAGTACGAGTGACTGGTCTATGACTCGGAGGAGAATTGGGTGAATTTTGGGAATTATCGGGACCAGGGACGGACTGGCCAGCAGGCAGTGGGCCTGCTGGCCCAACACGGTAAGTAGGTATCGGAACTGGAATGGGCTGGGCAACTGGCCCGATTCCAGAAATTGGGGCGGGTACTGGCCCAGTTACTGGACTGGACCCAGTAGGTGACGGCGTAGCAGTGGGGCCAGTGGGTAGTGGGCCCGCTAGTGGATTTTGGGTACGTGATAGGTCTTATAAATGGTGAATACTATACGGGGAGATACCGTCATCCAAAAAATTATACGAACTAGGCATGTGACTACTCAATTTTGCAAATGGGAATTGAGACTCATAAAAAATAACATGATGACTAATGATGATTTTGTTAGATGATAAATCAAAACATTTGTAACCACGATGATTAGACGGATAGCCCAAAAACACACAAGGGATAGAACGAGCCTGAAGTTTGTTAATTGTGGTGGATGGAAACAACGGATAACATAAGCATCGAAAGACCCTAAGATGTGAAAACGAAAGAGTCTTATTAAATAAAATTTGAAGAGGGGATGAGTACGTCAACCTTTTGAGAGGAAGCACGTTAAGAAGATACGTAGCCATTTGTAGAGCATGATCCAAGATCCACTCTTTACACTCAATAGTCCAACTTACCTTTTCCATGTGTTTTCTCTAGTGTTTTAAAAGGCGGAGACGTAAGGCGGGGCGTTTTACCCATGTATTGGCGAAGCGTGCTCGGCGAAGCGTAAGTCCCAAGGCATGAGGCGTAAATCCATGGGTATTGAAGATTTAGTATTTCATAAAATAATATAATTACAATAAATATTTTCAAATAGGTAAAATTACATAAAAAAACTGTAAATAAATAATATATATGTGTGTGTGTGTGTGCGCGCGGGGGGGGGGATTCATTATATGCCAATTACAACTTGTAATTATATATAACATAATTTTACAAGTATAAACCATACAATAAATAAAATGTATTGTGAAATGTAAATCAATTTCAAACAATGAAAAAATCACAATCTCTTTAAACAGTATTACTATTCATTCTATCTCCCTATAAGCAAATAATCAATAAACTATATCAGTATTATAATTAAAACGTAACTCCTTCATGAATAAAAATAAAATTACTTTCAAATAGCAAAATAATAAAATATGATAATTTTGATACATAAGACAAAAGCCCGCTGACAAGTGAAAATGTACAATTCTGCTATGTGTTTTTAAATGAAATATTAAGTGATATTCACCCTCACGATGTTCTCAAATAATAAATATGCACTACTACGACTTGTTATTTGAGTTACACCCAACCTTCTTATTTCTATAGATGAAAAACTATTAAGTATCATTCATTTGTTAAAGAATTATGAGGGTCAACGATTTTAATTAAGTAATTTAACATATCATTTGTGTAAGAACTGCTAGGCCAGTCTCGAGCGTTGTACGTTAGACGTGTTTAAGGCTTACAGTCGGACGCTTAGAGAGTAAGCCTCACATGAACTAAGCCCCGGAGTGTTTTGTCAGTGCCTCGCCCCGGGGCCCCGGGGCGAATCCTAAATTTGAATTTAAAACACTAGTTTTCTCTTTGTGAATATTTCTCCCTTGGTAATTAGTAATTACAAAAGCATGAGAAAACGAAAGAGACTAGTCCTTTTTTTTCTTCTTTTTCTTACATTTCATTGGTAGGAGTAGAGTTGTCAAATGGGTGAAATAAGCGAGTTGGGTTAAATTTGACCGGGTCACTATGAGCGGATTAAATATTACTTGGGCTGAAATGTATTGGGGCTAAAAAATGGGTTATAATCTAACTCGCCCAATTCATACTAAGTTTTAATTTTTTTGTTTGTTCTTTTTATAATTTTTAAGTACCTAATAATTTTTTAATTTATTATGACTATATATAACATATCAAACAAAATAAACGTCTTTTTGAAAATATTTTGACAAGATTTCTCAAGGGTCAATTTGGCTACATATCAGCCTAATTTTTAAATGGATTGAATTGAATGGGTAAAAATGGGCTGAGCCAATGAATAAACTTAAACGAATTGGATAAATCATGTTTTCATAAACTAATTTTGCCACCCCTAGATAGGAACGGTAACAAGATTCGGTGAACTAAAAATCCTCCATTTAATTAAATAATAGTTTTGAAATTTATTTAACCAATAATTAAATTAAAGCAGAGAATTCCGCCTTTTTAGTTAATGTAAAGAAAATTGGATGTTGCAAGGTTAAATACTTTTTGATGACAAATAGAAAATAGTACCATGAGGAAAGGGTAAAAAAAAACTCGCTAAGAGAATGAAATAGGATATGAAATCGCAAGCTCCCAAATAGTGAAAGGAGGCAGGGCTTTGGCTGTGTTGGCCTGTTGAATGTGCCGACTTATAGATAGTGACTTGGTTAAGAAAACTAAAAAAACAAGAAACATAATTGAATAATTAAAGATGAGTATGTTGGGTTACAGACTTGAAATTGAGTTACAACAATAACGTACCCAGTGAGGTCTCACAACGTTTAGTCTAGAGAGGGTAGAGTGTACACAGACCTTACCTCTATCTTGGTAGGTAGAATTACTGTTTCCGAGAGACACTTGGCTCAAGACAAAGCATAAACACAAGAAATTTAAAGCAGTATGAAAATGCTGGTATCAAATCCGAATAAATCATGCTAGTGCATTCTAAAAAAGAAGCAGTAACTAATGCAGATACATAAGATAAACAATGTACACTAATGTTAGACGACTCATTTTTTGAATACATGATATCAGAGTTAAATCCATTTTGTTTTTGCTTTATCCAATGTTAGGTTTGTCTACCCACAAATTGTTTAGTCCTAGTCGTGTTTCTTTACACGTCCAGAATATTTGTTGGAAAAGAAAAACGATGCATTCAATAACAATAAATTTGCACCATGCATTTTCTAATTCTGGTTGTTGCATCTTTACTTAGGTTGTTTTCGAAGTATTTGTTGGGGTCTCTGTTTTTATTGATGCTATGAATTTTACTAGTAGCAAAAAAGGAACATTTTTTATCTACACTTAATTACTGTGCATGTATTAGATTACTAATCCATTGTAATTTGGATTTTGGACTAATATACCTTCATGTAATTTAATGAAGTTTTCCACAAATTAAAAAATAACATGAACACTTATCTTATTTTGCACACTTATATGATTCATTGTTCTCGAATTTCTTAGTATAAGAATTGTTTTTTTAACAACAAACTCTTCCAATAAATTAAGGCCAACACGTCAAAAATGAAGTCAAATTAAACAATCGACGTAACTGATTCAAATATCAGAAGACACGAATCTCCATGGAATTGTTTAGTCTTTTTCTGTTTGTTCTAATTATCTATTTTTCCAAAATCATTTTTGTCATTGATGCTTCTCCACCAGCAATGTATGTCTTTGGAGACTCTTTTGTAGATGCTGGCAACCCTGCCTTTTACAAAGTTCTTTGCAATTTTCCCTATGGAATTGACTTCAAATCTCCCATTAGTTTTAATGGGCGTTGCACAAATGGCTTCACCATGGCAGATTATTACGGTAAGGATTCAACGTACAAACACCGACACCGTAATAATATTTCTACACTGTCAGCATATCTTAACATATTGTAACAGGTAACTATTGGCAGATGTATAGTTGATGGTATGAATTCGGAAAAACTTAGTAACTTTGACTCATTCCCTATATTTGTCTTAAAATTTTATTTAATATGTACAAAAAACTAATTTTGAACACAATTCAGAAATTAAAAACTCAAATAATGGATCTGCCTCTTAAGATAACTTCACTGCAAAAAAAATACAGATTGGTGATAAAATATTTATAACGGACAGGTCCCTCACAATTCTTTGACGAATTTGTGTGATTTAATGATGGAATTCATCAATTTGTGACGATTTTATTCTTCTGTCATAAATTCTTATGTGCCGCTCGAACAAATATTCTATTTTCAAGTACAGTACTATTTTTGAAGTTAAATTTTTTTTTTTGGGATTTGAAGCTATGTTTTTAGGGCTACCTCTAGTACCCTCATATATGGCTCTATCAAAGGAACAACGAGGGAAAGTGACCACTGGCATAAATTATGCATCAGCTGGATGTGGCATTTTACCTGACTCTCCAACAATGGTTTGTTTCCTTTTTTCCTTTTTCTCACTTTATGTTATGTTTAAATTGAAAAACAAAATTTATTTTTATAAGTAATTTTGGGAGAATTAGTTTCACGATTTTGACACAATTGATAATTAATTTCATGTTTGGTTTTGAAAACCAACACAAATTGGCCTTAAATAATTCAGACGTCCCCAAGTTTGGTTTTCGCAAAAGTTTCAAGAAAAAACTGGTTTTTCTTCAAACGAAACATTATTAGTGTTTTAAAATAGGAAAAAAGGTCAAACTATCCCTCAACTATACGAAATATCTTAACTTTACCTTATATTATATTTTGGAATTATTTATACACTTGTCGACTGCCGTCAACAAATCGTCTCGTATTATTCGTTGATCCTAAAGGAATTCCAATTGAAAGTATAATTAGAATGAATTCAAACCATATTCCAAAATAGAGGCAATTTAAGTTTGGACATTTTTCTCTTAGTATTTTTACATGTGAAGTTCATACTGTTCACACTAAAGTTCTGTTAAAGACGAGCAAATATGAAACGATTTGTTAATAGCAAAAGTGTGAATGACAAGAGTAAAATTAAGATATTTCATAGAGTAAAAGGATAAATTTGAACATTTTCCCTTTGAAATATTGTTTCATGGTTTTATACTTCTATTAGCATAATCTTATTTTCCTCTAATTGATAATAACATTCTCTTGTTTTCCCCCCCTGATAAATGCAGCCAGGTTGTTTAAATTTGGATAAACAAGTTACAAATTTTGAGAAGACAATATTGGAGGACCTGCCAAAATCCATCCCCAAAACTATAGACTTAAAGTTGCACCTAGCCAAATCTATATTTTACATCTATATTGGAACAAATGACTATGCCTATTTCTTGTCCAACTACAGTGCTGTGATGACCCCTCAGTACTTCTCTCATTTCCTTTTGGGACAACTTGCCGAAAGATTGAAGGTTAACTCTTTCCCCTTCTCTTATGCAATTCAAATTACTAAATTGCTCCAAAATTGCTCGGAGATTGATTCAGGATTTTAAGTTCCTGCGGAATGGCACTGTACTTATTACTTTTTCGTGATAGTGAACGTTGACATAGTATATATAGATGTACTCCCTCCGTCCTAATTTATGTTGCATTTTTCGCTTCTCGAGAGTTAATTCGACTAATCTTTGAAACTAAATTGCATTAGATCCACTCAATATTTCAAAATTATGATTTAGCTATTCAAAGTCCAAAGAAATATAAGTTGCAATTCTAAAAAATACATTTTGAAATGTTGATCAAAGTTCACATAGTTTGCATTTTGAAAAAAGAAAAATGCCACATAAAGTGGGATAGAGGGAGTGTGTGTGTGTGTATATATATATATATGAGATTTTTTAGCTCGATATATAATTTTAATTTTTACATTATTAGATCGAGACAATCTTAAATTGACCGACATGGACGAAGGGGTGTGTATAGGCTTAAAGTTATGGATTTAGCGGGATTCATGTAGCTTTGGCTCAAACTCAATATATATGTTAAAAATTTATTAAATATGTATAAATTAAAATTGAGATTGAAACCTAGTTATCTACAGTTAAGAACTCATAAAAGTTCAATTTATGGATATCGGCCTTTGACACAAACAATGATGATTCATATAGTTGATTCGAGCCTACACACCTGCTAATTAAACCTAGTAGCTAGTATAGAAAAAATAAATTGCCAATTGCCTAAAATTCTGAATGTGGCATAGTAATTACTTTGATATGTTGATGTAATTTCTCAACTCACACATGATGTTAAAATTATTGTTTCTAACTATTTCTATTCAGTTTACAGATTCTTTATGATTTGGGGGCAAGAAAGTTTGTAGTGAACAACCTTCTGCCACTGGGGTGTATACCAGCCAATTGCATACATAACCACTGCAATGACACAATAAATAACAATGTCTTCAAATTCAGCAAAAAATTACCTTTGATGCTTAGATTGCTGCCAAACAAAGGATTTAAAGGGGTTGTTTTTGCCACTCCTCCAGATTATTTCAAGCTGTTTGAGAATCCATTGATAATCAAGCAAAGTGGTAATGTTTATCTCGATTTTGATTTATTTTCTAGTTTGTATATTACGTATACATATGTATATATATTAGAGATATAACCACGTACATATAAAGGAAAAAAAAGGTCCAATTGAGTAATAATTGTTAGGAGGAACGATATATGTTGAAATTTGAACTTGTGATACTGTGGTTCAAATTGTTACCTCTTGACTACTAAGTTGTCTAATCCAAGACTCTTCATGGGTACACCACATCTATATAAAGACACAAATATACACACCTAGTTAACGGGAAAGAAAGGTCCAATTGAGTAACAACATTTAGAAGAATACTGTAATACGAACGTGTGATATCGTCGTTCAATTTGTGACCTCTCGACTATTGTTTTTTCCTTCTAGGACTCTTCAATCTATGAATGTATATATGTATGTACCAACGTATGTACGTACGTACATATATATATATATATATAGATCCAATCATACACACATAATTACATAAAGAAAGGACATTGAAATTCAAATTTGTGACACTATGGTTCATATTGTGACGTTAAAGTCCTTCGAAGACTCTTTAATATATGTTATCCAGATATTAGACACTTTTCTTTTTCTCTTTTGGTGTAGGTATCAAAGATATGGTGCATGGTTGTAGGAAATTTGGCTCTAAAACTTATTGCAAAGACAGGGACAAGTATTTCTTTTTCGACGATATCCACACTACTGAGGCAGCAAATCATGTTTTAGCACAAGGTTGTTTTAATGGTAGTCTCTGTGAACCATGGACAGTGCAACGTATAGCAGAGTTGTCATAATAATTTTTTTCGGAAAAGGGCCAAAATTGCGAATTATTGTCTACTATAAAGTATAAACACGTGAAAATGCCAATTATTCTATCTGTTCCAAATTGTGTGTGTCAAATTGAATTTGGAAGTGAACCTTATAGTATTTGACCATCAAATTACTTGTGAAATACTCAGTCATTTAAATCAATAGATTAATTATTTAAGTTAAATTATGTGATATCTTTTTTTGCATAGTTTAGTCAGTATTATTTTCCTCATATAAGACCGATCGGTGAAGCATTTAAGTACAATTTACTGGCGTTAATCGATCAAGAGAATCGTTACCACGCTAAAGTTTATCTAGTGTATCACCTCTTGTATTATGTCCTATGGTTCTATTTATCTTTGCTTTTTTAAATGTAAAATTCAAAGTTAAGTTGGAGCATTTAGTCGTCAGCTCTTTTTTTACTCATTCAAGAATTCTAATTCAATTCTCATTTTTAATTATCATTATATAAAATTGAGTCTTCCACCTTTTTCTCTTTTTATACCAAATGAACATGAAAAAACAATTGTTAAACTTTAACAATAGCGAAAAGCAGAACTGATAAAAGTTTTACCCATAATTACATGTCAATCTTAAATTTAAAACCACCATATATATATATATATATTGTATCTAGCTTCTAAAAATAGGTTCAAGTGAGAAATGAATCAGAGAAAAAAATTTCACCTTACTAATATGGATATTCTGGCGGGATGAGAGAATTAATGAAAGATATATTACGATACATCAAAATATGTCAACTAAAGTCCTTATGCAGATGAGCAAAGTAAAACAAGCTAGTAATTTTTTTGAAAGGTAAAAGTGTTTTCTTTTATTATTTAACTTATTTTATAGATATTGAAGGATTTTGGCCAAACGGTTGATAGAATAAATATCTCAAAAGATCAGGATGTGAAATTATCTAGTAAAGTCATTTATGTTAGAGTTTGTCTTGAATTTTCTGTTCTACCATAAGTGTTTTACTTCAAAAGGAATTTCTTGGTGGAAAAGGTTTAACAATTATTCTACCATATTTATCATTTTCTTGGGGGAGAAGTTTTGGATTTCTATTTTATAGGAGATTCTTTCTTCTCATAAATAACACAATAGCATCCATGATGTAGTCGTTTATAGAGTTTTCTTTAGGGGGAATTTTTTCTCTCAATAGGTTTTATGTTTTTTATATTAGTTTTCTCAAGGTCACTTAACCAAACCATATTAATATTATGTTTTTAACATAGTTTTTGTGTCGGCTTATTTATGCAAGGATATATTGATGCTGACAATGGTGGTGATGTTGATAGTTGAAAGAGCACATCCGGGTATGTTTATACCTTCGGAGGTACTGCGATTTGTTGGGTTTCAAAGTTGCAGAAGGTAGTAGCTCTCTCTAGTTGTGAGGCTGAGTACGTTGCCGTGACGGAGGCCACGAAGGAGATGATGCGGCTACAATCTTTTCTGGGGGAATTAGATCAGGACCACGAGGGGAGTGTGCTATACTGTGATAGCCAAAGTGTCATTCATTTGGAAAAGAACCCGGTCTACCATGCTCAAACGAAGCACATACAACTTCGGTGCCATTTCATCCGATTAGCTTTGAAAGATGGAGTATTAGTGCTTGAGAAGATCTCAGGGAGTCAGAATCCAGCAGAAATGCTGACGAAGGGCGTGCCGAATGATAAACTGAAGTTGTGTGCAACTTTAGTTGGACTTCTTGGATGAGGATCGGAGTCGCCGCTGCAGATGGAGACAAATGATTGAAATTAGTCTCCAAGTGGGAGATTGTTGAGTTGTGGAGCCTAATTCACCGTCGACACTATGAAGACCCTACGCAGAGTGTGGAACACTGATCGATGTGGGGGTTGGAAGGGGGGTGGGTGGTAAACCCCCTTCCCGGGGGAGTAGGAGGCGGAGCCCCTTGAAAATTTTATAACGTAATGTTATTTAGTGGAGGGTATTTTGGAAATTTTAGGCTTGTATTATGTTTGCCATCGTTTTCACTATATATAAACTAGGGCGCCGTTTTTCTTTCAGTAGAGTGGTCGAAAAAGAGAGAAAGAGAAAATTGTAAACTCAAACCTCCATTATAGTAAAATCTACAGCGGCAAAGTGGACGTAGCTCTCGCATTGAGGGTGAACCACTATAAATCTGTGTGTTATTAGTTCTTCGCTTATTTACTGTTTTTCTGATTAGGTAGGATTTGAGACGTAAATCCTAACACTTCATTGCTTGCACTTGACTTAATACTTTCCTTCTTTGCATGTGACTTCAAATGATCATCATATAGTTCTAAGGTAAGATTAACATTGAGGTCAGTAGGTGTTTTAGCAGGTTTTGCTGCAGCTAATCCAACCTCTGATATGAGCTCCAATGTATATTTTCTTTGGTGCATAATAATTCCAGACTTTGACCTTGCAAATTCTATACCAAGAAAGTATTTTAACTCTCCAAAATCTTTCATCTTGAATTCCTTATGTAACTGTAAATTTGTTCCTTGAATCAGCTCTAAAGAGCAGCCAGTAATTAGCATGTCATCTACATAAACTAACACCACAACTATGCCTTCAACAGTTTTTCTTACAAATAATGAATAGTCAAACTGACTTTGCTTGAATTACATGGGTATTAGAGCTTGAGTTAACTTAGCATTCCATTGTCTTGGGGCCTGTTTTAGGTTTTAGGCCATACATAGACTTTACTAGCCTACATACCTTCTCCCCCTGACTAGTAAACTCCTGAGGCAGTGTCATGTAGGTTTCATTAAAGAGATCACCTTGTAAAAATGCATTGTATACATCCATATGATGTATATTCCATTATCTAGCAGCTGCCACAACTAAGATTGACCTTATAGTCACCATCTTCACCACAGAAGAAAAGATTTTCTTATAGTTTATCCCCTTCTTTTAGCTATATTCTTTTGCAACTAGTCTAGCCTTAAACCTTTCTACCTCTTATGATGCTTTGTACTTAATTCTGTATATCCATTTGCAGCCAATAGAAATTTTGCCCTCTGGTAAGTCCACAATTTTTCAAGTATTGTTTCCTTCCAAGGCTTGAATTTCAACTTTCATGGCCTCCACCCATCTAGGATCATTTATGTCTGCATAGAATTTTGCTTCTTTGTCTTCCGAAACTACAGCAACATAAAACTGATTAGTAGGTGAAATTTTGTCATAACCAATATAATTACACAAAGGATTGGTTACTCCCTCATGCACATTTAAGGACATAAAGTCCTTCATCCAAATAGGTGGATGTTTGCCTCTGCTAGACTTTCTTGTCTCTATTTGCATCTGAGATTATTTTGTTGTTGTGCTGGTGCTTCATGTTGTGGTTAAGCATGCTCAACATTGTTTTGATGCACAACACTCTCAGTCTCTACTAGACCTTGTCCTTCATTTATATCCATATCAAGTATTCCTTGGTCGGGAACACTAACACCCTCATCCTGTGACTGCTTTGAAGGTTCTTCTTGATCCAATGAAGCAATACTAGATTCATTCCTTTGAGATGTGGTACCATTAAGTGACTCAGTTGGACAGTTTATGAATGTGTCACGAGGTATATAACTCTCTGAATTGTGAGTATATAAGTCATCCCATGATCCTATTCCCTGCAAACTATCAACAAAGATAACTTTTTTTTTGAATTGTTAGTAACAACAAAAGGAAATATATTTTCCTTGAATATCACATCTCTACTAACATAAAATACTTTGTTTGTTAAGTCAAACAAAACATACCCTTTCTGAGTTTCTGAATACCCCGTATGAACAGATACTTTAGACTTAGGCATTAGCTTGTCAGTTGTAGATAAGAGTTTTGCAAAACACAGGCACACCCAAAACTCTTAAATGAGTAACCATGGATTTTTTCCTGATATAATCTTTCATAGGGAGACTGATTGTCAATAACACAACTAGGAATTCTATTTTTGAGATACACAACAACTAGGGCACAATGTCCCCAAAATCTAATTGGAATATGAGCATGTAACCTGATGGCTCTTGTCATTTTCAATAAATGCCTTATATTTCCCCTCAACAACTCCATTTTGCTGAGGGGTATAAGCACATGATGTTTGATGTAATATGCCCATAGTTTTGAATAAATCAGCACATACACTATTGACAAACTCAATGCCATTATCAGTTCTAATAATCTTAATAACTTTATCAAACTGAGTATGAATGAACTTGACAAAGTATTGAAAAGATACACATACATCTGACTTATTTTTTAATAAGAAAATCCAAGTCATTCTGAAAAAATCATCTATAATAGTAATAAAGTATTTATTACCATCATAAGTTGCATGTTTATAGGGACCCCATAGGTCTACATGAATCAAATCAAAGTAACTAACAAATTTTATACTATTAACCGGAAAACATACTCTAGTTTGTTTAGCTAATGAACACACTACACATTTATCAACTTCTTGACTCACAACTGGCTTAGTAACTCTTATCAGTTTATGTAACACATTAGAAGAAATATGCCCTAATCTCATATGCCACAACTTAACATCTACACTACTTGTCTCTCCACATATCTCTGAAGTATCTTTAATGGCAAATAAAGTTGGCTTCTCATGATCAGCCGTCAAGTGTCTTATAAGAAGATATAACCCTCATTCTTGTTTACCAATCTTCCTCACCTTGCCACTGTATAGTTCTTAGAAAACACAGAAGTGAGGGGAAAATGACAAATTGGTGTAGTTTCACGCTTAACCTTGAGAACTACAAAAGGCAATGCCTTAGGGTTCCAGAAAGATGCATCTTTGTGGCACACTGATATTGCTTTCATTTTTATTCCATCAGCACCGATCGTAGAGACCATAATTTTTTTTGTACTTCCTCCAACGTGACAATAGTGTAGTGCATATGGGTAGTTAAACTTGTGGCATACCATGTTATCCCCATCAGCTATCTGTTGAAATTGCGAATTTTGAGTTTCCCTTGTACCTCAGAAGTAATCGCGAGGATATCATTTGTCCCAAGCACGGATAACCCGAAATCTACCAGACTCCAAAGAAGTCGCACAAGTTTTCTTCTCTTTATGTTTCACTCCTGGCTCTTCACAAAGTTTGATCATTCCTAATTGCTTAAGCATCATTCAATTTACTATGGATCAAGAAATGGTTGGGAATCTCCGAAAATTTCTCCATCGAGAAGGGAATCGATTACACAAATTTCCGAAAATTACTACAATTTTTCGATTCTCTTTGTTTCTTCTAATTAAATTATATTATAATTTCAAAATATAAAATTTCGAGTTGTCTCCAAAGAAAACTTGATTCCATGTAAAATAACAATATATAAATGTTCCACATGGATTTTTATTTTCGGGCAGATTTACAAAATGATTTTGAAGATGGATGGTTTTGAACTTTTGACCACGTTTGTTACATGAGCAAAACTTCAAGTTCAGTGAACTTTTGACCCTTGACGTTGAGGTTTTTTCATAAAGCAAGCGCGCGGGAATCAAAAGTTTAAGATCATTCATTTTAAAAGTCATTAAGTATTGTGTCCTGTTATTTTGGGGATAACTATGAAAGTCAATGATCAGTAAAGTACTATTCAAGTTTGATAATCGAGATCATAACCTACATTTTATATTCTTTATTAAATACTGTATAACTTAAGATTATTAAGGGCTTTGGAGTACAAGTAACATTAGTGTTTCCATGTGATCAAGGTGTATAGTATATTCTTCCATAATTTGGAAGGGCATGAATTTCTATTTGACAACTTATTAGAAACAGTTCTTACAGTAAAACAAGTTTTATTTACAAATATAAAGATTTGAATAGTTTATTTGAAGTTCTAAAATTCTTTTATTGTTAAAAACCTTGAGGAATTGAAAGAAGAAGTTAAAAACACGGAAACAGATTTACTACCCTCTTAATGTCAACATTCATTGAAATAATGTAAGATTTTCTTATTAATTGAAAAAGTTAAATAATGAACAAAAGGAAATAATGCATGTTTAATATTGATTATAACTTTTTTACTATAGTTTCCTAGTGGTTAAAAGGGGTATTCCACGGGGAATAAAAAATAATTGTAATTTGAAATACTGAAATAAAAAACTTGAAAACAAGATTAATTAATGCATTTTTATGTCATTCTACAAAATAATGAAATTTCATATAATTATAAGGACGGTTGAAATGGTATTTACAACTTCCGTGTAAATTTACAAAATAATGAAATTTCATATAAATAAATATACTGTATTTTCTAGCGTGTTAAGAACTTGGAGATTCGAAAGAAATTTTTATTACATTACTAATATCACCATTCAAGAAAACAAAAAAAAATAAATTAAAAGGTCAAATAATGATCACAAAAAATAATGAACCCTATATAAAATGCACTACGTACGTATCCACTTGGTGAGAATATTATTTGACCTTATATTGTGAATATAAAATATGACTTGACTATTTATGAATATGACTGGATTACTTATAAAGTATGGAGGAATACGTTAGGGATTATGCTGAGTGCTGACGATAAACAGATGTTGATGGATGAAACAATTAAACATTGCGATAATCCAAAAATATACTTTACTAACTAAGAGTACTAATTTAGAAGGAAAAAAACTATTACTATAATTTTTTCGAACTTTTTTGTTTCTTCTAAAAGATTCTGTTACAGTTCCAAAAGATAAAATTCCGAGTTCTATTGTGTCCAAAAAACTTGTTTCCGTGTGAAACAACGATCCAAAATATTTCACATGGACTTTTATTTTTGGGCTGTTTTACAAGAATAACCTTGGAGATAGTTGATCTTGAACTTTTAACCTCTCTTGCTCCGTGAATAAAATTTTAAGTTTAACAAATTTTGATTTTTAATATTGAAGATTTTTTCATAAGGCAAGTAAGGATCAAAAGTTCAAAATCACCTATTTTCAAAATCTTTTGGCAATAAAAATGTGAATTATTACCATACCAACAAAGCAAAACATACACCTACAGAGCACCCAAACAACCAGCCAAAGCAACTAATCTGTAGTGAGCCTCAAAACTAGTAAATTTACTATGCTCTTAATGTCACCATGCAAGGAAATAATGTAAATTTTCCTATTAATTGAAAAGGTTAAATAATGAATAAAAGGAAATAATGAGTTTTTTTTATATTTTTTTATAACTTTTTTATGGTAGTTTCTAGTGGTTCAAAAAGGTATCCCATGGAGAACCAAAAATAATTGTAATTTGAAAACCTGAAATAGAAACTTAAAAATAAGAATCCTAGGTCATTAAATCTTGTACTAATTAAAAAGATTTTTGAAGTGGTATTTGCAACATTCCTAACTTGGCTATGAAAAGAGACAATGACTTTTAAATGAGATAATTACACCCTATATTAATTAGGGTACTAATGTTATCAAAATTAACCCATCTTTTTTAAATTTTATAAAAAATAACACACTCCCTCCTACTCCTCTCTCTCTCTCTCTCCACTCACTCCCTCTCCCCCCCCTCTCTCTCTCCACTCACTCCCTCCTCCTCCCCCCTCCCTCTCTTCTTCGCCGCCGCCGTCGGTCGACACCATCGGAGGTCAGAGAGAGTGTTCATCGGTCTTCTCTCTCGCACTCTCTCTACCACGCCTCCTCTCTCTTTCTCCGGCGATAGGACTTTTTCGGAGGCTCAAATCTGACCGCCTCCTCCACTGCGGTGGCTCAAATTTGACGAGAAATTACCTAGATCTAGATCTATCGAAAAACTCATCGAGGTGGTGATAGAGCACAGGTGGCAGCGATGAAATTACCGGCGTTGGGGGTCGCCGGAGGTGGTTGAGATTGGCGATGGAGAAATTGGGAGGGACAGAGGTAGTGGGTGTATAATAGTGTATATGGGTGTATATGAGTGTTTCTATATATAGGTGTATAAATATGTATACACCTTCAAAAACCTATATACATAATGTACTTGTCTTTTATATATAACTGTATAAAAGTGTTTTTGGGCCAGAGCTTTGCAATGTAAATTTTGGGCTATTTTTTTGCAATGTAAGTGAGCAAATTGTATATTTTTGAAATCTCTCCCTTTTAAATAAATTTACTACATTTTCTAGAGTTATAAGAATTTGGAGATTTCGAAAGGAAATTTACTACACTCCTAATATTATCATACAAAACTATAAAAAATAATTCTTGAAAAGGTCAAAGAATGACCACAAGAAAATAATGAAACTTTTAAAAATTAAATGTAACTTCTCAACAAAGATGGTACTCAAGATTTCTTAGAGTAAATAAAAAGTTTAAGCCATTGAATTATATTTTTCTTGCTTGCAATATCCTGAAATTTTAAAAAATGACGTGAAGAAAGCAACCATGGCAGCTCAATTACGACAGAAGTCATTGTTACACTATAATAAATAATAAATTGAAATTATCAACAAAAACATTTGTTGGTAGATTGATCAAATCGGTGGTAAATTGAGTTGCCAATCAATTACTAACGGTTATTCATCTGTTGCTAAAATGCTCGTTATTTTATCAATGAATTTAAATTCATTCGTAATATTACAAACTAAGAATTGGTTGGTAAAAACCAAAGATTTTGTTGGTAATTTATAAAACTTTACTCAAATTCCATTGGTAAATTTAGTAATAGAAATTCGGTAACGGATAGAAAATGGGTTAATAAAGAAGGTTCTTCATTATTTAAATTATGTTGGTAATCGATTGGTGAATGTAATAACGAAAAAAAGTTTGTTTGATCCATTAGCAACTGTACTAAGGAATAACAACTTGGTGTATTGGGAAAAAATACCATTAAGCCATGATCATTTCCATTTATTATGAAACACATAGTACAAGAAAAGGCAAACAACTACTCTCGGCGCGAGGTAGCTTAGTGGCCTATTTAGACGGGACAAATACGATTTGATCATCTTGAACAAAATGGCAAATTGGCGTAGTTCCAGGCTTAACCTTGAGAAGTTTAAAAGGAAACGAGTTTGGGTTCCAAAATGATGTATCTTTGTGACACACTGATACTGCTTTCACTTTTGTTCCATCATCACCGATCATAGATACCATAAATGTTTTTGTACTTCCTCCAACGTGACAATAGTGTAGTGCATATGGGTAGTTAAGCTTGTGACATACCATGTTATCCCCATCAGCTATCTGTTGAACTTGTTCAATTGTGTATCGTTGCGAATTTTGAGTTTCCCCTTGTACCTCAGAAGTAATCGCGAGGATATCATTTGTCCCAAGCACGGATAACCCGAAATCTACCATAGACTCCAAAGACGCCACACAAATTCTCTTCTCTTTATGTTTTACTTCTGGCTCTTCACAAAGTTTGATTGTTTTCTCAATTGCTTGAGCATCCTTTGATTTACTATCTATCGAGAAATGGTTGAGAATCTCCGGGAATTTCTCCATCGAGAAGGGAATCGATTCCGCAAATTTTCGAGGCAAAAATGGTGCTTCGTTTTTATTTAGGAGAGAAGGAAAGTTGATAACATTACCTTTCTCCAAGTCCTTCTCTAATAAGAAGTATTGTTTCAAAGGACTATCATCGATTCCTTCAGTTACTTGTTTGATAGGGTTTACCTTTTCTAGAACGAGGCGTTCATATGCCGAATTAGCAGCATGATGCCAACTAATGGCTATATATCCACTTAAACCATAGTACACTTTCTCCTTAGTGTTATCTTGTTTTAGCTCAGGAACAACGTTGTCTGTAAAATCACGATGACAATAAATTATATAAACGCATAAGTACAGTAAATTGTTTTAGTGATGTTTCAATTACTTTTTTGGGATCTTGACAAAAAAATTTAACTAAGCTGATTTTCAAAAAAAATCTACCTTTTCACACACACACACAAAAAAAATATATGACAAAATGATATAGGAAATCTGCAAAACTTATTGTAATATTCCAAAGTGATGTGTTAAGTTATTATTTTGCTTTAAATGAGGTCTGAATTAATTAAGATGCATCATGGATGTCCACTTGGAAATATCATACTCTGTCTGTTCGGATGAGTAGTAATGAGCAATATTTGTTTGTTAGTTCTGTTTCAAACTGGATTAAATCTACAAATTCTGGTAAGTGGGTTAATTATTTATTTTTAGTATAATACGTTTTTCTTACAAAATTATTTTTAAACATAAGAAATCTTTGCAAGTTCCTCGTATTAGACAAATATAATTAAGTCACAATATGCATAATTAAGTCATATAGTGGATCATAATTTGTATACCTGATTGAGGGAGGAAATCTTTGATGACTTTGGGGATTTGAGTGTTGGGCAATTTCACTTTCCAATAAACCTCTGGAGATATTGCTGCATGAGTACTTGCCACAAAAGCAAGCTACATATATACATGTAAAAAAAAGTTTCTATCAGAATGTCCTATGTAAACAATAAGCTTTCCAATTTTCGAATTAGTAAATTCCATTAAATCACCTTAACCTTGAGCCTGTCCTTTTTCAGTGAGCTAAAAAATAACTTTAACCTGAGCTGGGGATTTAGTGGAATTTACTCTGATTTAATTTATCAAAGAGTACTATATGAACATATAAGTTAAGTTGATTTATTTTCAGAATTAAAATGATAACTAGAAAAGGACCAAACTTAAGTAAGTTGTGAAAGATAAGACAAAAATGCTACTCACCAAGAAAATGGTGAGGGCCTGCAACTTCATTGGGAAAGTTTTGCTATGATAGATATTGTAGAAATAGCTAAGTTTGTGTGGAAATTCAGCACAGAAATTGTCGTCTATTTATAGGCATAAAATGCGCTACGTCCCACTTAGTAACACTATAAATTAATTTATATTTATATTACTACATAAAATATGACTTGACATTTTATAAAATATGACTGGATTACTAAATCATTGAGCAAATACCGGGTGGATAATGCTGACTATAAACGGATCTCGATGAATGAAGCAATTAAGGATTGCAGTAATCCAAAAATATCTTCTTTTCACAACTAGAATATAATTTAATTCATCCGTTCACTTTTACTTATTCATTATATTAAAAATAAATGTCTATTCTTGTTCAATTTGAAAAATCAAAAAATAATTTACTATTTTATACATATTTTACCTTTATTATTAAGTACTACCGATCATTTCTAATTCATTTTCCAACATTTTGAATTTATAATAATAGGGGTGATATAGTAAAATCACTATTTTATTTATTTTTTATTGTAGAGTGTGTCAAGTCAAACATAGACGGAGACTAATTTTGAAGAAAAAGTAACTACTACAACTTTTTCAAAATTTTTGTTTCTTTTAAAAATTTATAATTATAATTCCAAACTATAATAGAATTCTTTTGTCTCCAAAAACCTTGTTTTCGTGTGACAATCCAAAAATGTTCCATGTGAATTTTCAATTTTTTCGCTCTGACTTTCTCTCTCTTTGCTCTAACGTCTATTCCCAAAGTTAACGTCCTCTGACGTAACTTAGCCGAAATACTACCAGCGTTTCCACCAGGTAAGTGCTTCTCTCTTCGCTCTCTCTCTTTCTTCTTCCCTCTCTATTTCTCCCTGTTTTTTTTTCTATTTTTTCTTTTTCTGCCGAACCCTCCACTGCGTCAATCAACGGAACTTGTCACTGCCTCCTCTAGGGATACAACGCTGATGATTTCCAGCCTTTCTCTGATCGGAAACCCTACTTTCTAATAAAAAAAGAACAGAACAGAATAGTAACCCTTGTTCTGACCGGAACCTTGGCCGAAAAAGACTAGAGTAGGTTGTAATAGAAATTTCCTGGCGGCTTCTGCTTACTACAAGACATTGGAGAGCAAAATGAGGTCCTCGCATTGTCGAGAGGGTGAACAGTAGGCAATAACAACGGTGTGAGAAGTGTCTACTACCCAGATTCTATCTTACCGGAGATAGTACCTCCAGTTCTCCTTTTGATCTTTGTCTTCCTCTTCGTTAGTGTAATTAATTGATTTAGATTAAGTGCATTATCTTGTGGAATTCTTACTGATATAGTGCTATTGAGTTTGGTAAGCGGATTTTGGTAATCTGTTGTACTTTTTTTAAACTTGTATTGTTGTTGTGAGTTTCTTTGTTTTCCTATTCCTTAAACCTTATTTCTTGCCTGTAGCTTGCACCCTTACTCTTATATATTGCGTTAGTGGCTTCCGGGTATGATGGTTGTTTGAGGTCGTGTCCTCGGTTGGAGGTGGGGGCGGGGGGCAGGGATGGTTAGGGGAACATGGGATCCCCTAGGTTGAGAGTTGGTCTTGGAACATAGGTACTTTGACGGGAAAATCGATAGAATTATTAAAGATTCTTAAGAAGATGAGGATCAATAGAGCATGCGTTCAGGAAACTAAATGGGTAGGTACTACGGCTACGGTTTTAGACAGGTTTAAGTTGTGGTACTTAAGACACTCGAGGGGTAGGAACGGGAGTAGGCATTTTAGTGGACGAGGAACTTAGGGATCAAGTCATAGAGGTTAAGAGGGTGAATGATAGGATAAGAGCTATTAAGATAAATTTGGGATGGCTAATTTTAACATAATTAGTGTTTATGCACCGTAAACGGGTTTGGCTGAAGAGGACAAAAAGCTCTTCTGGGAGGAGTTGGACGAGGTTGTGAGAGGTATCCCACAGTCCGAGAAACTAGTGTTAGGGGGGATTTTAATGGTCACATAGGGACTATTTCAGGAGGGTATGATGATGTGCATGACGGATTTAGTTTTGGGGATAGAAATGAGGGAGGAGTTTCGCTTTTAGACTTCGTGAAAGCTTTTGAGTTGGTCATAGCTAACTCGAGCTTCTGAAAAAGGGAGGAGCACTTGGTGACCTACCGTAGTGCGGTGACTAAGACTCAGATAGATTACTTAATCCTGAGAAAGAGAGATAGATGTGTTTGCAAGGACTGCAAGGTTATCCCAAGCGAGAATCTTACAACCCAACATAAGCTCGTTGTTATGGACTTAGAGATCAAGAGAAAGAAGAAGCTGATGGTTGCTCACTATCAACCAAAATTAGGTAGGGAATATTGACTGAGGGCAAAGCCAGGAGATGAGGGAGAAGTTGGTGTCCATGGGGCTTGGAGGAGTAGTAGGGACACATATAGTATGTGGACTAGGATAACTGGATGCATCAGGAAAGTAGCTAGGGAGGTGCTAGGGTATCGACGGGCAACTCAGGTGGGCGTAGGGGGGGATTGGTGGTGGAATAACGAGGTCTAAAAAAAGATGAAGCCAAGAAAGTTGTGTATGCGGTGCTAGTGGAATTCGTCGATGAGCAAGACAAGAGAAGGAATAAGCAGAGGTATAAGATAGCGAAGAATGAAGCAAAGCTAACGGTCACAACAACTAAAACAACAGCATTTGAGCACTTGTATGGGGAGCTCGAGGGCAAAGGCTGGGATAAAAAGTTGTATAGGCTTTGCTAAGATGAGAAAGAAAAAGTCTCGTGACCTGGACCAAGTGAAGTGCATCAAGGATGAGAATGACGAAGTGTTGACAGAAGAGGCACACATTAGATGGAGATGTCATGAGTACTTCCATAAGCTTCTGAATGGAGAAGGGGACATGTCTATCGTATTGGGGGAATAGCAGTCTAAGAGTCGTAGAGACTTCGGGTATTGTAGGTGCTTTAAGGTTGCAGAGTTTATGAGGAAGGGAAGAGCGACCAGGCCGGATGAGATTCCGGTAGACTTTTGAAAGAACACAGGGGAAATAGGTACAGAGTCGCTGACTAGATTATTTAACATCATGTTTAGGACGACTAAGATGTCAGAGGAATGGAAGTGGAGTACAATGGTCCCGTTGTACAAGAACAAGGGCGATATTCAGAATTACAATAATTATAGGGGCATCAAGCTACTAATCCCACTCTATGAAAGTTTGGGAGAGGGTGGTCGAGATGAGGGTGATGATGGATGTTTCTATATATCAGAGAATCGGTTCGGATTCATGCCGGGGCGATCAACCACAGAGGCTATTCATCTTGTTAGAAGATTGTTGAAGCAGTATAGAGACAAAAAGAGAGACCTACATATGTTGTTCATTGATCTGGAGAAGGCATATGATAGAGTCCCTAGGGAGGTCATTTCCTGATGTTTGCAGTCTAGGGGTGTACCGGTAGCGTACGTAGGGTGATTATGGACATGTACGAGGGTGCCAAGACCCAGGTTAGGAGAGTAGGAGGTGACTTTGAACACTTTCAAGTCATGATGGGGTTGCATCAGGGATCAACCCTTAGCCCTTTCTATTTGCCTTAGTGATGGATGAATTGACTCGACATCTCCAAAATGAGGTGTCGTGGTGTATTGATTTGCAAACGACATAGTTTTAATTGATTTGATGCGCAATGGAGTTAACGATAGGCTGGAAGTCTACCTTATAGTCAAAAGGTTTTAGATTGAGTAGGACAAAGACAGAGTATATAGAGTGTAAGTTCAATGATGTGATGCGGAGCTAGATGTGGAAGTAAAGATTGAGGTACAAACTATACCCAAAAGAGGAAACTTCAAGTATCTTGGATCCATTATACAAGGTGACGGGGAGATTGACAATGATGTCACACATTGTATTGGAGCAAGTTGGATGAAATGGAGGCTCGTCTCTGGGGTGTTGTGTGATAAGAAGGTGTCGCCAAGGCTGAAAGATAAGTTCTACAGAGTGCTAATTAGATCGGCATTTTTGTATAGGGCAGAATGTTGGACGGACAAGAATGTCCACGTTCAGAAGATGAAGGTAGCAGAGATGAGGATGCTCAGATGGATGTGTGGTCATATAGGAGAGATATGATTAGGAACGAAGTTGTACGGGACAAGGTCGGAATGGCCTCTGTGGAGGATAAGATGAGGAAAGTGAGAATGATATTGTTCGTACATATGAAGATGAGGTATGTAGTAAGTTTTTTCCATATTGTACGGGAGAGGTAGGGCTAGCCTCTTCATCTCCTTTTCTCCTTTTCCTAGTAGTATGTTTTGAGGTATCGGGTGGATCCCTACTCTTTATGTGTGTATTACTATGTATTGCTTCTTTTCCTTGTATCATGATATTTTACTATCATATTTTCCTTGCAATCCTGCATCGACTGTTTTTCTTTTGAGTCAAGGGTCTATCGGAAACAACCTCTCTATCAAAGGTAGATGTAAGGTCTGCGTATATCATATCCTCTCTAGACCCCGCTTTGTGGGATTACACCGATTTCTTGTTGTTGTGGTGGTGGTGGTGATAACTACGAGAACAACTTTGGAGGTGGCTTATCTTGAAATTTTGACCCCGCTTGCTTTATACGAAAAATTATAAGTTTAACATGTTTTGGCTTTTGACTTTGAAGATCTTGGGGCAAGCGAGGGTAAAAGTTCAAGATCACCCATTTCAAAAATTATTAGGTGTAATTTCCTGTTATTTTCGGAATAACTATGAAGCTCAATGATCAATATATATGTATTCAAGTTTGCTGGAGATCATAACCTATATTTTATATTCTATATAAAAATTGTATAACTTAGATGCCTAAAGGCTTTGGCGTACAAGTAACATTAGTGATTCCATTTGAAAATTAAGAAAAATTATTTAGTACTAATTGCACACTTATTTACTAATTGTACACTTATTTACTAATTGTACACTTATTAATTATTTTCTACATCAATAATGTATAACTTAGACGAGGCTTTGGCGTACAAGTAACATTAGTGTTTCCACGTGATTTTTTTTTTAGTACCAATGCACACTTATTATCTATATAAATAATGTATAACTTAGACGACTAGGGGCCTTAATTTGGCGTACGAGTAACATTAGTGTTCCATGTGAAACATTATTTATTTGGTAGCTGATCAAGGTATATAAAATCTTCCATAATTTGGAAGGGTATCAGTTATGAATAATTATTTGACAACTTATAATTAGATTTGAGTTTCAACTTCAGACATGAAAAGTGAAATTCGAAGTTATGTTTTAAGAGTTTTAGAAAGAATTCAAGTATTCATGTCTAGACAAAACTTTAATTTGTAATTAATATTTTTCAACTTAACTTCAAATACTATTTTTTTCAAATATCGACTAATTCATGTCCAATGCCTACTTAGAATGAAAAGTTTAAAGGGAAAAAATTCAAATTTATTCTTTGAAATATCTTAATATTATACCCTAAAATACTTTGGGTTCATCGATACTCATAATGCTAATAAATTATCTCGGATTTTTCCTTGAAGAAACGTGGAAGTAGCTACTATTGTTTTCATTAAGTTAGACTGTCTACATCACACTCCTTGAGGCGAGCCCTTTCCCAGACCCTGCAAACGTGGGATTCTTTGTGCAACGGGGTGTTCTTTCCCTAATAGAGTTTCTGCTAGATTCTCATATCAGTAGTGGATGATAGATATAGTCTCCTCATATAATCTTAGGTCGGCAATGCTTACCTCAAGAGCTAACTTTTGAGATTGAATTAGGTTCAAGATCTATTTTTTTATCACGGTATCAAAGGAAGACTCATCTCTTGGCTACACAATGTTGACCCCGTATTTATATTGTTCAAGCTCCAGTTGGCATACCTAAGCGTGTTGCGAGTGTTAGATTCCCCCATTGATAGTGGATAGGGAATTTTATCTCCTCGTATGATCTTGGACAATTCTATCTTATGAGCTATTTTTTTGGTTGAGCTATTAGGTCCAAGATGTTCGAACCCAAAGTACTCTAGAAGAGAAAGCGTACTTGAACTCACAAAAACTTGCAAAATTCTTCAATCTTATGATCTTTTGTCTTCCAAATTAAAATGTAAGCGGATCTCTCTCTTTTCTAACGATGAGTTATCAAAAAAGAAATCATACACCTGATTAAGGAACACCATATTTAGTATTACACATAATTTATGTATTTCTAATTTAACCCATTATTAATTTATAAATTGCATCTGTGTATCAACACATGAAAAACTTATACTTGATGAGGTATCTTTTTATTTGGGCCTGCCTTTTAATAATAGTAAATAACATACAATTATTCTCACTATAATCCAATATATATAAGTCCATAAACTCTAATAATCTTCCACATGAGCTACACACAGACACACAAAAATTGAAAAACAAGTCAGAGTGCAAATAAACTGAATATTTTATTTCTAACGAAATAACATTATAAAAAATTGAAACTGAAATCATAAACTAGAACCATAAATAGAAAACTGGAATGTGTTTATATAAAGAATATGTAAAAGTTACGAACTTTCACTAAAAATTGAATATCCGTAAATGACCTGAAACTTGTATGAGTAGTGTGCTCATGAAATATCTTGGATGGTAATTCCTTAGTAAGTGTATCACCTAAGGATGTGGGGCAATGGATGAGATTGTTCCTCCCTTAACCAGAGGTCTCGGGTTTGAGCTATGGAGATGAAAAAATCTTTGATAGGGAGTGCTTTCTCTAAAAATGGGTTCTACCCAACGCGAATTCGAATATAATCAGACTCCAATGCGAATACTGGACACTGGGTAGAAAAATAAAAAATAAATCCCTACTAAGTGGATCTGCAATCAATGAAGTTTGTACCGATATGCTCTATCACTATGATAACCGATACATCATTAATGTTTTAATTTTTTATTTTGCTTGTATTATCTTCACGAATCACAATTACAAGTTATGACTATCTATTCTAAATTTTGTTGATTTTAAAGAATAATATTAAAGTTATTGAATGGCATAAATCGAAAACCCAAAAGTGAAAGGTCGAACAATATTGAATTTATTAGTAGTAGTTCTTTCACTTAACACCATTGAAAGATGTAGTGCAGTGAATGAGGCTGCTCCTCTCTTAATTAGAGGTCCTGGGTTTGACTCTTGAATATAAAAAAATATTTTGTAGGAAGCGTTTCCCCCGAATGGGTCCTAAGCGACGTGAATCCAGATGTAATCGGTGTCCAATACGAGTACCCGAAACCGAATGGAAAATCAAAAAAAAAAAATCTTTCACTTAACAGTTGCAATGCTGATGATGCTGTAAAAAAAATTGAGGCGTTCTTCATTTCCTTTTTCTTTTGTTCTAAATGCATAAATGGACTTTGTAATAAAATTGCTGAATAATTTATCCATATATTAACATTATAGGTAAAATACCTAGGTAAACAAATTCAAATACCATATATAATATTAAAAAAAAGTATGACAGAGATGGGAGATTGAAAATATCAAGGACAAAATAAACATTTTGTAAGAAAGGAGGGAGGAAAATGTTTATTATTCAAAATTGAAGAGGGAATTTGATTTTAAAAGCAAAGTTAAGGGCGTAAATATAATCATACATCAAGAATATGATATTACTTCGTACATTGCTAGACAAGAAGTAAGGGACAAGTGCTAATCGGGTGATTATTATTGTACGATGCTAATAAAAATAATACATCTTTTATTTGAACTCAAAATGTCAGTGTCCATTGAAGACTGATAGAATATATGAAATATATTCTTTTAATATAATTAGTGATTTTATATATCTATAATTATTGTAGCAATATTTTAAATTAGTTAGATGAATATTTAATTTCTGTAATTATAGTCTAGGATGACTATTGTATATCATGTATATAAGCTAATTACATTAATAAAATCATCAATGATTATTCTCTTACATGGTATCAGAAGTCTAAGGCAAGCTTTTCCTACACCCTGCCTCTTCTGCCGCCGACCTCCTAGGCAACTCTACCACTTCCGCCACCGACTACCTCGGCAATCCCTTCTGCTGCCCAAAATTTTCCTTTCTTCCTCAATCACGTCTAACACAAAGAACACCTTCCATCCTGCTCTTGCGGTCTCCAACATCAAGAACAACATCCCTATCGTTCTTGAAATGGAGAACGTCCAATATGCGACGTGGGCGGAACTTTTTAAAATTCACGCAAGGTCTCTAGAGTCCTCCATCACATCGCCAAACCGAAAAAAGGCAAGGAAAAAGTGCCTTCCACCAATGATGAAATAGAGTTATGGGCAACTCTTGATACTACGGTCCTCCAATGAATTTATTCCACCATCTCTACGACTTCTTGCACACAATTATCAAACCCGACGCCACGACAATGGAAGCTTGGAATAGATTGCGTGATATATTCCAAGATAACAAAAATTCTCATGCCGCAACCCTTAAGCAAGAATTCTCTCACACAACTATGGAGGATTTTCTGAATGCCTCCCACTGCTTGCTGGCCCAACTTCTTCCCGTCCACAGCGTCTACCAGCAGGCCCACTGGCAGCTGGCCCAACACCATTCGGCCAACACCCAGCTAACCCAGACCCTCGACCCAGACTGCCTCTCCAAACTGAAATTGATACAATCCATCCCACTTCGATTTCTGGACCAGGGCTCGTTACACGCAGCCAACGGGGTATTTTTAGACCAAAGCGATAATTTAATCTTAACTCTAATAGTACTAAATCTCCTCTACCCTGTAACCTCGTGTCTGCCCTTCCTGACCCGAATTGAAAAATGACTATGGATGATTAATATAATGCTCTTATTAAAAGTAAGACGTGGGAGTTGGTGCCCCGTCCACCTGGTTGTTTTGAAAGGCATAAAGCCCGTCTTGTAGGTGATGACAAAACTCAATAGGTTGGCGTGGATTGCGGAGAGATTTAGTCTGGTGTTAAAATCGGCAACTATTTATACTATTCTTAGTCTAGCTCTCTCAAAAGCATGACCCATTCATCAACTAGATGTGAAAAATATGTTCTTACACAGGGAACTCAAGAAAACAATATACATGCATCAGGCATTGGGTTTCAAGGACCCCGCTCATCCTAATAATGTGTGCTTGCTGAAGAAATCTTTGTATGTGCTAAAGCAGGCTTCTCGGGCATGGTACAAAAGATTTACAGATTATGTGTCTACTCTTGGATTTTCTCACAACAAGTCTGATCATTCTCTATTCATATACCGACACGGTACTTCTATAGCCTACATTTTGTTATATGCGGATGATATTATATTGACTGCTTCATCTGATGCACTTCGCAAGTCTATCATATCTCATCTCAGCTTAGAGTTTGTTATGAAAAACTTGGGACCATTGAGTTATTTTCTGGGTATAGTTGTCACTTGTCATGCATGCGGTCTATTTCTATCTCAGAGGAAGTATGCATCAGAGATCATTGAATGGGCTAGCATGTCAGCCTGTAAGTCATCTCCTATTCCGATTGACACTAAACCAAAGTCTAGCACACCCCATGAAGATCCCTCCCATTGTCGTAGTCTTGTGGGGGCTCTTCAATATCTCATATTTACGAGGTCCGATATTACTTATGCAGTGTAGCAAGTGTGTTTATTCATGCATGATCCAAGGGAAGAACATATGCACGCTCTCAAACACATTGTGCGCTACATTCAGGGTACTCTTGATCATGTCTTACACATATATCCTTCATTAGTATCTACTCTCATTTCATATACAGATGCTGATTGTGGTGGATGTCTAGATACCAGGCGTTTGACATCTGGTTATTGTGTGTTTCTTGGTGATAATTTGGTCTCTTGGTCGGTTAAATGCTAGGCTACGTTGTCACGCTCTAGCGTGGAGGCCGAATATCGAGGGGTCGCCAATGTGGTGTCTGAGTCATGTTGGTTGCGTAACCTCCTCTTAGAGCTTCATTGTCCTATTCGGAAAACTACATTGGTCTATTGCGATAATATTAGTGCGATATATCTCTTGGGGATTCTTGTACAACATCAGCGCACTAAACATAACGAGATGGATATTCACTTTGTTCGCGAAAAGATTGCCCGTGGACAAGTACGTGTCTTGCATGTCCCATCACGTTATCAGATTGTTGACATCTTTACTAAGGGTCTTCCCTTGGTTTTGTTTGAGAATTTTCGGGACAGTCTCAACGTACGACAACCGCCCGCTACGACTGCGGGGGTGTGATAGAAATATGCAAATATATTCTTTTGATATAATTAGTGATTTTATATATCTGTAATTATTGTAGAAATATTTTGTATTAGTTAGGTGAATATTTGATTTTCATAATTATAGCTTAGGATGACTATTGTATATCATGTATATAAGTTAATTACATTAATGAAATCATAAAGGGATTATTCTCTTAAATGGTATCAGAAGTCTAGGGCAAACATTTCCTACACCCTACCTCTTCTACCACCGGCCTCATCGGCAACTCTACCACTTCAGCCGCCGACTACCTTGGCAATCCCTTCTGCCGCCCAAAATTTTCCTTTCTTCCTCAATCATGTCTAACACAAAGAACACCTTCCATCCTGCTCTTGCAGTCTCCAACATCCCTATCGTCCTTGAAATGGAGAAAGTCCAATATGCGATGTGGGCGAAACTTTTTAAAATTCACGCAAGGTCTCATAGAGTCCTCCATCACATCGTCAAACCGGGAAAAGACAAGGAAAATGCGTCTTCCACCGATGATGAAATAGAGTTATGGACAACTCTTATGATAATACAAGTATTGATTAGTATACTAGCTAGGTTAATTTCCTCTTGTTTTCTCTCTCGAAGAGACTAAAGAGGCATAGTTTGAGGCTTATTCATAAACATGGAAGGAACCCTCAATGAATTCGCAATTACTATCACAAAAAAGCGGCCGCCCTTGCCCTTCCAAGATACATGTGCAATAGAGAGTATTAAAAAAAGATGTGAGAGGACGAAGCATGGTTTTGCAGATGACATAATATTCGAGATGCTAACATGGCTTCCAGCTAAATCTCTCATACGATTGAGGTGTGTTTCTAAAGCTTGGAACAGTTTGATACGACATGATTCCAACTTTTTCAAGTCGCACAATGCTCGTTCTCAAGCCCGTCCCTCAGCCACCCGCCTCTTATTTGAAATAGGACCATTATATAGTGAAGTTATAGAAAGCACTTCTAATTCCCCAACACAACTAGAAGGATTATTCTTACAACTCGTGCGTCCGTTATTTGCTCAAATCATTGCAATGGCCTTATTTGTTTCTATAGCTATAAAGATACTCAAGTTTACTTGTATAACGTCACCACAGGGGAGATAAAAGCTTTGCCGTTCTCTTTCAGTCCGAAATGATGGAGTCCTATGTTGTTTTTGGGATTTGATCTTAATACGGAGAAATACAAATTGCTTCATGTTATTTACTACAGGAATAAACAACATAAGATCAAGATTCTAACTCTAGGAACCAACTATTGGAGCATAAGATCAAGATTCTAACTCTAGGAACCAACTCTTGGAGACGAATCGATTAAAAGTGTGAAAAATATCCCCCTTCATGTTCTTCTGAGGATTGTATCTTCATGACGAGACATGTTAGCAGTAAGTTATACTAGCTAAATCTATCATTCGCCAAAAGTAATTTTAGCAACATCGAGCCTTATTAGCGCCTCACCATCTTTGGTGTTCCCCGATCATTTTTTGTTAAGACATGTTAGCAGTTTTGTTGAGAACATTATACCATTAACATTTATTGAAGTTTAGTTCCTTCTTTAAAAAAAGATCAGGTACAGTATTTCATCAGCTAGTACCACTTAGGTACTGCAAACAAACAAAAAAGAAACATTACATACTATTTTGCAATCCTTTAATCTTTGTGTTCTGATCCGTAAATGATTGAATTGTTTCGGATTCAGAATGGGAATATATAGCATAGCGTAGCAACATGTGCTTCTATATATAGATTATTAACCTCAGAATACTCTAGAACATCTCGAGTTTATTTCCTCAGAATACACAAGGATGATGATACTACCTCGAAAAGGATAAAAAGGGAAGGAAAGAATCAGAAGAAAGTATACCTATGAACACATGCAGTTCATTAGAAAGTGAGAAAAATGAATGGGATATACACTACCTTTCCAATCTACCTCATGGTTGAGAGAAGTGCGCCCGACTCGATCGGTACCACTCAAAATCATGGAGGGGACACAAAACTGAGTTGATTTGACTTGGTATAGCGCCATGCTATAGTTGCCTCATCCCAAACGCAATTTGCTTCTCCTTTTCACAGCTTAGCAACAGATGGACATGAGACCATCCCAGTCCCTATCAGCATGTTTCCCCAAGTTAATCTGCACAGAGATAGTCGCCTGTGAAAGATCGAGACCAGCAGTCTGTACAGTGCTTGTGTTGACGAATCCAGTAACCTGAGTAAAAGCGAATGAATGATCAAGAGTCAAACGGAATTACAGATTTATATTAGATGTCTTGACCAGGTTGACATGAATCTTAGGAAAAGCTGTTGAAAATGACGGAACAAAGCACATTGAAATAGCTCGACAAGCAGCTCGCTGATGTGTTTAGCAAAGCGCTTAGGAACATGACCCATCACAAATTCAATTGCAAGGTGGGCATGTGTATATGTATGCACAAACTTGAGGGGAGGTGTTGACTGATCGGATTAAGGATGATTCTTACCTAATGTAGGAGTTTAGTTCCTAAATTTTAGAGATTTTATTCATTGCCTTTATTGAATAAATTTCCTAGTCAGGTCTCAGTTTTGTGCACAAATATCTCTGTAAATTGGTTGTATAGACATAAGAGATTATTAAAATCTCTCTTCTCAAAATTCTCACTTGTCTAAATGAGTGTGATGTAAAATTGAGCACATATATAAGACATATCTAGGATAAGCGCTACAAAAGAGAAGCTGGCAAGCATATTTTGAGGTCAATTCTCCAGGGAGAAAATAAGAAGTCTTCTTGTGGGCATTCGGAAGAGCTAACCTACACTAGTTTAGCAGACCTACAGACCAGACTCGTCTTCGTGAATAATTTTTCTGCATATAAAGTTGTCTTTATTTAGTCATTTTATCAAGTAAAAAGAAAGAAAGAAAGACAGACTTTTGGCACTTGGGGTTTTAAACATGCCATTAAGGATAAACTGAAAATTTTAAAGTAGAATTTTTTTCTAATATGAGAATATGTCATTCTTTTGTAACATACTAATATGGACCACATAAAATGGAACAGAAGGAGTACTTACTATTTAGGCACACTCAAAAAGTTTTATCGATTCACTTTCAGCAACAAAACAACTGTTAAGCATAGATGATTCTAGAGAGATTAACAAGACCTTTACAGAGAACTAATAGTTCCTTGAGATTGGTTAAGAGATCAGCAGAAACTTCTCAAATTACTAGTTTGCATCTTTCTTCCTTGTTCTGCATAGACATTGCCTGCCATCTTTAGTACATTAATTGTGTCAAGCATTTAACAGACATCAGATAGGCTGATTGACGATATATTACTCGGAATATCCTACCATTGTACGACTCTTTGACTAGTTCATCATTATATCACAGGCTACCATGGGGCTTGTTTATATGTCTTCTTTCTATAACTTAAATCAGTTATCATGGAAGTATGCAACTTTGCTAAAAAGAAGGTAATGCAGCCTTTAAGCAAGAGTTAGAAATGCATGAAGCATAAGAATAACATGCAAACACGAGAGAAATTTTCGCTAATTGCTGACCTTCAACTCATATGATCCCATTAGTCAGGTCCTTGGCAACAGGGGAAAATGTAGGTTAAAGGATAAATTCCAGACTGACCAAATGAGCTGTGCTAGTGTGAGCAACTCCAAAAACTCAAGCCATAACAGCTCCAGCCGTCATACGGCTGGCATGACCCTATTGGCTGCTGAAGACTAGGATCCACAAGGACAGCTGGCTATGTGTTTCTGAGGATCTGCAAGAAATCATTGAAGCGAGAATCAAAGACGTGGTCAATTTAATAAGTTGGGATAAATAAAGATGAAATACATGCTTCTATTCCAAGCCAAATGATAATAGTCGATGTATTACTCTTGCATAATCTCTGTATTCTCCATTTTAGTGGAGGAACAGATGCAAAATTCTGAAAGTACTTAGGTTACTTTTTTCTCCAAAAAAAATAAACTATAACTTAGAAGCTTTAGCAAAATGAACCCACACCTCAAGAACTCTAATGCTTATACTTTCTTTAGAATTCTAATTTAGATTGAATCCGAGGGTCTATTGGAAACAACCTCTCTACCTCCCGAGGTAGGAGTAAGGTCTTTGTACACTCTACCCTCCCCAGACCCCACTTATGGGATTTCACTGGGTACGTTGTTGTTGTTGTTGTTCTAATTTAGATTGAATGGTTAAACTCCCATGAAATATGATAATGTAAAAGAAATGAATGATTAAGTATATAAGACAGAGAGGTGTAAGGGGCAACTCAAAAGACACTTGAGTAATGTGTTAAGAATTTTAGGTAAATAAAAATAGAAAATTAAATAGGAAATCTAGACTAAGGAGCACACGTGCTGGCAAATGAATTGATTAATGTCATAAGAAAAAAATAGATGCATATATAGAGAGTTAAGGGAAAATGTAGAGCACTTAAAACTTGAAATGGGCTTCAGACAAAGACAAGCAATCTAGTAAGTCAACCCTGGAATAAAGAATTCATATTACTAAGAGTTAAAGGTGACAGAACAAGATAGATAGATTCAAATAAACACGTTTTTTTTTTTACAAACCCCATAAACAAGGGATACAATACCATAACCGAAAAACAGGTCGGAACAAAAGAAAGAAAAAAAGAAGAAAATTCACCATACAAAAATGTGCTTGTTAGAGGACATGATTTCACTACGACCTCATCTATTAATTCCACATAACTGCATAGTCAGTTCAACTACAAATCTTTTCTACCAAAAAAAGTTTATTAAGCCGGGTATGAGTTATTGAATAGGTCCACATAGCTTAAAAAATCAAGTTACAGCTTGTAGGAACTTTTCTGGTAACATCACATGAACCAAGAAGCTCACATATTGCAACAGGGCACATTAATCATCCTGAATTGGTGTCTCGTACACTTAACCACAATTAGAATCAGTATATAACCCCACTTAATTATCAAAGAGGACAATTGGAACACAGAATTGCGATCACGAATCCGACTGAAACTGTTAAGCATAACAAAACAAATTTGTGAATCAACAGATATGCCATGAAACATCATACGCAGAAAAATCTTCACACCAGCTAGTAAGTTTCTTTTGCACAGCCTATTAATCACAGCACTATAATCTCTAATAGAGATCTCAAAGCCCTTCTCGATCATCTTTTGGAACAGAACCACTGCCTTATGCACTGATCCTTTTCCGCAATGCGCTTTTATTAGAAAGGTGTAATCACATTTCATCAGGCCAACATCTTGGAGTGTAGAAAATAGTTCCTCAGCATCCTTTAGGTCTCCGTGTGTACATAAACCATTAAGGATAATGTTGTACGTGACACGACTTGGCTGAAGTTTGTGCACCGCCATCTCTTTATGTAATTGGGAAACGCCTTTCATATCTCGAGCTTCGCATAAATTTTTAATAATGGTGTTGTAAAAAGCTTCATCAGGCTGAAAATCATCCGGTAACATACCCTTTAGTATCCGGACAGACTCATGCATCTGCCTTCTTTACGGAGGCATTTTATTATCACTGTGTAAGTAACATGAGTTGGTTCTATGCCCCTTGCTTTCATTTCCTCTAGCAACTCAAAAACGGCTTCCATTTTTCCTTCTTCACCATAGGCATCCATAAGAGTTGTGTACGTCCTCGATGATGGTATCAACCGGTGTGCATATACAGTGTCAACCCACTTTCTTACATCATCTAACTTTCTAGCTTTGCAGAACCCATATATTAAAGAATTGAATGTAACTATGGTTGGCATTATTCCTTTCGCTGTTATTAGTCCGTATACCTGAACAGCCTCACCGATGTCACCAAGTTTTGCATATCCCTCAATCATAATATTACCCAAAAAACATCATCCATTAAGTCACAGTTTATTAAAGCGTCAAACAGAACTCTTGCCTCACATATGTACCCTTTCTCACAGAAGCTTTTGAGAATAGATCTATGAGCAACAATATTTGGAAGAATTCTCTTACAACACAACATATCTTTGTATAATTGAAAAGCCATCTCAACCAATCCTCGCTTACAAAGGCTTCGAATAAGAATCGAGTACATGATAGGATCCGGTTTATGACCACTGCTCTCTATCTCATGGAACAAATTCAAAGCTTCACCGAAACGTCCGCTTTTACACAAACTGCTAAGTAACATGGTGTCTAAGATATCACTGGCATGGAACCCCATCTCCTCTCTCACCTTAATACCTTCATCATTGTAATATCCACATATCAACATTGTACATGTGAAAATATCAGGATTTATGCCTTTATGAAGCATTTCATTAACTAACTTCCAGACACCATTCATCATACCAAGCAAATGAAATCCTTTGGCGAGGACGTTATAAGTTACCTGATTAGGCTCTAAACCATGTTTCTCCATATCATCTGTGAACTCCAACGCTTCTTCCATTGCACCCGCCACACTTAACCCGTGAATGAGAATATTGTAACTATATACATTGGGATGTAATCCACACTTAAACATCATACAAAAGAATGACTTAGCAACGTTTGTAGAACCCATTTTACAAGAACTCGACATAAGAGTATTAATGGACACAACACAAGGCTCAGACTCTCGAAGAAAATCAACTGCTTTTTGCATCAAGAATTGTTTGCACGTGCCATCTATAAGAATGGAATTAGTATACTCACTCGGGTTTATCCCACTGGCTTTGATGTCATCATAGATATCCCAGATGTTATCGGTGTGCCTCAAACTATACAAAAAATTATTGTATGTAATTATTGAAGCCTGGATATTGAAATCTTTCATCTTGGCAAAAACAAAGAGAGCATCATCAACCATCTGACATCGGGCATAAGCAGAAGCCAGCACATCCCAAACAGCATGATTAGAATCCCATTTCTGAAAGCGACACAAAAGCAGCTCGCATATCGAATGAGATGAACCAGAGCCTGATTGGAAATCACAACAAATCTATATAAACAGCAAAATGAGCATGTAAGTCTGTCCCACAAAAAAATGATACTCCCCCTGTGAAAACTTTTGAAACTTTGACCTTAAACACGTCGTAACATTTTATAGAAGGGTTTAAAGTCAAAATTATAGAAATGTGACTAATCCCTCCGTCCCAAAATACTTGTCGTCCTTACTAAAAATACTTGTCTCAAAATACATGTCGTTTTATTTAACCAAGATAAAATTAAGTAGCTTTTTTCCATTTTACCCTTGTATTAATTAGCAATATTTAAGAGGTTCTCATCCTTGATGGAGTAAATATTTATTGAGGAGAGATAACGAAATATGTTAAGAGGGTAAAATAGTAAAACGCTATCCTAATAAATGTTTAAGTATTTTGAGACGGAGGGAGTACTGAGTAGTAACAAAACAGTGTCACATTTCTATATCTAGAAACAACTTTATAACTTTAAAGTTTTCATTTTATAATTAATGAGATCATTTATAGTCACACAAAGGTTCTTTTAGACTACAAGTTTCAAAATCTTTCTTTTATTTTAGGATTGGGTGCCCATTACATAAATTGGAAGGAGGGGTACCTAATTACACTATACTAAAGGGCAGCCCGGTGCACTAAGTTCTCGCTATGCACAGGATCAGGGCCGGACCACAGGGGTCTATAATAAGCAGCCTTAACTGGCATTTCTGCAATAAGGTGTTACACGGCTTAAACTCGTGACCTCCTGGCCACATGGAGACAGCTTTTCCAATTACTCCAAGACTCCCTTCACCTAATTACACTATACTAATAACAAAAATATAATTTTTAATGACATAACAATAAACCCAATATACCTTCTTGTTGAACAAAATGTTGTAAATGAAACTTCAAAGCTCTAAACCGTTGCTTTTTAGCCAAAATATAAGCAACAACAATGTGTGAAACATTAGAATGCTTAAACCCATAATCATTTCTCAACAGAAAAAAGAACTCAAGGGTAGATTCGTAATTTTCAACACTCGGTTTCTCAACAATTCCCTCTATTTCCAATGAATTAAGGTCCAAGATTAAATTTTTAAAACATGGGTTGCCTTTAAAAAGCTTTGTTGAGCCTTTAGTGTGATTTTGGAGAAACAAATTGAGGATTCTTGAAATTCAGGTGGTGGTGGGTGGTGGTTCAGGTGGTTTAAGGAGGAAGAGGGAGGAGAGTAATGGAGGTTTAAGGGGTGATTTAAGGGTTAATCCAAGCATTAGGAGAAGAGTGAAGATAAAAGAATGGAGATTTACAGGGTTTGTAGGGTTTAAGAGATACAAAGAAGAATTATTGACTTGGCTGTGTGAGAGACAAATGAAACGACATCGTTCTTGCGCATCAACTCTGGTATTAATTTTTACAGAATTATCACAATTAGCGCCGCGGCATTCCGGCGCCTCGGCTCTGACGGGGCTTCGCCATCTTACACTTCGTACACTTCTTTCTTCTTTTACCAACATGAAATACATTGTCATTTGGTCAATAACCGTCCATAATTCTATATCTCAAACGTATTACATATGTACCAATATCTCTTTAACTAATGAAATTTGCGATTATGGCACTACGTGTGCACGTGTGTGGAAACGATTTTTCCGATTTGCAAGCCCCTAATTATTTGAGTCATAAATTAATAAAATATACTTAATTCTACATTAGTAAATTTTCAATAGATAGCACATACACGTACGGAGTAGCTATTGTATAGTATATGAGAACAAAAATGGATGAGATATCAATTTAACAAAATTATAGGAAAAAGAAAAAAGAAAAAAGAAAAAGGAAGGATGAGATATCATCATCTATGCAGCCAATATAGGTTTCTCCTTCAGACTATGAGGGCTTGTAGAGTGAGTATTAAGGCGACCCATTAAATTTGCATTGAAGTAAACATTTGAACTACAAGCATGGCTTTATAATCATACTTTTTACCCTCATTAATTTTCTTACAAGTGTTTTTGGGTGTTTAATATTATATTTTGCATATGACATATTTTTAGAAGCAAAAACGAACAGCATAGAGGAGGATAGAGACTTAATTTTGATGAAATAAACTAAGAGTAACTCGAAAGCATGGATTTATAATCTTTAGAAGCACAAGTTAGTAACTTAAATTCTATTTTGACAGTAATCTACAAGCTTAATAGTTAGCACCAAAAAGAAAAAGTAAAAATGGCTAAAAACTAAAAATTGAGTTATGGTTATTAAGTTAATATTCTCTATTAATTTATACTTATTTTTAGTTTCTCATTCGGTGTCTAGTACTCCTATTAGGCCCTAACCAATTCGGATTCGCGTTATGTAAGGCTCATTAAAGGGCGCAGCTCCTTAGCTATCAAGATTGTTTTCATACTCAAGGCTCTAACCGGTAAAAACTTAACCCTACGCGGCCAGATTTTTACACCAAACCAATGAATGCATAATATTTGTTTGAATATATATTACCATCACTTAACCATGATTAATTAATGTATATCCTTACTTCATTGAATTTCTTAACCATGGTTATTTGAATTTATTTAATATAAACCGATGCGGATAAGTATTTATCGCTCGAACCCGATACCTACAACTAACGGTCCAATACCCTAACTTTCGATGGTTATTAGTCTAAACATAATAATTCCATGCAAAGCCTTCTAAAAAACTTTAACATTATCTAGTAAAAAGCTTATTTGTAATAAAAGCTTGAGTTTCTGGAAAGATTACACTTCTCCAACACCTCTACACTCAAACTTTCCATTTTCAACAAGTAATATTTTACAATCCATAAACCATTTTCAAATCAAATTTGCTTCAATTATAAGTCTAAAAAGTTGCACCATTATGAGATTCACATTCTACCAACTTCTCCTTTAATTAACATTTAACTTTTTCTTCACATTATCCCATCACTTCAAATTCCAATCTTTATATATTTCAATCATCTTCTCACATCTTTGCAATCATAGCCTCTTTTAATTTATTTTTATTCAAAAAAATGTCTAAGCAAAATGTGAGAAAACATTATGCATTAGAGAAACATAGGGAAACGGAGAAGACAAGAAGTAATACTAGTACTAACTTCTTATTATCTAAACATTGGAAGAAAATCTACCCTATAGGGCTACATAAAACAGGCTCTTCTCTTTCACTTTCTTCACTTTCTTTATCTCTTTCACAAACTTCAGATGACTCTTCTGTTACTGACTCTTCTTCAATCACTCCATTGGATCAGAAAATCTCTCTAGCACTCCGATTAATCGCGTCGTCAACAGAGAAAAGAGAGGGTCCGGCCACATCCAAGAATGTGACTCGAGCAGTTAGTCCAACTCGTAATCCTAGTCCAAGTCCTAGTAGTGAAGATGAGCTCATGAGCAGGTGCAATTGGATAACTAGTACTAGTGGTAAGTTTCATTTTGTTTGTTACTAGAGACATATTTAAGAATAAGATGTTATTTTTGAGTATATGTTTATTTCGTTTCATTTTATGTGAATTTGTTTGAGTTAGTATAAAAGAAAACAAGAAATACTTTTTAAAATTTATGGTCTTAATATAACGTGTAACATTTGTGTGTGGTTGTAAAACATGTTAGTATTAAGTAAGGATAAAATGAGAGTTTAGAGTTAAAAAAAATTCGATATAGAAAAATCATGTCATTTTTACTTTAAGTTGTTTGAGATATTAAACATGTCATTCTTTTTTGGAACATACTAAAAATGAAATACTAATACATAAAATGGAATAAGGAAGTAACATATTAGTGATGATAGAGAGAATATAAAAATAGTGGTGGAAAAGACCGCAAATATTGTATGAAGTTAAAATTGTTGGTATTTCTAAGGTACTTTATAGAGCAGTACGGGAAGTAATAACTATTACAAATGTTCGAAAGGATAAATAAATGGTCAATCTTCAAAACTGCCGCATGTGTGTTGTGTCTTGAATGTTGATATCCTGAAATCAAGAAACAACTAAATCTGGATGGTTACAACGTTGTGTGTTGAGTCGAGGATAGCCCTCTATCCTTAAGACAAGATTGCCCCGTATATATGCTTTTACGTTAGCGGGCAATAGTCTCCCAAGATAAAACAACACTTTAATCTCAACACTACAAAGCCAATAGGTTGAGCCTGTCGAAGAAAACAAATATGACTCGACTTGCTGAAGATATGGAATAGGAAGGAAGAGTTTCTCTCTACTCTTCTCTTTTGTCTCTGTGTATATAGTGTGTCTCTGTAGTGTATATCTAGTGTATACGTGAGGGTTTGGTCACTGTTTTTGACTGATTTTCAGCCATTGTTTCGAGCAGTTTTTGCTCACTGTTTTCGTGATTTTTCAGTCTGTTTTCTAGTAGTTTTTTCGTCTGTTTTTCAGCTAGTTTTCTGCCCACGAATTGAGCCAAAAGAGGCTCAATATATAGCATGGAGGAGGGGTTGATCAACTGCCCAAACATGGATGTTAATGGCCATTAGGAGGGCTGTAAATGGCATGTTAAATGCCATTAGTGAGGCTGATTTAAGGTCTTGAAGGAGGCTGCTCAATTGCCCAAGTAATGGACTGTTAATGGAGAGTTAATTAGCCAAGTAATGGCTGTTTAATGCTCCAAAATGCAGTCCAACCTTTCCGTCATCTTCCCAGAAACTCTGGGGATCAAACTGTAAATATTGAAACTTCAGGGACCAAACTGTACATATGAAAGAATTCTGGTCCAAACTGTACATATGAAACTTCAGGGATCAAACTGTACATCTGGCAGAGTTCTCTGGTCCAAAAAGATAATATCAGACAGCCCCACAGCCCGGAACCGGACGGGACGGGCGGCGCGCTTGTGGGCTTAGCCTTGAACCCAAGCACATCTAGGTCTTCCCTCCTTTAAACACATGGGATACCCCTTGGGGTCCCAAACCCTTTACCAATTAGAGACTTATATAGAGAGCAATTCTTCATATTCCCACCGATGTGGTAGATTTGTCTCACACCACATTTCCATGTCTCAAACACCTTACTTCGTGGACCAATATCTCTTTCATTTCTCAACGAAATTAGATGATTCTTGGCCCTACGGTCATCTACTCACTTCGTAGATCATGCATGTGTAAAGAGACAAGGTCTCCAACATACGGAACACAAGTGTTTAATTCATCAAAGATGGGTGGACGCATCTCCCCGCCAAAGGCTAATTTCCAACAAAAATGACGGTATATATTAAGATTTTTAATATTATCAAGTCACATTACTTGTTATATCAAATAACTAGCCTTATTTTTAGAATTATAATTTTTTTTTGTATAAAACTATATTTACCTATCTTTTTAATTACCTGACATCGTAAACATTTCTTTATATTGTACCTATATAAGTTAAAGACTTACTTCAATAGTAAAGATCAATCACTTTCTAGTCCTCTAAAGTTTGGTGTATAAACTACTCATGTCTTAATTATACATTCTTCCAATAGAAGTTGACTTGTGAATTATTGCAAAGGTCGAAGAAATTAAATTAAGTAGAACCTAATTTTAGGAATATATTCGCTGCTCACAAGCAGATAAGACAAAAAAATGATAACATAAGCTTTGAAACTTGCTAAAAAAGGATGTTAATCATTGTGAGTATCTTACTTTAGTATAACAGGTATTTGGTAGTAAGATTATTTGAATTATCAATACAATGTCCTTAATTGACACTTAATTTGTACCAAAATCCTAGCAACTCTAACCAAAATAATGCCAATTTAATACTTTATACTTTTAAAAATTATTCATTGGGATAACTTTTAGTGTTGGACTGTTGGTTATTTATAGTATGGTCCACGAAAATTTGCAAAATCGTTATCTATGCTCAGATCGTTCCATTTTTTTTACTCATTGCTTCCACAAACTCTCCCAATAATCATATTTGAAAATGAATTGATTATGTATAAAGAGAAAGAAAGCTTTCTTCTAATTTTGTGCCTATTTCTCTTTCAATTCAAAAAGACTTGTCAGAAATTTAATTAGGTTGGTACGACTAAGAAAAGCATGTGACTTTTGGGTGTGTTTGGGTAATTTACAAGCACATACACTACGCTGCACACTTTAAAATTATTTCTTTTTAACATACTATTAAAAACACACATTTTTTAGATGGACTTCTATTGAAAATCGGTCAGTAATACACTCAACAGACATGTATTCGAAAAACTATGTTTTTAGTAGTGAAATAATATTTATTCAAAATGCATATATTGTAAGAAAAGAATAGTAAATGTAGTAATACTCCACATCTTGACTTAAAATTCTAGATTCATTCTTTGTCAAAGATTAATTTATTTGAATTTGCTATATGCAGATAAGGTTTATGTGTTGTTCCATGATGAATGCTGGGGAGTCCCTGTTTATGATGACCAGTAAGTAAAAAAATTATGATTTTAGAGCTCATTTTACTAAATCAACACAACATTTGATAATACTGAAAAGATTATTAACAAATAAATTAATTAATTAAACAGTCAATTATTCGAGCTTCTTTCGTTGTGTGGAATGCTGATGGATTTCAATTGGACTGAAATTTTGAAGAGAAGGGACCAAATAAGGTATACATATATTCTTGAACTTTAAGTTTACCTGCATGCTCAAATTTCTGTTCCTGTGAGAGTTACATAAAGAATAATTAGTAGTGTGATTTATTATTTATTATGTTATCGGTCACTTCCCAGTGATGATGGGGTTGCATCAGGGATCAGCTTTTAGCCCATTCCTATTTGTCTTGGTGATGGACGGACTGACGCGACATTTCCAAGGGGAGGTACCATAGTGTATGTTATTCGCAAACGATATAGTCCTGATTGATGAAACTCGCAGCGGAGTGAACGTCAAGCTGGAGGTTTGGAGACAGACTCTGGAGTATAAAGGGTTCAGGTTGAGTAGGACCAAGACAAACTATTTGGAGTGCAAGTTCAGCAACGGGAGCGACCCTGAGACAGTCGTGGAGGTGAGGCTTGGTACTCAGGTCATTCCAAAGAAAGGAAGCTTCAAGTACCTAGGGTCTATTATCCAAGGGAATTGAGAGATTGATGACAATGTCACACATCGTATTGGGGCAGAGTGGATGAAATAGAGGCTCACATCTGGAGTTTTGTGCGACAAAAAAGTGCCACCAAAACTTAAAGGCAGGTTCTATAGGGTGGTGGTTAGACCGACTATGTTGTATGGGGTGGAGTGTTGGTCAGTCAAGACTTCACACATAGAAAAGATGAAAGTTGCGGAGATGATGATGTTGAGATGGATGTGTGGGCATATCAGGAGAGATAGGATTAGAAATGATGATATCCGGTAAAAGTGAGAGTGGCCTCGGTGGAGGATAAGATGCGGGAAGCGAGGTTGAGATTGTTCGGGCATGTGCAGAGAAGAGACACAAATGCCCCGATGCAGAGGCTTGAGAGGTTGGCTATGGACGGGTTCATGAGGGGTAGAGGTAGGCTGAAGAAGTATTGGGGAGAGGTGATTAGATGGGATATGACGCAGGTGCAACTTACTGAGGACATGACATTAGATAGGGGTTGTGGATGACATGGATTAGGGTAGTAGGTAGTCGAGCGTAGTCCTACTTACGCTTACAAAATGATAGTTGTAGTGTTATTACTATAGGCCTAATTAGCATATCACGCTTATAGGCGCAATATTGTTTTATAGTCCCCTGTAGTTTGATTTCTGCTGCTATGTGTTCTTTAGTGTACTTTGTTTATCTTATTTAGTTGTGTTAGCTATTGCTTCCTTTTGTTAGAATGCGCTACCATTGCGTATTCGATTTTGTTATCATTATGTTCATATTGCTTTAATTTCTTCTCCGAGTCTGACCGTTTCTCTTGCTTTGCTTTGCTTGTGACTATGCTTTATCTTGAGCCGAGGGTCTCCCGGAAACAACCGCTCTACCTACCAAGGTAGAGGTAAGGTCTGCGTACACTCTACCCTTCCCAGACCCCACGTTGTGGATTTCACTGGGTATGTTGTTGTGTTATCGATGGATTCAGAATTTGAAGTTTAAGGGTTCAAAATTTTATCCTTTTTAAATTACTGAATTCCAAACTAATAATTTGTACACAATTAATGATTTTCGTAAGACAATACTGAGTTTAGATCAAAGTTATTGTGTTTGGCGAACCGGTAGCCGAAATTGTACATCCTCCCTTCATTACCAGTATAATTTAATTTGTTATAGCGAATTTTCTATCTTATTTTTCATATTACTGATTCCACTTATTATTAACAGTTATATGTAATAACTTTTTAAATGATCTGATAGTGCAATTTTTTTTTTAAATGTTGAAGTTAAACATTTTTTCTTAATGTGTAATGTAGAGAAGCTTTTGGTGGATTTAATGCAATCCAAGTGGCCAGAATGGGGGAGAGAGAGATTGAAGAATTAATCTCAAATACATCACTCAATTTAGCAGAAAGCAGAGTTAGATGCATAATTGACAATGCCAAATGCATAGTCAAGGCAAGTCCAATTCTCCTTTACATTTCAATCAAATAAAAAAGAATCACTTCACATATATCAAGATACCAAAAAATTCACAGATTACCACTTTTTGATCCATGTAATTGAAGAACATTCACTATCATGGAGTTTCAAATTCAACATATGAAACTTTACGATATGACAATGGCTTTTTTCAATTATAGGACTGAAAAGTGGCTAATCCGTGCTATTACAATGATACCAAAATATTCACAAATAAGAAATAACCACTTTTCAATCCATATAATTGAAAAATAGTCATTGTCAGGAAGTTTAAAATTCAACAGATGAAACTCCATGACTATTTTTTCTACGATATTTCAAGTTGTTAACTTAATTACCTTTTTCTCATTAATCAATTAACATATGCAGATTGTGAGAGAATTTGGATCATTCAGCAGCTACATGTGGAATTATGTTAATTATAAACCTATAATTAACAGATTCAGACATCCAAGAAATGTACCATTAAGAACACCAAAAGCAGAAACAATTAGCAAAGATTTATTAAAGAAAGGATTCAGATTTGTTGGGCCGGTAATTGTTTATTCATTCATGCAAGCTGCAGGAATGACAATTGATCATTTGGTTGATTGTTTTAGGCACAAAGATTGTGTAAATCTTGCTGAAAGACCATGGAGGCATGTATGAGTTAATTATTTTAATTATGTGTCTTTTTTTTTTTAGTTTTGTGCTGTGGAAAGATTTTCATAAAGTTATTATTTACACTTGTAAGTTTTCTTCTTTTTTTCTTTGTTTATTTAAGCTGGTTTTTGCCATTTGCTTTGCTTGTTTGTATCAATTATCAATTATGAATTGCTTTGCCATTTGCTTGCTTTGCTTGTTTGTATCAATTATGAATTTAAAAGCTTGTCCAAACATGTTATTAGTTCGTTTATATACTCATTCGTATTTCCATATGTCTGTTAAGAAAATAATTGTCCTATATAGGTGTTAATTGAGGCCTATAACTCTTATGGTGAATTGGCTACATTGTTCACTTAACACTATCCTCAATTTGATTGGAAATATAAGTTTGTGATAATTGCTTAAAAAGTTATAGTCGATTAAAAAGATGGCTTGGAGTTCACTTATTGTACATAGTTGTGGTCCATCTGGGCTTAGCCAATTTAATGGGCTTTTACTTTGGGCCTTGGAAACAAGGAGGAATTTATTTTAAAAGCAGGAGGAAACTGGTACACAATTGTATACATAACATATTTTTTCAATTTATTCTGCTACTAATGTCTTCTCAACTTAATAAATTTTACAATTACATGTATAAATACTCAAGAAATCAGAGTATTTATGAATACATTTATTTATCACGTAGTCACAAGGCTATTGAAATTCAAATTCGTGATACTATTATTTGTCTCGTGATATACCAATTATTGGACTATCTCCTCTCGGACTTTTTTTTACCCTTTCACTTAGGTTAATTCATACTTTATAAAGTGTGTAGACTTAGATTTAACTTTGTTTTCGTATATACTTATTGAAGCAAAAAACATATTTGCTGAGCAATATGTTTAAAAGCTCACAAATCTAGAAAAGGAAGTGAGAATGAGTAATACTAAAGGAAAAAAGAAGAAAAAAACAAGTGATAAAATAAACTTGGTCAATAAAGGATATCTCAAAGCAAACATATTTAAGCTCCTCTAATACATCATCAAGTATTTAAATTGCATGGCTTAAATAAATTCATAAAATAGAAGCAAAGAGTGATTGTGATATACTAGCTACTCAGAATAACAATACAAGAAAATGTTAATAGTGATGTAAAGAATTTCAACAACTTAATTTTACACATAACATATGTCATTAATTTTTATGCCAAAACAAATGTAAAATGTTAATACACATAATATATGTCATTAATTTTTATGCCAAAACAACCCTCTCTTTTTTCTGAATACGCACAAATAGAAAAATATCATACATCTTCATAAGTAATCATCAGAAATTAAAAATACATTCAACTATAATTACAAATAAACATGGAAATTATAAATGCAACATACAATTCATAATTGATACATACAAGCTTAAGGATATATTAGCTGGATGTAGAATTAACACACCGCCCTTCACTGATTTTACACACAAATAAATTTCGTCAATTCGATGTGATACCCCATAACTCTACTTTGTTTGTTTTTTGCTTTTTCCCCTTTTAATTTCTATTCAAGTGCGGACAACTCTAAATACAAGAATCTTTAGTACACTGTTTTTTTGGACGGCAAAAGTGCATCGATACTCAGATTTTGGAATTACCATTAAAATCCTATTTGGAATGCGTAAAAATTTACAAGTCTGGCCTACTTTTAAATGGCTCAAGTAATATGGGACGGAGAGAGTAACTAAGAAGAATTTTATAGTCTAAGTAATGACACAAATTTACAAGTCTTTCGCCATGTTCTTGAAAACAACCTTTATTTAATGAAGCAAGTAGACAACATTGGACCCTTCCCCACTACTTCACTCCCACACCCACCTCACTCCACCCCACACACCATGAGGGGTGGATGCAAGTTTTTGCAAGTGGTGTGTCTGCACTATTCGACTTCAACTACCAACACGTACGTCTTAATCTCAAACATATATATGGATGAATACAAGTGACTTTGAATTCTCCATCTTAATTAAATTTATTCACAATCTAGGAGACCTACACTATAGCCAATTGCGCCGCCACCACATATATACACACGTGTATAGTCAATATTCCCTTTTAAGTATTTAATTACTATGTTTGCATATATTACCGTAAATTAGTGAGTACCAATTTTCACGTATGTGTATAAAATATTAAACTCACCTTTGATTACGTAATGGAGATACAATAAAACTTCTCTATAACGGTCGTTTATATAAATATTTCTATCAAATTTTTCTTAAAATCCATTTTCATGTATTCTATAGCCGTCAAGACTTATCCGCTTTATTGAGCATTTTCATTCACTGAAGCAACTTGAATAAAATTAAAGTAAAAGAAAGAAATTTATTGGCTTCGAAAAAATCCGATTCGGGCGAATTCTTCCTCCAACTAATGAAGAGATCTTGACGGAATTGCCACATATGAAATTAATCACAGTTTTGAATTATTCGGACAAACGACGCCTTTACGAGAAGGTTTGACAGTATATGCAAATGTCCACATGTTATACCCACAAAGCCCCCCTCCCCTACCCCAAACTCCCAAAAGAAATAAACCCTAGCCAACGACAAGCAACAGGTTATATAGTTAGAAATCAAGCCCAGACAGAGATGAGTTTGCCACGTTTGCTCTCATCCCATTTTTTTCTTTTTTTTCCTTGTGTTTTTCCTTCTGGTCAACATTGAGCAGCAAAATAAATCTCGTGTTTCATGGGTGCCTTTTTATCTTTCATTGTACTTCACGCATAAAACCGTTTCTTGGTTGCTAAAAAGAATGACCATTTTGATGTAGGCGTCCACCAAACTTTTAAGATTATCACTTTTACTTGCTTTGTTTTGAACGTTCCAAAATCTTTCTTATTCTATTAATAAGAAAAAAGATTTAACATATCACCAAACTGGCAACTTTACAACTATATCCTCCACTCTACTAATTCTTTTACCAGCTTAGGCACAGACGAATCTTGTCCAACAAATTTGAACAGATAGGATGAACATTTTTACCTCTGATGGCGATTGAACCTAAAACTTCAGGATTCTCAACCTATTTCATTAATTACTAGGTCACTCTCTCGTTCCCTTATTTAATTGCCATCGATATCTGTCAAGTTGACAATCGACAAGCTGATATATTGGGGTTTTGTAGACCCTTGGGTCCACTTTCAAAATGCTTATCAACTGGAAATTGGATCAAACAAACATGAATTTTCTTGACCACAGAAATATACTCCATCATCACTGTGATGTTAGTGTTTGAACTCTCAAGTACACTGAAGGGTCAATTGGTCCACAAAAGGGACCTACTGTGCACTTTTTATCAACTCTTTCTGTAGAGGTGGCTTCATCAGGTTGTGTAATTCTTTCCACTTTTAGGACAACTCGAGGAAGAACACAACTCATGTCATGCGCAATGAAATGGGAAATGAACACTACATGACAATGTATACAACAAGAAGTCAACAACTGGTAAAAAAAGGATAATCAGATAACGCTTGGCAGCAAATATATTGAAAATACTGAAGTAGATAAACCTTTCACAAAAAAACAGAACTCGGAAAACCTCACTCCATAGCACAAGCAAAGCTCTCGTAGGCTTTGTTTGATATATGAGAGAACAAACAAATCATAAAAATAACACACATCCAACATTTACATAACTTTTTTTTTATTTTATCTTTTTCAGATTTCATTCTACAAATTATTTATCTAACAATCGCCATGACCAAGTGAAGGGGGGAAAAATGAAGACATCAAACGTAAAAAAACACCAATTCTAACTCAGCACTTCCACTCAGGTGCCTTCAAAATATTTACAGCATCTCCTATCAAAGCTACTGCCGCCCTCTAACTTCTTCAAGGGAGCATATAACCACTTGACCAACCTAAGCTAGAAATCCTTCAGTTCCACCAGCCTGCGGGGAGTTATTTAGGCACTCCACCAGCTTGCGGGGAGTTATTTAGGCATTAACTCATACTAGTAGTGAGATGTCGTAGTACCTCAATCTCAAAACTGGCAAGAAGTCCCAAGCCTTTGTATCTGCCTCTGACCAAGGGCAACAGACTTGCGCTTGGCAAAAGCTGGGTATAGCAGTTCCTGGAACTTCTCTAGAAACAGACGCCATTCCTCTTCATCCATATCTGCTAGCTTCACAAAGCTGGAACTCACAGGAAGCTGCTCATTCGCACTCCTGTGGCCAGATGAAGAATTAGCAAGATGGGTATTTTCTGGTTTTGTCCCAGAAAAATAAGGATGCTTCTGGTTCTTGTCACCTAAACTAATATTCTTGAGGGACATCGATAGTTTTGACTCGGCCACATTCTTTGCGGGGGCTGGAACATAGTTAAAGCTTGTTTCCTCCTCTTCACTTTCTTCTTCCTCAATGCTTTCATCTAGCTTAAAGAGTTGAGTGCGGCCATTTCCTCCTCCAAATGGAAACTGAAACAGGTTCCTGGTCATGAAGTCCTCAGATGCCATTTTTGGACTATAATCATATCCTGCGTCCTCATAATCTATGTCAAATTGGAACTCCTCGTCAACTTCGGCCTTTGGAGGCAGAATCTCTCTCTCAGCGATCAACCTCCTAGTCTCCAAACAAACTAATTCAAGCTCGCTTGGTTCCTCCTCCCCACGACGAAATTCCCTGCTCATCATCTCACCAATCTCTGCAAGACAAAGCCCATAAGCAACAGCTTCCTTGAGGAAAATGGTGGACAGGACCAAGACACGAAGGCAAGCTTCGCGAATCATGGGGAGCTCACTTCTCAGCATCTCAGAGTCACGAACAGGATCAAGTTTCTCTATGTACTTGAGTTCATCATCTGAAAATGGAATGGATGCCTGAGGCCAATGAATCCACTCAAAATACGGGTCTTCCAACGTTTCTGGCAGACAAAGGCCATGGTCAATGGGAATTAACTCTACTTGACCAAACCTCCCAACACCATCAAGCTTCCTAACTAAAAGATTCCCTGCGTGCCTATCTGTGTTAAAAATCCTGATGTCTAATATCCCAATCCGATGCACAGTAGCAACAGGGAAGCTTGAGGTTCCATGGTCACTGGCATCAAAATCATGAGGGATGAATTGTTGCATAGATGCAATCTTGCTGACGAGTTTTTTCTTGCTATGAGGCTGCTTGTCTCCATTAACACCATCATTGATATTAAAAATAGAATGAGTAATTTTCACCAATGCAGTGGCCGGCACATTAGCAAAATGATCATAGTCGAGAAGATATGCAGCAACCTCCCGAAACCCTGTTTCTCCAACCCTAACTGAACGTTTTAAGCCTGGCTGTCCAAGAGTTTTGCCGACAAAACCTTTAGGATTATTTGGTGCAAATGGTTCTTCATCTGTTGGCTTGACAATAGCAATACTCTCACCTCTGCTGTTTCTAAAATAGTATGCGCCTCCAAGTCCACTATGGACTGGAAGTGGATCAACACCATTTTTGACAGCCTTCACAATCTCCTTGACAAGTTGTTTTGTCTTGGGAAAGTGACTAGAGTTCCCCAGTATTTCAATAGGACCACTCTGATCTCTCTGTTGGACATCCCTCCCAGTAGGTGAAAGACAAGGAGTCGATGAACTTCTATGCATAAAATTCCTCGTCAGCAGTAGAGGGGAATCATTCCGAATGGTACTAAGGTCGTTCTTCAACACCACGTCTCCAAATGTTAAAGAACTCTCCTCAGTTGGAACATTGAGGGCGATCTGCAACCTCCTCTTCACAGTATGAGCATTGTCGCTACGGTCCAACTCCATCCCCAGTACACAACCAGTGTCAGTTTGCACAAAAACACGTCTCCTCCCAGTAGATTTCCCTTCCATCCTACTGCTTCCATGGTACTCTCCAGCAAGAGGACTCTTGAACACTGCCACAGCCATCTGAGTCTGAACAGGACTGTCCAAGTTAGGAGACATAAAAGGACGAGAAAGAGATGGTGGCCGAAGAGAGCTTCCCCCACAAGCTCAACTCAGAAGCCGATTGTGCGCAAACCACCAAAAGAATCAATCCAGAAACGATCATCAATCAGAAAAAGAGGAATCCAAAACCAACCCTGAAAGATGTGACCACTGGACACAAGAAGAACACTGTCATTCGCACGTCAAATAAAGAACAGTGAATGATCAAAATCCCAAATGTTACATCGAGAGAGCCATCTGCTGATGCGGATATAGCAGTGAACAACAATCTGTAAACACGCACAACATTAAATAAATCTACCACTTATCAATAAACAACCAAAACCCAAAGATCAGCCAAATATAATACATTAAACAGATCACTTATTAGGAACAACACCAATAACAAGGCTGACAAGATCTTCAAGAATCCAAATAAACAATTCTCTTAACACTAAAATCTACGTTTACAATCCTTAATACTTGAGAAATACAGCTACAAAAACTCGAAGATCCTGAAGCAATTAGCACTAACTTGACAATGAATACAAAGCTATAAATTGCTCCAAAACCGAAACTCTTTTCAAACACGTGTATACACAATAAAATTTACAGAATCAAATTAATTATATACTATTATCACGTGTTTATCTAAAATATTACAAGCATTAAACACTCGAAACACTCCTTTTTATCCAACAACAACAACACACCTAGTATAATCCCACAAGTAGTGTCTGGGGATGGTAGAGTGTATGCAGACCTTACCCTACATTGGGAGTTAGAGAGGTTGTTTCCAATAGACCTTGGCGCAGGATAAAGCAAAACAAAACATGTCAAAAAGGGAAAAATAACAACACAACAGTACGCTAAGCAAAAAAAACAAGAGAAATCAAACGAGAAGAAACTACATGAGAAATACTACGACTATTAGTAAGGAAGGAAAAAAATGAGACAACATTCTACTAACTACTAACCTTCTACAAATCTCAGTAATACCGATTACTCACATTTGATACTCAAAACTCTTATTTTCATTCAATCACTTAAAATAGGAACCGAAAAAAAGAAACAAAAAACTCAAACTACATGACTAATACCGCTGAAAATCACTAATAAAACTGATAATATCTACAATAAACAGTGAATAACAAGATCAAGAACAATAACACGTAATCTAAGCAAAGCAAAATCAAAATGAATGCACGATTCGTTTGAAAAGGATTACCAGACGGCCAGATCTGAAAGATCAACGGCTACGATTTCTGTTCACCGTCGATGTTAGATTTTCAGTTCAGCGTTGTAAACCGTCCGATTGTTGAGAACAGATGAAGGCAATCAACGACTACGATTCGTTTAATCAACTTTTCGATTTTCTCTTAGTTCGAAGCCACCAAAAACCCTCTTCTCTCTATCTCTCTATTAAATACTCTCTGGGGTCTTACAATATATTCTCTGTATCTATATATCCAACACTGGATTTAAAGTTTTTTTTTTTTTTGGCTTCTAGAATATTGAATTATTAGCCGTTGGATATTAATGGACGGTGAGATTTTGAGATCCAATGAGGGAAGGTAATGTGGAGATAGAGGATTGGAAGATGATTTGGCGGGTCAAGACGATACGGGTATTGACAAGTGACAAACGAATCGGGTGGGTGATTTTACCATTTCAGCTTCGATGCGTGGTTGAATTTACGGAAATAACCTTACGGATCATTTGATAACTAATTAGAGTTATGCAGGTATTAATACTATAGGGATTAGTTATTAGAAAATCTATGGAGTATTATTTTATACAAGGATTAGTTGTTCATACTAGCAGTCGTAGTATTATCCTTGTAATTTTTTGTCCTTCGATTTATGTGACTATCTATCTGTTATTTCTTGTTCTTTGATTATCGTATTAATTTATGGTATTTTGATTTCAAACAGTTTTATTATGTTTTTTATAGTATTTTGTCATGACTTTTTTATACTGTTTTGAGTTGTTTGTCCTTGTGTCGAGGGTTTATCGAAAACAATCTATCTACCTCCCCAAGATAGGGGTAAGGGTCTGCGCACACCTTACCCTCCTAAATCTCAGTTTGTGGGATTTCACTGGATCGTTGTTGTTGTTTGTTAGTTATTATTAGTTATTTCATCTTCTATCCTGAATAAAATAATACATAAATTTACATGTCTTTGTTATGCAGGTTTCTAAATTGCATAACAAACACCGTATTAAGCGTGTTGAATTTACATATAGCAAAAATATACTACTACCAAATTGATATTATTTATGCAAAATTTAAAACATAAATATTCGAGCAAAAAGTGAACTATTCATGGCCAAACAGGCACTAGGATCTACGTGATCTATTAATTCATGGACTTATCTAGAGATTAACTAATTGTGTGTACCCACGTCAATTGAGTATTTATAGTCACAAAAGCACACCAACTTTTTGTGTATATGTGTATCCAAATTTACAACGTATAATTGAATGTAGTAAACCAACCCATAAGTATATGGGAAAAGATAATAAGTTGTGTCCCACGTTATCACTCTATCAACTCTATATTCATCTCGTCGAATTATTGGCTCTAAAATCAGTTCGTTGGTGGCTAAAATAATCCAAAAATGAGTATAATAAGTCAATTTGTACTTTTTAACACCAACTTTGAATCCAACACCTTATTATGTTATGATATTATCATTTTTTATCAAGTCCAGACAATTTTTTTCGATAAAAAGTCTCACATCATATCACTAACACCTTATATATAAAATTTTTTCTGCTACCATTATGGTATTTTGTTTGTATAACCAACACAAATTCTTCCATGATATGGAAAGAAACTTCGTAAACATAAAAAGGCAGCCCGATACAACTTTGACGTTCTTCTCCGAAAATAATCAGTTTTGCTAGAGATGAATATATGCTTTAATTTTTCATTTTCTCAGCTCATTAATACGGACATCATCTTTTTAATGTATTTGGTGAACCAAAAACATTAAGTTTAAAAGAAAAATCAAAATCAACCGTGATTAGGAGTTTGGACAGATGGGACATAAGCCTAATATAAACGGAAGAAAATAGTAATAACTTGGTGTTATAAATTGCAGGAATGTAGTAGCTCAGTTGGTTGACTACTTAAAATTTTACTTTGTTGGTGAGGGTTCGAATCCCCACGATGTAATCCCCTCCCGTTTTTCGTTTCCCTACCCTCTATATAATAAAACAAATTAAAAAAAAATTAGTGTTACAAATTAAATTATCCTACTTTTCATCAATTGACTAAGAACCTGTTTGGATTGACTTATTTTAAGTGATTTTAAGCCAAAATAGCTTGTAAGCACTTTTAAAGTATTTGAATAAAATAAAAAAGTACTTTTAAGCACTTATTTTAAAATTAAAATGACAAAAATAAGTCAAAAGTCATAAACTAAAATTTCTAACTTATAATTTTTTGCTTATAAGTCAAAAGTCATAAGCCCATCCAAACGGACTCTAAACCTTCTCTTGTTTTTTTCTTTTTAACCATTGTCTTTGTCAAACCCATACTAATTGACCAAGTCAGTCCCAAGCAAATAAGCAATCATCACAGCAAGTTGCATAATCATGAGATTAAGTTACTTTTAATTAATTAGGACAACTTGATGAGTTTTTAATCAAGTTAATTAATCGCTTTTCACATCACATGAACCGATCTTTAAAGTGCTTTAGTCAAACCAAGAAGGCATCTTTTCTGTTCCAAACCTTGACTAATTTTGAAAGTACTGTTGCTTTCTAGGGTGAAATAGATGTTTTATTATACTAGTCTAATTTCTCGTCATAAAGGGTGAAAGAAAGAGGAATTACCCCATTCCACCCAATTATGATATTTTCTTTTAAAATTTCAGAAACGTTCTAAAATGCTAACACTATTCTACTAATAATGTTATATATGTCACAATATTTCATATTACACTCTTCCCTACTTTTTAACTATGAATTAGATATAAATTCTTTAAATTTTTACATATTTAAAAACAACAAGAAAAATATTACTCTACATAATATATATATATATATATATATATATATAACAAGTTTTGCACTTATAACTACTTTCAGGAATATGTTTAGATGCTTGAAAACATCATCAATATAGACTATAGTGAAAGTAGAATATGGATTAAAGATCTCATTCATGATATTTTGGATTTCCAATTCTTTAAACCAAAGGGCATGGTGTTCCATTCAAACTGCCCGAATGGGACGTTGAAGGCCGTCTTGTACCTATCAGGTTCGGCTATCTGGATTTGCCAGTATCCGAATTTCACATCAAACTTGGAAAAAATGACGAAACTATTTACCCTATCTAGAAGGCTCTTCTTATTAGGAATCGGGTATCGAATCCATCTAAGAGCATTATTTAAATGTTTGTGATTTATTACTAACCTGTGGGCTCCTCTTTCTAGTTCCGATGCGTTTTCAACATAGAAGGTTGAACAGCTCCAAGGAGACATGCTTTTTCTAATGAGCCACTTTTCTAGGAGTTCATCAATTTCCCTTTTGCAAAATTCCATAAGCCGGCTGTTCATCTGGATGGGTCTAGCCTTTGTGGGTATTTTTTTTCTCATCAAATTATGCTTCATATGGAAGAGTGACCACGTGTTGCTTCCTGCTCTAGAATGCGCTGGGTATCTCCGCACAAACCTGTTTCTCAAAGTTTTCTCTTAAGGAATTAATTTTGTCAATAACATCCCTTTTTAAAAGATGTTCTTCTGTTCTCTTAAAGAGTATCTCTTCCTGTAAAGAGCACAAAAAGTTTTCTTTGTTGACAATCTTTTGATGAATAACGTTAATATATTGTTGCTGAGGCTTCTTTGAGAATTCAAACAATACATTAATTCCATCTACTAAACTAGAAATTTCCTTTTCAGAGACACTAAAGGGATAAAGCATGTTTATAAATGGAGTTCCTAAAATAACATCATGACTTAAACCCTTTACCATAACAAAGGATGTTTCAAAACACACTCCATCTTGTAGGACTGATGCATCAGAGATCTTGTAGTGAATTTTCATCGGCTTATCACTAGCGTCTCTCAATCCTTGTGACGTCTTTGTGAAGTATTTTATGGGTATAACCCCTTCACAGAAACAGTTGAGGTCTGCTCCGGAATCGACCAAGGCTTCCATCATGAACCTGTAAGATTTGTTAATTATAAAAGTAACAATAGTGAACCATTTTTGAGATGTCACCTTATCGATGTTGTTAACAATCTTCATGGTGGTCAGTTTGGGTTCATGGACAGGAATGTGACCTTCTAGTTTCTTTTCAGTGTATTCATTGAACATTTGATCAAAGTCTTTTTCAGTTTCTTCGTCGCTATTAGCGAGACTCTTTTCAGCTTAAAGTTCAAGAATTTGAACTCTCCTTTTAAGATCTTTCAGTTCAGATTTCACCCTCTTAACTTCAGTGTGAAGATCATTTAGAGTAGGTTCCTTTTTAGAGCTTTCAGCTATACGATGAAACACCATTTTTAGACTATAAGTCTGGGGAGCTTTCTCAGTTATGCCACGATTTTCCTTTTTACTTTTGGCCATAACCAAGTAGGTCTCTAATTGAGTCCTTTTTTTCAATAAGATCATATATTCTGTCAATAAGGTCTAAGATTAGGCCTTCTTCTTGGGTCAATACACAAATCTTAAGGTTGGAACACGTACATACAACCTCTTCTTCATAGCTAGAAGAATTTGAATCAAATAGCTGCTCATTTTCAATGGCATCCAAATTGTTATCAGAATCTTCAGAGTCCGAAGATTCTAAAAGCAATCCTTTTAGTTGGTTCTTTAGATCGTCATCAATCGAGAGATTATTAATCTTCTCTTTCATCCTGCATTCATTGCTTTATGTCCATTTTTTTCATATTTAAAGCAAACAATATTAGAATTACCTTTATGTCTTTGGAAGCTCTTATTTCTTCATAATCTTTTTCTTTGGAACAATCTAAATCTGGGTTGTGATGACCCTTTTTGGTCATCTCTTCTTTTCTTATGGAACCCTTTTGCCTTTTTTCGGTGGACTTTTCGAGGTGGTTTTTGGACAGGTTGGTAGCCAAACTGCTCGCGGCTGCCTTCAACCTTCTGCTTCTTTAATTGGCTTCGAAGTTTCATATCATTACAGAGCGCTAGACCTTTAGCGCAGATTTCGGCGGTTAATTCACCATAGGTATAATTTTCGTACCTAAGATATCCTCCATCCTTATTTTTTAGTCTTTGGCGAACCTTTTCCACAAATAAGGTAGGCACACCTGAAATAAAATTTTCTTTCCAGAAAGTTTCATTACAGTTAGATCTAGTGAAAACACGAGAATAAAAAAATATCTTTATACCTCTTAAAGTGAGACGTAGGGCATTTAAGGTTAATTAATAATTCCCTAGTCTTATCGTCATGAATGGCAGTGGTACCAAGGAAATGAAGGATTATTGTGTAGACTAGTGTATTAACTGCATCCTCTGACCCATCCTCTGCGGTCATATCTAGTATCTATTTTTTGACAATCGTAGAGAGATTGAAATCCCACCAACCACAAATTTGACCGATAAAACCAGAAACGATAGCCACGGCGACCGTTCTATCAGAGGCAGTTGTCATCCTTGCCACTGCTGCAAACATAAGCATGTGCCACATAGTACTAAGTAGCTGATATTCACTTTTCCCGTCGATGTTCCATTCAATGATAGACCTTCCGTCGTAGTGGGCTTGGCTGATCATATCATTCTCCTCAAATTGTATATCTACCGGGGTTGGCCTGGGATATCTTTTTTGTAACGTACCCAAAAATCCAATCCTTGTAAATTTCAGGACTTGTTTGGTCCAAGCTCGTTAAATAGAGTTAATTGGAAAGTTCTAATCCTTATTTAGCGAAGTTTCTTTTTAAAATTTTTTTTTTGGGGCCTCGTCGCTTCAGAAGTTAATAGAGAGGATTTTTAATTACCTCCGTCATAAGCTGAGGAATTGAAAAATAATATTTTTAAAAATAACTTTTTTTTGTTATTTGATAAATAAGCAAAATATTATTCTGTGAACATTTATACGTAATCTAGAAAAACATTATGGAGGGTGATGTAAGGGTCAGTCCGTCAGGTGATGGTCGCGGGTTGATCGAGGGGCTTGGGGTTGGGGGCTTGGGAGATGGGAAGGAGACAATGAATTTAAAATCCCACTTACAAAACTTATTTGTCCTCCCGAAGATGACATTTTCTTGATATTTAAAAGTTTTGTGTTTTTAGAGAAAATATTTATCAATTTTTTTGACCAACTAAAATGAAACGATTGAAAAACATTTGTCATAAAATATTTTAATCCATATCAAACACCTTTAATCCATATAGATAGAGTCAACTGAACAGGCATGTTGTTGCACGTGATGCTGACTCGTGGGGGACGATGAGGTCCCTCTAATCCTTTCTTCTGATTAATTTAATAATTATTTATTTATTTATTTGCTTATTATATTCAATATTATCCTGCCACGTCTGTGGTAGGACCAATTCTGTTTGTTTTTTGCTCTTCTTTCACTATCTCCTTTGTATTTTTAATTTTCGTATATAATCCACTTGATAACTCAATAGTTGTTATTTATTGGCTCAGTCCACTACCAAACTAATGGCTTTGTACCCTTTGTTTTTGGGATTAATATGCAATTCTATCTTATTGCAACTTGGAAGATTTTATATGTGTCATCTAGTTTAATTTTATTATGTGCAACAATGGGAAGCAAATATTAAATAAACCGAGGGTTATTCATTAGAAAATCATCGATTTACAACTTGTCTTTGTATTTCTCTAACCTTTTATTTTTGTACGTTGGGGTTTGTTCAATCCTGCCTCAAATAAGTTAGTACTATAACTTAGATAGTTAATATTACAATCCAAGCTGATGATCGTTATTATTCGTTTTGCCTCAACAAATTAACCTTATAAGTTTATTTTCAAGCTATACTATCATCGTGTATAAAATTATATATACCATGTGAATTTTATATTACACCTTATAATTTTTTTTTAGTTTCTTTCATCAAATATATATAGATTCGACTAAGGTGTAACATGCACCTATTCTCCGCAAACTTGATAGTCTAAAAGTTTGACGATCTTCTCTTTGACTTGTCCGTTGTCATGGGCGTCATAATGACATTTGGATTTGATTTAGTTTGATTTGAATGCTAATTTTTGGGAATTTTTTTATGTTTGATTAATATTTCAAGATTTTAAAAAAAACATATGGTATTAGTTTCTTATATAACTTAACGGTTTAACAATTCTTAAAATCTTCTAGATCGCTTTAATAGTATCTCTTCTCTCTTCTGCGTATACAAAAGAACATGTAAGCATAACTTACAAGTTCCATATCTCTTCTTTACGTCTGGTGGTGTTCTAGCAGGTATGTTTCTTTATCGATGAATTACGCCATATAATCTTCAGTTTATAGTTATTATTTTTTCCTTTTCAAAAATATAGATTCTCCTAAGGTGTAACATGCCCTCATTCTTCGAAAACTCAACAGCCTAGAAGTTTGACAATTTCTCCCTTTGACATGTCCTCCATCATGAGCGTTATAATAACGTTTAGATTTGGATTAGTTTGATTTGAATGCTAATTTTCAAGAAACATTTTTTTGTTCGATTAATTTTCAAGATCTTTTTTAAAAATAAAAAAAAACATATGTATTAGTTTTTCATAAAACCTACGGTTTAGTTATTCTATGTTTTGAAAAAACATTTTAGTCTGATTGACAAACTTGGCTAAAGGTACTTTACTTTTTAAGGATTCAAGTATCATTGTTATTGGTCAAAACCCCTCTCTTTCTTATTATTGTGTAGATAAGAGACTCGAGTTTGTGTGAATTAGACCTGTCCAAAGGTTGGGTCGGGCCGGGTCGGGTGGCTTTTTTTTCCTCCTTGCCCGACCCTGGCCCGACCCTGACCCTATATTTTTTTTAAAATTCCGACCCTGGCCCTGACCCTTCGGGGACCCTACGGTCACGGGCTCACCCGACCCGACGATTTTTTGGCGGCGTGGTCGGGCTCGGTCGAGATTTTTTTTTTTTTTAAAATTGAATTTTCAAAACTGAAATTGGTATTCACCCCTACATTACCACGAAATTTCGACGTTGAAATGTATTGTATATCGTGAAATCTTGACTAAAGAAAAAGAGAATTGGAAATCGATTTGGGGAAAAACACAAATTGATTGGAAAAACTGACGTTTTTCTAAAACTTGGCTGCGCCAAACCGCCTTATGGCGGTTTGACCGTCCCTGTCTCGCAAAAATATGCAAAATCAAAAAAACAATTGGATAAAACGAACATCCGAGCGCAGAGTTATGACCATTTAAAGTTTCACCAATTTACAACTACTTTATCTCCCTACATTATGCTTCCATGATATTAACAAAATGACTAATAATATAAATATATAATTAATAATCGACTCTAGTTTTATCTTATTTTATGTCGAGCTAAATGTAGATTAGATATATATATATATATATATATATATAAACAGGCATTATATCACTTATTAATGACAAAAATATATATAAGTATAAAATAAATATTAATGAAGGAAAAATAATATAAATTATATTAAAAAAATATGCTGGTTTGGTCGGGCCGAGGTCGGGCCTGGTCGGGCCGAGGTCTTGGGTCGGGCCGAGGCTCGACGAGGTAATTTTTTCGACCGCCCGACCACGACCTGCCGGTCGAGTGGTTCTCGTCACTAAAAGTGACCACTGGCCCTGTTTTTGGTAGGGCAGTGAGTCCCGACCCTATGGACAGGTCTAGTGTGAATAGTCAACTTAATTTTGGGGGCGTTAAAAGTATAATGTAGTATGATATCTTCGTAAAGTTAAATATACCATGTTTTGACAATAAATTTTTTATTTATGAAAAAAGTGTTACAACTGTGGCTGAGTCGGGAGATGACTCTCTAATTTTAAGACAAAATTGTATTAGTGTTCGAAAGTTGTCGGTCAACAGTTGTGTGACCAAATCTGGCTATGACTGTGGTTTTCTGGTAGAAGAGAGTTTTGATTATGCTGTTGAAGGTCAAGGTGTTCATGGTGTCACCGCTCCCGAGAGTGGTGGGAACAAGCGCCCACGAGAGGTTGAGGATGTCAACTGGGACAAGAGGAGAAGGCTGAAGATGTGGTTCTATTTTATAGCAGAAGGCCTATATCTATCCCAGACAAAGGATCTGAATTATGGTAAGGAGGAAATGGACACTCAATCCGACGAAGTGACTGAAGTGGGTTAGAATCCGAAATTGGGATAAGTATCTTTTATTCCTTGTAAATAATAAGATTAAATGATGTCTGATAAAAAAGGGCTTAAAGTAAGGAGGAATATGAAAATGTTTTTCCGAAATAATTTATATTCCTTACGCTTTAAAATCAGAAGTTTAATCTCACATTCCCTCCCGTTTAACGATTGGACTATTGTAAACAACGACATAAAAGATCTGTTCTTTTGGGTGTAATAATTAAAAGTGTGTAACGTATGTTCGCACATATGAAGGAGAGAGATCCACTGTGCGAAAACTGTTACCACTCTTAAGCAAGGGCCAAGAATTGTCCGGGCACCAATCTCAAGGGAAGAAGACTAAAAGATAATGACTTATCTTAAGACGTTGACCCTGTCACACTATTTGACATAAGATCCTTCATTTGATAAGATGATATTGGACACTCAGTCGTACAAAGCCTACGGGCGACTGGAGCGAGCCAAAATTCCATGTCTTAAATGATCTGAAGGCCAAATGAAAGGCAGTAAAGAAATTGGACACTCAATCTGCCAAAGTAACTGGAGTGAGCCAGAGTATCTAGATCACATATGATCCGGTTATGCCCTAACCACGGGCAAGAGGTTGTTCGTGTGAAGCAACGTCACCTCTAAAGTAGAAGGGGTTGGAGAGGTTGTCCTCAATAGGACTTCAGGGAATGTGATCACTCTAAAAGGAGGTGATACATGTCCGAAACTTGGTTTAAGGGACGCTGTTGGTCAAGCTGATTTGAGACTAGTCCAACAGGTCTGTAATAACTAAGAGTGGTACAGTATGTCTGTAGATAAATGAATGATATATTTGTAATCCATGCATCTATGCCATCATATATTAAGCCACGTTAAATATAAAGTCATTCAAAAGCTAACAAAGTTGAGATTGTTGCCTTCTGTCGACATAAACCCTCAAAGTGAGGTAGGCGAAAAGGCAAAATCACCTTTCCATTCTGTCAAGGGAATAGCGAAAGAAGCACCGCTCCTCTAGAGCTTAGTCACACCTAAATGAGTGATTTGAAGTTTATACAAAATAGAGGGGGAGACAAGTACTTTGTGACCTTCATTGACGATGGTACAACATATTGCATCCTTTGTTTGTTGAAAATCAAAGATGAAGCTGTTGAAGCGGATAAGCGCTACAAAACAGAAGTTGAAAAATCAACTAAGCCTACGGATTGAGGAATTCGTAGTGATAGAGGGGGAGAATGTGAAACATCGTTCATCAAACGATTGCTCATTACTCACCTCAGTCTAACGGTGTTAGCCAAGTGCAAAGCCGTACGCCCAAAAATATGTTGGGCAAGGGGATCCTTACCGCTAATGCGATTCTATTAGAACTACGCATAAGGATAAGGGTAACCCTCCTGTGAAATATGGAAAGGATCCCACATACAAATGTTGTGTTGTGGGGTGGCTTGGTAGAGGTTGGAATACCGAAACAGGTCAAGTTGGACCTAATACTGTAAATTGCATATCCATTGGATCTGCAAATAACAGTAGTGCTTATCGCCTCCTAGTGTCAAAGGATTCTGAATTCTTTGACGATAACTTTCCTTGAGAAGGAAAAAAGAAGTAATTGCTCGAGGTTAACAAGAACCCGCAAGTGCCTGATTGTCCGGAACTAGACGTTCCATATCTACATGACTCGAAAGTTGCTGACTCTCCGGAATTTAATATTCCAGATTTACAAAACTCAAGGATTCTAGATGTTGAACCGAGAAGGATCAAAGAGTGGACAAAGACTTATTCCAGGCCTTCTAGCTTGTATGGTTGAGAATGAACCATGGAAAATTAATAAAGAATTGTCATCTCCAGAAGCGCTGCTTTGGAAAGAAGCTACAGAGAAAGAAATAGATTCCATCATATAGAACCATACTTGTGTAATGGTTGACCTTCCTCCGGGAAAAGAACCTTTGGGTTGTGAAAATGGATACTCAAAAGTGAGTGCAAAGTAGATGGATCTACGGACGAGTATAAGACCTCGGCTACTTGTACATGTGTTCCCCTGTGGATAGCTTAGCATCCAGGGCCATTGCAGTCTTGCGTGCCATGGATGTTGAAACAACATTCCTAACCAGAGAGTTAGATTGGGAGGATCAGAGTTGGTTTGTTCAACTGTTGGGCTTCTTCCTGAACTTTTATTTTGGTCTCTGAAATGTTTACATTTTGGATCTGGAAGTTTCAGATAAAACAGAAATAATGAATTTGACAACAGAGACATTGACTCTGAAGTTAGAAATCCAACAGTTGGAAAACCAACAGTCTGAAAGTGGAATTCATATTGAAACAAAACTCTCGATATGAAAGATGTGGGTGTCACAGATGACATCTTAGGAATTGGAATTTCTAAGACATCTAATGGACTGATCTAATTCCAAACTCATTTGTGAGGTAGTTGACAGTTTCGTTGAAGCCACCAATGTATATGAATCATATAACTGATTGGAATCGTGGTGCACCTAGATACAAGGAGCGATATGCGCATGTCACATGTAGTTTAATGTATATTACACACTACAACCGACCTGGTATCAGTCTACAAAGTAGATCAGTTGAACTAAGGTTCACTCGCGGTTTTTAAAAATGATCAATAAAAGGCGTTAGATTGGATATGACGATATCTGAAATATTCACTTATCTACGGATTATGGTATTCTGGATGTCCAGCGGTTCCGGGAGAACACATTGATACAAACTGGACATCAGATATGAAGAACACCAAAGCCACAAGTAAATGTGTAAAGTGGGTCTTGAAAAATCCTCTAAGCAAACTTGCACCGGCCGATTCATGATAGAATCGGAGTTTATCGCTTTAAACAAAGCATGAAAAAAGTTGAGAAACTTCACGACTCCTTAGAGGACGTCCCTTATTGGGAGAAACCCGTGCCTTCGGCAGTTAGACACTGTGGCTAGTCGGTCGGCTTCAGGAAGGTCACGGATGACGGCGTCTGGACATATATGTCTGAGACATAAGACCGTATGGCAGCTGATCATCACGGGTGACACTTCCTTAATTACTAATCAAAGGATATAGCGGACCCCTTAACTAAGGGACTACCCGAAGATCAAGAATTCTGTCTGTCTAGGGGAATGGGCTTAAAACCCAAACAATATGAACTTTTGCGGTGGTAACCCAACCATACTGACTGGAGATCCCAAGAATTTGGTTCAATGGGAAAACTAAGCTGTAAAAAGGTTCAGTTGAGCGCTTCGGTGGAAGCAAGAGCACTTCGGATAATGCTTTCTGTAAGGAAACATAAATCCAAAGTTATTCCCGCGATAGACATTAAAGTGCTACCTGCATGGTTGGTAAAGGTTAAGCTTCAAAACCTTTAACGATCCTCAAACGGTTGAGGTTAAGGTTGGGGAAACTTTTAATGATTCCTAACACTTGTGAAGTGGGGTATAGCAGGATACCTTGTAGGAGATCACCTATTTAAGTGCGAGGACATGCCGCCTCAAATGAACGCACTTAAGAATCCAAGTGTGTCAATGGCCACAACGAACAGAACAATAAGAATGGAAATGAATAATGAGAGTTATTGTGTTAGTATCATTGTCTTGGCTTACACTAAACACTGACGGTTCAAGACATCACGTTCACCGCGCAGTAAGTCCGGTGGTATTCAACTAGGGAAGGTTCAAAGCGGAAGCTACCTCTCCTGATGCAATATCTTTTCGCTGAAAGATTGCTGAAAGTAGGCACCTTGTGTGTGCACCAAAATCTCTTTCAAGAGGGAATTGTTGGAAATTTGCCTTTGGTGGGGAGGTGCGTCCACCCATATTTAATGACTTAAACACTAGGTTCCACATGTTGGAGACTTTGTCTCTTCACATGTGCATAATCTACTAAGTGAGTAGATGACCGTAGGGCCAAGGATCGTCAAATTTCGTTAAGAAATGAAAGAGATATTGGTTCACGAAGTAAGGTGTTTGAGGCATGAAAATATGGTGTGGGACAAATCTACCACATCGGTGGAAAAAAAAAGAATTGTTCTCTTTATAAGTCTCAAAATTGGCTAAGGGTTTGGGACCCCAAGGGGTAACCCATGTGTTTGAAGGAGGGAGGACCTAGATGTGTTTGGGTTCGAGGCAAAGTCCACACGCGCGCGCCGCCTGCCCACCCGTCCCGTCCCGTCCGGACCTGGCTCGGGTCGTGGAGGCAGAAAATTTCTGCCTGCCGTTTGGGTTGGTTTTTGGAGCATTAAAACTCCATTAATCTGCACATAACTCCTCCCTAAAAGCTCCTTTATGTTGCACATTAAATCAGTCATTTACTTGGCTGATTAACTCCCCACTAATGGCCATTACTTGACTATTAACAACCATTAGTTGGCAGTTGAGAAGTCCCTCTCCTTATACTATATATTGAAGCCTTTGGCTCAATTGTTGAGACTACAGAAAAAGACACAAACAGAAGAGAGAACGAAAATAACAGAAACTCAGTTAAAAACGTGAGCAGAAACAGTGGACAAACAGAAAACTCTTCCTTCCCTTTCCATTCTTCAGCAAGTCGTTTCGTGTTTGTTTTCTTTGTCAGAATCAACCTATTTGCTTTGTAGTGTTGATTAGTTGTTGTTTTATCTTGAGAGACTATTGTCCGTTAACGTAAAAGCATATATACGGGACAATCTTGTCTTGAAGATAGAGAGTCATTTCTCGACTCAGCCACAATTGTAACAATCCAGATTTAGTGTTTCTTGATTTCAGGTTATCAAGATTCAAGATTCAGCCAGCTTGCGGTAATTATAATATTGGCTTGTTTGTTTATCCTTTCGAACACGTGTAATATTTATTTACTTCTCGTACTGCTTTACATATCCAACAAAAAGAAGAAAGTTCTTTCCCTAGAAACTTCATATTCTAGAATTACTTAGTTTTGGCTGTATTAGTTTGTAAAGATTAGTCGCTAAGTAGGAGTTTGCACTTTAAAGAAAAATATTCTGACATGATTGATGATTTTTTTATTGATCTAGTTTCAAAAGGACTTCAAGGATATTATTTATCCAACAAAAGTTATTTTAAGGTATTAGGCAATTAATTACTCATGTATTATCTGTCTCGGCTATTAGAGATAATGTTAGAGCTAAATTGAATAAAACACTGGATTACTAACTTCTTTCAACTCTTTTTCAACATTTGTTATTTATGATTCATTCTGCTTATGATGGATATTTAGACTTGCATTTTCTGCATTTCCTTGTTAAATAAAACAGTAGCTAGATTAGAAATTTGTAGAACCCTCATCTGCCTTGTAGTTTAGAACTTTTAGTGTCTTGAACTCTAATTTTATCCTACCGAAACACATAAGATGAACTTTTTTGAAACTATTGATTGGTTACATCAGTTCGATCAAACAATATTTGCTCTAATTATATAGTTAATATGGTGATTAAATTAATCATTTATTTTCTAAATAAAGTAGCTGGTAGTAGTTTCTTCACTAAACTGACATGAACTTATTCTTTTAACATATGAACTGTTGAAGTCTGAAGAACGTGTCCTCGAAGACAATGTAGCGCAGGTTGAAGCAAATAGATTTTTTTTTATTTTGTATGAGTGGTTTAAAGATGTAAACATACACTACAATTTTTTTCCTTTTAGGAGTTGATAAGAATAATTTCATACAATTTGGATGGATATATTTTCTAGTTGTGATCCTTTTGTTCTTTGGAATTGACAATGCAATTATATTAGTTTGACTATTTGGTTTCTTTTCGGATGCCGGTGTTTATATGAGTGTGTCAAAACATATGAAATAATAATTACTATTTTATATTCACAGGAAAAAATATAAATTTGTAAATATATTTATTAAGATTTCACATTAGCAAAGGAAAAAGTGGTCGTTAAAAGTAAATATAACGACAAGAATATTTTTCGTTGTTAAAGGATATTTAGCGATCGGACTTTAAAATCGAGCCTTTAGCGACTGGATTATTTTTTATCGTTATTGACAAATAGCAACCTGATTTGATCTGTTAGCGATTGAATTTTCACTCGCTAAAAGTCATTTTTCTTATAGTGCCTTTAAGTTCAAGCTTATCAATAAAAGAGAGAAATGGAACTTTGAAAAAATCAACTTAATGACATCGAACAAGGTAATAATAGGTCGACACAATGGGAATTTTTTATTAGTATTGATGTGTTTGTGTATTCTTGATACTGACACATTATCAGTTACAATTGTTAATTATCAGAGTATACATTTTTGTCTGACTTGATTCTATAGTACTCAAATAATTTCATTTACATTCTCCTATTATTAGTTAGACACGCGGATGTAAAGAAAAGTCAAAAAAATATTTTAGTCATACGCTTATAGACTTTCTGTCAATTGTCACTAATACCTCATTAGTTTAGTCTAATCTAACATCATGGAAAATTCAAAGAATAATTATTGCAAAATAAAATATCATCAAAAGTTACTTTTTGGTCCCCTTTTTTGTCTTGGCCGCTACACAACATAAAATGATAAAATATCTCTGCAGGTACTTTAATTTTCTAATTTCCATTGCCTGAGGGAAAAGGCAATGTTGTTTTCTTCGATTTAATCTTCATCACCAAGAATATAAGCATGCTATATAAATAGGGTTTCAATTCATCAATGTAAAATACCTCAAGAAAATAAAAGCCCGTTTGTCTTTTTGATCAGTATAGACTTTGTACTCCTCATTCTCAATGAAATAATCCCTTCATTATTTTTATTAATAAATGAGTATATATACAATTTATAATTTTCATAATATGGAAAAATTATATTCCTATTCTACTCCCAAAATTCTATTCTATTTGTACAATAATTCTATAATTATGGTAAGTGTATAATGCTAATTAAATACAACAATATATTACCTAAATATACAAGTATACACGGTAATGGTTTTCCTTGTGTTTCCGTGATATACACTGTATACACAAGGCAATGTATATATCGTGTATATCACGATATATTCTGTCACACCCCGCAGTCATAGCGGATGGTCTTCGTACGCTGAGACTGTCTCTAAAATCTTCAAAAAGGACCGAGGGAAGACCCTTAGTAAAGATGTCTGCAATTTGATACGTGGATGGGACATGTGAAACGCGTACTTGTCCATGAGCTACATTTTCTCGAACGAAGTGGATATCCATCTCGATGTGTTTAGTGCGCTGATGTTGAACATGATTACCAGAAAGATAGACGGTACTAATATTATCACAATAAACCAAGGTAGCTTTCTGAATGAGACAATGAAGTTCTAAGAGAAGATTACGTAACCAACATGATTCAGAGACCACATTGGCTAACCCTCAATACTCGGCATCTGCACTAGAGCGTGATAATGTAGATTGTCGCTTCGCAGACCACGAGACCAAGTTATTACCAAGAAACATACAATAGCCAGACGTGGAGCGTCTGGTATCTGGACAACCACCCCAATCAACATCTGTATACGAGACAAGTGTAGCCGTTGATGATGGATATAAATGTAAGCCATAGTCAAGTGTCCCCTGGATGTATGGAATAATGCGTTTGAGCGCATTCATGTGCTCAACCCTGGGATCATGCATAAAAAAATACACATGTTGTACGACATACATAATATCCAGTCTCGTGAAAGTAAGATACTGAAGTGCTCCAGCAAGACTGCGATAGTGGGTGGGATCCTCGTAAGGTGAGCTAGCCGCATCACCCAGCTTAGGCTTAGTATCAACTGGAGTGGAAGTAGACTTACACGAGGACATACCAGCTCACTCAATGATCTCAACGGCATACTTCCATTGTGATAAGAATAATCCATCTGCATGACGAGCGACAACAATCCCCAAGAAGTAACTCAATGGGCCCAAGTCTTTCATAGCAAACTCAGAACAGAGCAGTGTCATGATAGACTTGCGCAAAAAATCAGAAGAGGGAGTCAAGATAATATCATCCACATATAAGATAATATAAGCCAGGGAAGTACCATGACGATATATGAATAATGAATTATCAAACCTGCTGTGAGAAAACCCAATAGACGAAACATAGTTTGCAAATCTCTTATACCAAGCACATGGGGCCTGCTTAAGCCCATAGAAGGACTTCTTCAATAAACATACATGATGAGGATGTTTGGGGTCTCGAAAACCCAAGGGCTGATGCATGTAAACGGTCTTCTTAAGATCACCATGTAAGAAAACATTCTTCACATCTAACTGATGAATGTGCCATGTCTTTGAAAGAGCCAGACTGAGAACATTGCGAATGGTAGCCGGTTTGACCACCGGACTAAACGTCTCACCATAATCCATGTCAAACTGTTGAGTCTTACCATCACCTACAAGACGAACCTTATGCCTCGCAAAAGAACCATCAGAATTTTCTTTATGAGTAAAAATCCACATAGACCGAATAATGTTAACACCAGAAGGACGAGGCACCAACTCACACGTCTTATTTTCAATAAGAGCATCATATTCGTCGTTCATAGCCAATTTCCAATTCGGGTCATTTAACGCAGACACTGGGTTACGAGGTAGGGGGATTTACGAACATTAGAATTTAGATTAAAATGTTTTTTTTGGTTTAAAAATACCCCGTTGACTACGAGTGATCGATCTGTGACTCGGGGGAGAATTGGATGGATTGTGGAAAAAATACGGATGGATGACGAACTGCCTGTTGGCCCAACACGGGAATCTGGATCGAGACCTGAAACAGAAGCAGGGGCAGAACTGGGCTGGATATGCGGCCCAATTGCTAGACTCGGGACGTGAGTGTCTAGCCCACTGGGCAAATTTGACGGGACATGAGGTCCAGCGGGCAGTGGGCCAGCTGGCGGATTTTGGGTGCGGGACAAGTTCGATAAATGGTGGATAAAATACGGGGAGACCTCGTGATCTAAAAAATTATACGAACTAGGCCCGCGACTACTTACTTTAGCAAATGGAAATTGAATTTCATAAAAAATAACATGGCGACTAATTATAATTTTATTAGATGATAAATCAAAACATTTGTAACCACGATGATTAGATGGATAACTCAAAAACACACAAGGGGTAGAACGGGCTTGAAGTTTGTTAATTGTAGTTGACGGAAATAGTGGATAACATAAGCACCCAAAGACCATAAGATGTGAATACGAATGATTCTTATTATATAGGAATTTAAGAGGGGAGGAATATGCCAATCATTTGGTAGGAAGTACGTTAAGAAGATAAGTAGCAATTTGTAGAGCATGATGCCAAAAGGAAGGGAGTACGGAAGCATGAACCAATAAAGTTTGGATAATATTTTTAATGGTACGAATTTTTCGTTCGGCTTTCTCATTTTGTGAGGAAGTATGAGGACAAGAGAAACGAAAAAGTATTCCATTAGTAGCAAAAAAATCCCGAAACAACCCATTAACATATTCTTTGTCATTATCACATTTAATATTTTTGATTTTCTGATCGAATTGGGTACAGATGAATGCTCTAAATTTTAAGAATGTGGAAAAAACTTGTGATTTTTTCGCTAATGGAAAGGTCCATAAAAAATAGAATAATCATCTAAAAATAGAACATAATAACGATTATCCACAGAACTTAAAACGAGAGATGTCCATAAATCGCTATGAATAATATCAAATGACATTAAAGTACGAGAAGTAGAGACTACAAATGATAATCTAACATATTTTCCTAAGAGACAGGAATGACAAATTGGAGTACTACGCGTACCCTCACAAGAAATAAAATTATTTTTATGCAAGAAGGAAACAATGGACGACACATGGTGATCCAAACGTGCATGCCACAAGAAATGATCTAGAGTTGCAAAAGCAGATGGCAAAGCTTGACTCGAGAGACTGGATGCGGGCGTGATGGGATAAAGATTTCCCCTACTATTACATCTCATGAGAGGTATCCCCGTCTTGAAATCCTTCACAGAAAACCCAAAAGGATCAAAATTAATAGAAACCCAATTATCAGTGGTGAATTTATGGACAAACACCAAATTATTAATTAAGTTAGGGCATGAAGGACATTTTTCAAGACAAAAGGTGGATGGAGGGGGGGACAAAGTTGTTTGACCGTAACCACAAATTGGAATTGAGTTGCCATTACAAATAATTATGCCACAATTTTTGCTCAAATTGGAATAAGACGAGAGAGTACCTTGGTCGGACGTCATGTGAGAAGTGACGTCGATGTTCATGTACCAATTCGCATATGGAGGATTTAATCCAAGTGTATGTATGACAGCTTCAATATCTGTCGGAGTCGGCGTGGGGCCCACTGCCTGAAAAGCGTGTGAAGGCCGAGGCCCAAGCACACCTGCTTACGGTCTCGGCCCAGACTAAAATCTGCCAGTAGATGGATTGGTCCTGGCCTGGTGCTAGTAGGAAAATAGTGGTTGTTGGGCCAAGGGCCACTAGCCCAGTTCCACGGCCAATGAGCCTAAGGTTGGGGGGACCAGGTGGCCTGTGGCCCACTGTCATTTTTCTGAGGTCCACCCCCGCTGTTGTTACTGTTCTCGCCGGTGGTGCTACTGTTCCGGCCGTACCGGTGTTGCCGCTGTGATTTTTACCATTGTTTTTACGATTGTAACCCTTCTTGCCGCCGCCGTTGTTGCGGATTTTGGCCCGAATTGTCAACAAAACCATGATAATTATCGGAGGACGTCATCATCGCCACAGAACTGGCATCGATAGCCGCCTTTTTTGCCAAGCTGGCTTCGTCCAAGGTGAGCATCGAACGATTTTGATAAAAAAAAGGGAAGCAGATTACTTTGTTGGAGTAGAGTTCCAACGCCATTATAGGCATTAGATAGGCCTGCAACCATTTGGAGAACAAGACGATTATTGATAACAGGTGCGCCAACATTATGGAGTTGGTCCGCCAATTTCTTGAGCCGTTTACAATAAGCTGAAACATTCGGGAAATTTTCAATGCTAACTTGCGAAAATTCTTGCTCAAGAGTGACAACTCGAGAATGTTGGTTATCTTGGAATATATCACGCAATCTATTTCAGGTAGCCATAGCCGTAGTCTCTAGTTCAATGATCGTCTGTAAAAGGTCGGTAGAAATAGTGGAGTAAATCCACTGAAGGACGGTAGCATCATGAGTGATCCGTAACTGAGGATCCTCTGCGGGTGTAGGGACAACGAGATGATTTATGTGATGGAGGACTTGATGTGAGATTGCGTGAATTTTGAATAATTCCGCCCACGTCGCATATTGGACGTTTTCCATCTCAAGAACAATAGAGATGTGGTTCTTGATATTGGAAATAGCAAGAGCAGGATGAAACATGTTCTTCGAGGTAGACATAACGAAGGAACAATAATTTAGGAGGGATTTGGAGAAGAAAGGAAGGTTTGACCGAGAAGGGTGGTCGGAACCGAGAGTTAATTTGGGAGAGGAGCAGAAGTATTTTAGTCCTAGACTTCTGATATCATGAGAGAAATAATCCCCTGATTATTTTCATTAATGAATGAGTATATATACAATTTACAATTTCCATAATATGGAAAATCCTATTCCTATTCTACTTTCAAAATCCTGTTCTATTTGTACAAGAATTCTATAATTATGGTAAGTGTATAATTATAATTAAATACAACAATATATTACCTAAATATACAAGTACACGATAATAGTTTTCCTTGTGTTTCCGTGATATATACGGTATACACAAGGCAATGTATATACCATGTATATCACTGTATATTCTGTCACTCAACAATTAATTTCTTTTTGTGGTAAGCAAACAAAATGAGTTATAGTACTAAGAAGAAAAACATGGAATTTTCTTCTCCCTTAAGGTCACTTCTTTCATGCTTCTTCATTAAAAATGAAAGCAAAATTGTGAAAGATTCAAAATCTGGTCCAGAGGAAACTACGGTATATGCAGCCAAACATTTCTCATCAGCTCATAAGGTCCGATTGATTTAGTGATTCATTACTTGAGATGGAGATTCATTGATTTTGCCTATCCTACTTTTCCCGGTAATCAGTGACAGATCCAGAATTTAGATGTTATCGGTTCTGTATAGCTCATAAGTCTGATTGATTTAGTGATTTATTATTTGAGATGTCAATTAATTGATTTTGCCTATCCTATTTTAATCGGTAATCAATGGCGGTCCATAATTTAAACGTTGTCGATTCTGTAGAGCTCATAAGGTCCGATTGATTTGAAATTCATTACTTGAGATGAAGATTCATTGATTTCCCCTGTATGCTTTTATCAATAATCAATAGCAAATTCAGAATTCACGTTTGAACATTTGAATTAGTAAATGTCAAAGTGACTTTTGTACGAACAACGTTAGCCTCGAGCAAAACAACAAGTGTCACTATGGACTCTTTACTCTCAAGATTTTTTCAACAAACTTATTAAGTTATTCACGTAATTAAGATATGGTTTTAAATTAAACTATTATTGTACAATATCTAAATAATTCTTTATTAATTACTATGTGTACTAGGACGGCTAAAGATTTTAAGATAGGCATGTGCTGGGCAACATATGAGTTGCACGTGTTGGGACTGAGGTACATTTGCTTTAATAATAAGTAATTAAATGTGGGTTTTGAGGTAATTCACTTTAATTAGCAGGCATACTGAAAAAGACGTAGTATGTTTGATTGTTACTCTAGTTTAAGAGGTCTTTCCATAAAAAAAACAATTATGTCTTAATCATAAGTAAATTAGAGTCGGTTATATGAACTTTTATTATATACGTGAACATAAAGAAAAAGGATTAGGATAAGTTGAATGTTAACATAACACTAATCAATAACAATATAAAATACGTTAAGAGATCTCTAATTATTATTTTTTTGATATTATTTGATATTTATATATATATATATATATATATATATATATATATATATAGCTCACATTACTAGTTTATCGATTTATTAACTTAATAATATTAATACTATTAAAGGTTATAGTGGAATGGATGAAATTCATCTCTCTTAATCAGAAGTTTCGGGTTCAAATTCCCCCCCCCCCCTATTTAAATGAGTTACGTAACACAAATTTTATTAATTGGATTAATGAATTCCGAGTACCAGATAATTAAATAAAAAATTACATATTTCATGAAAAGAAAAGGAGATAATGAAAAGGACTCAAGAGATTTGAAGGCGGAAACTTCCTAGCAGTACAAATGGGTCCTCTAGGAGGGCTGTTGGATCCAATATTTAGCCCAATCTTCTATGAGGTGGGGGGGGGTACATTTATTTAAAAAATAGTCGAAATTTATTAACTTATACAAAATTTAATCGTTTCAGAATTAATCTAAACTCACAAAAATAAATTGAAAATCGTATGAAGTTTCAAACTTCAGAAATACGGACAGAAATTTGAATTAGGGACTGCCAAATTTAACTTTACACCCAAATGTTATTATATCAGTGACGTAATTGTCATTGCTAACAAATTAACCATTTCTTACAACACATGTTAACTATACTAAAAGAAACAATTAAATTTAGTAATTTAACTTTTCTTTTCCTTAACAATATCCTTCTCGAGAAAAATAAAAATACGGAGAGGACACAAAAAGTTTGTAATAGTGGGTCAATTTTGTTGTCATTACAATCAATTTCTTAGCTTACACATCATAACAAGACAATTTACTTCAATCTGCGATGGCTAAAAAGAATCAAAAGAAACAAAATTTGACCCTTGAGCTCATGAACGGCCGGCCATCTTTGTCCACTAATTACAAAGACTAAACCAGGGATTAATCCATGAGTTATAAATTAAAATAATGTAATTTTTTGAATGATTAGTCATCACTGGTACAACCGAAATACTTAAAAAAAATTATCGCAACGGGAACTTTACATAAATAACCGCTTGGATTGATTGTTTATTTTTTCAGCCGGTATACACAAATTATACATGATTATAGACATATTATACATGAATTATACATATATTATATATTTATCAATTATTTTTAGTTATTAAATGGGTGATTATTAAGTTAATTCTTCAATGATTTTAGTGGTTCAAATTCAATTGATTGCCTCTGAGCCCAACTCAGATTTTCAAATGGGCTAATGGAATTTTATCAGAAGATTTTCAAATGGGCTAATGATAAATTCCAAATATTTTGCAAGCAGTAGTTTGACAAATCGGCAAGATCCCTAGCCCAAGTGGTTGTGATAGGGATCATTTGCACTTTTGTGCCTATTTTGTGTTTTTTTTTTAACCTTTTTCCCACAAGACAAATACCTTTTTTCGCAAGCATAAATTTATATTTTTATATTATTATATTATAATATCTCACAAGTTATGCCATGCACCATTAAAGACTTATATCCCGCTAGGCATAAATTCATTTTGCAGAGTAAATTTTAAAGACCAGCTCATTTGAAGGGAAACAAATTAAAGACCAACCCATTTGAAGGGAAAATCGTGCAATTTCACAAATAGTAGCTAATTTTCATTATAATAAGGTTGATGTAATCAAAACTACTACACTAATGAAAGATGACTAACCCTAAAGGGTTGTGGTAGGACTATTGAGATGAATATTATTCTTTCATCTTTAATTAAATGTCTCAGATTCAAACTTTGAGAATTGAAAAAATCTTATCACTGAACGATTTCTCTTTTAATGTGCCTTACATAGAGTGAAGCCATATTAATCAGGATCTCTAAGCAAATATGGCTTGGTCAATAAGAATCCACAAAAAAGTCATTAGTCAAAATGGGCAGGGGCTTCCATTTAAAAGAATAAAAAATGTATGCCTTAATTAATTAATTCAACTAATTAAGGTGGCTTGTTCACCAAGGAGCACCAGATTATAAAATGTGAAGTTCTTGGACTTATGGTTCAATCAACCGAGAAATACAGTACATAATAAAATGTGAAGCTGGGGTTATTTGTAACACTCTAGGCAGATCCCAAGGCGGTTATAAAACACTGGAGAAATACTAAATATATCAATAAGCAAATGTTTAGACCTTAGTAACACGTTTTAAAGTGGTTCCATCGTATCCGTGATAATATCAGTAGTAGATTTTACTTCAGATGACTTTTATAAGTCCCAATCTTCTTTTTGATAGTGTATGTGATTTTGTAGGAGGTTGAAAATTTATACTGTGATTGTAATAATCTGATTTCTATTTTATTTCTTCAGCTTTGGACATTTTTGAGAAGTTGTTATGTTATCACTTGTTTTATTCACAATGAAGATAAGAATTTATTAAGAGTCCCAAATCGGATATGGGATGGGCTAATACAATTCCCCTTCATTTGAGCTAGCTTTTGGGATTGAGTTAGGCCAAAGATTCATTCTTTACATCTCATTTATGTGCGGAAGTAAACTTTTTTATAATTACCTTAACTTTTAACTTCATATTATTTGCTCTAACTAACACTTAGGGTGTGTTTGGTAGGAAGGAAACTTATTTCTAGAGAAAAAAATATCTCATATGAACAAAATATCTCATATGAACAAAATATCTCATATGAACATTTCAAAATTGAAACATAGTAAACTGTTATCTAAGTAAAAATCGTTTGTCAGTTCAAAAAAAAAATTCTTAGCAAGGCAATTTTTTTTACATGTGGATCCAGATCCGATCCGTGAACCCGATGGATCCGGATTTGGATCTGATTTTTGTAGATCTGATGGATCTGGATCCAGATATGAAAAACAGATCTGGATCTGGATCTAGTGGGATCCGGTCCAGATCTGATCCGTTGCCATCCCTAGGTATGGCCTGCATACATCATACCCTCTCTAGTACCTACTTTGTTGAATTACACCGAATATGTTGTTATTGTAAAGTTTACATTCTTCTAATATTAATTCGACACGAGGATGTGAAGAAAAGTCAAAAGATTTATTGTGATACAATGTTTATACACTCCCTGTCAATTTTCAATCAAATGTTTATTAGTCTAGCAACATAAGAATCTTAATTAGTAAGGATTAGAATAATCAAAATAATTACTAGGCACTCAACTGCATTTGTGATCTATCGATCAATGAAATAAGTGAAAAATTGTGATTACAAAATAAATTTCATTGAAATTTTAATAAATATCAAAGTTCGGACTTATAATTTTAAAATATAATAAATTTAATGATAAAAATAATTATATAGAACTTATCAAATTTAAATTTTGAATCTACGGTCGACCTCAGAATTTCCTTAGTATTGATGTTTTGGGGTGTTACTGATACTGACATATTATCAGTCACAATTGTTAATCAGAGTAAACATTTTTGTTTGACTTGATTCTGTAATAACATTAAATAATATAAGTTACATTCTCCTATTATTAATTTGACAACGCGGACGTACTGAAAAGTCAAAAAGATTTTTAGTGATACAACATTGTCTGTTTACAGACTAAATTAATATTCTCACGGTTAAATCACAATAAAAAATATTTCAATACTACACACATCTTTAATTTAAAATAATAAAATTAAAAAATCTCCCTAATTTTCTTAAATTTCATACCAATCAAACAAAGACACAAAATCTTAATATCTGCACTAATAGAAGATAATAATAGAATAGTCAAATGTTTACAAACTGGTTCAGATATCATCGTTATAAAAAGAGACTAAAGAAATAACTAGTCCAAGATAAGAAGTAATCAAGGTTGCGTACTTTCTTGGAAATTTCCTTTTGATGGTTGCTACACAACATCAAATATCTATATATTTTTCTAAATTTAATTGCTGAGAGGAAGAGGCTATGTTGCTTCTCAAAGTCCTAACCTTGCACACCAAGAATAAACATGCTATATTAAGGGCTTCATCAAATGCAAAACACTTCAAGAAAAATACCCCTTTTGTCCTTGTGATAAAATATTATATATTGATTTTAGAACTCTTCATTCTTAATTAAGTAGTGGTTAATTTGTGAAAGCAATTAGCAATGAGTTACAGTAATAAGAAAAATAGTGATTTCTCTTCTGCCTTAAAGTCATTTCTTTTGTACTTCTACATTAAAAATGATACTAGCAAAGTTGTGAAAGATTCATCAATCTCTAGTGGTTCATCTGGACCAGAGGCAACTATGATATCTGCAGCCAAGCATTTCTCATCAGCTCACAAGGTCCGGTTGATTTAGAGCGGGTTCGCGAGTTTAAGCTTGCTGGATGGAATGAGAGCTATGTCATGCAACTGGACAAGTTCTCAATCAAACAGATTATCAGAAGGTTGTGGGAGGAAATTGGTGTGTAACAATATGGCCTGCTTTAAGTGGATTTTCATACTATATCTAGCTTTCCACAGTAGGCTACTCACAAAGGATAGACTGGCTAACTGGGGTTGTGTAGATGATGTTGACTGTGTGCTATGTGGATCAGAGGGGGAGAATACTAGTCACTTGTTCTTCAATTGTTCCTTCTCAGCACAGATATGGCAAAAGGTATTATGGTGGCTCAACATACATAAACAAGTATGCAATTGGGAGAATGAAACAAGTTGGGCAGTCACTCATTGCAAAGGGAAGCAACCAAGAGCAGAGGTATACAGAATTGCCTTGGCTTCAAGTGTGTACCACATATGGCAAGAGAGGAATAATAGGATTTTTAAGGTACGAATAGAGATGCTTCGATGATATTAAGGATGATTGTGCAGGGAGTTCATCTCAGGGGAGGAATGAGGCCAAAACTGGCATGCTGTTGTCCACTCTAAACTTCTATCCCTTGTAATAGGTGGTTGCATGTAGGCTATGTGATCTTGATGGTTTGATTTTGTGTTGTGATGAAGTATAGAATACTTAGTTGTAGTTATTTGCTGCATAATTGAGGGCTGTCCAGTTATGTTTTTTTGGTTATGTAATTCTTATTTTGGTAATAAAATTGATTTATTTACCAAAAAAAATGTATAGTATATATATAATTAAGAAATCACACTCATTCTGAATTCACTGATTTAAAATTCTGAATTTTCGTACAGTATCCATATGTGTGGTTTTTCGAATGGTTATGTTATTGTATAGACAGAAATGTATGGAATCCTTTGTAATCCTTGTCACTATATGGCATATCTATGGAAACTTCCTCCCACATATATGATTATGGAAGAAATAATGTATAGTACGTATAATAAGTACTGTAATATTTGTACATCTTGTAGTTTCTAGACACTTAGCAAATTCAATGGAAACTTTAAAAGTAAAGAAAACGTGGTCTTTAATTGACATTTTTACTACTATTCTTCCATGAAAGAAATAATCCCCTTGATTATTTTCATTGATTGAATAGATATATATACAAGTTAAAATAGGAGAATCCTATTCCTAATCTATTCCTAAAACCTTGTTCTACCATAACTCTAACTCTACAATTATGGTAGGTGTATAACTCTAATTATGGTAATCATTATACTACAATATTTCATAAATATATACTCCTAATATACACTTTGCTCCGTGATAGAGGGCTGCTCCGTGATGGGCTTCTGCTCCAAAGCAATGGCCTTCCAAATGCCCATTGCGATGGGCCACCGCCGAGGCCCTTCTTGCTGCTTTTGCCTAGTGATATATATGTGATATACATCGATGTATATTCGTGTATATCACATGTATATTGCGTTGTTTAACACACCCGCTGATCATAGCGGGCGGTTTTAACGCCGAGGCTGTTCCTAAAATCTTCAAAGAGAACCATTGGTAGACCCTTTGTAAAGATGTACGCAATTTGATAACGAGACGGGACATGGCATACTCGAACTTGACCTTTGCAACCTTTTCACGGACAAAGTGAATGTCCATTTCGATATGCTTGGTGCGCTGGTGTTGAGCGGGTTACCTGGCGGGTAGATGGCACTAATGTTATCGCAATATACCAAGGTTGCCTTCGAATGGGACAATGAAGCTCCAAAGCAAATTACGTGAGCCAACATGATTCAGAGACCACATTTGCTACCCTCGATATTACGCCTTTCGGCACTTGGCGTGATAGAGTTGCCTGACGCTTGGTCGACCAGGAGATCAAGTTGTTGCCAAGGAACATACAAGAGTTGGAAGTCGATCGTCTGGTGTCGGACACCCACCCCAATCAAAGATCCGTAAGAGACAAGTGTGGATGTAGATGATGGATACAAGTGCAACCCATAGTCTAGTGTCCCTGAATATACCGGATGATGCGTTTGATTGCATTCATGTGCTCAACTCGGGATCATGCATGAATAAACACACCGCCGAACCGCATATGTAATATCCGGCCTGGTAAAGGTAAGATCTTGGAGGGCCCTCGCAAGGCTGCGATAGCGGGTCGGGTCCTCGTATGGTGCACCTGCGGCCGCTTAGCTTTGGGTTTGCATCAATCGGCGTGGAAGTGGACTTACAGGATGACATCCCAGCCTCTCGATGATCTCACCGCATACTTCTGAGATAGAAACAAACCACCTGAATGACGTTTGACGGCAATCCCCAAAAATAACTCAGCGGCCCTAAGTCCTTCATAGCAAATTGAATCGAGCATGGCCATGATAGATCGACGCAAAGCATCGGAGAGGCGATCAAGATGATATCATCCACATATAATGTAATATAGGCCAATGACGAACCACGGCGGTAGATGAACAAAGAATTGTCCGACTGCGTGTGTGAACCCAATAGTCGAAACAAAATCGACAAATCGTGTATACCAGGCACGTGGAGACCGCTTAAGCCCATATAATGATTTCTTCAACAAGCAGACATGATGAGGGTGGTTGGGATCCCCGAAACCCAACGGTGATGCATATAGACTGCTTTCCTTGAGATCACCATGTAGAAAGACATTCTTGACATCCAGTGATGGATTGGCCAAGTCTTTGAAAGAGCCAAGCTAAGCACGGTGCGAATGGTAGCGGTTTGACCACCGGACTAAATGTCTCACCACAATCAATTCCAACTCGCCGAGTCTTACCATCACCAACAAGTCGCGCCTTATGTCGAGCAAATGACCCATCCGAATTCTCCTTATGAGCAAAAATCCACATAGACCGATAATATTAATACCATATGGGCGGGTACCAACTCCCACGTCTTATTATCAATAAGAGCATTATATTCATCACCATAGCAATTTTCCAATTAGGGTCATTTAATGCGGACACGGATTGCGGGGCAAGGGGATCTAGAGACATCGAATGTAAATTAAAATGTCTTTTAGGTGTAAAAATACCCCACGACTACGAGTGACCGGTCTATGACTCGAGAAAGAAGTGATGGAATTTTGGGAATTTTACGGGCTCGGGGCGGGTAGGCGTGACGGTGGGCTCTTGGCCCTGATAACCGATGGGCGCGGTCAGGCGATTCGAGTGGGTGGCGGCGAGCCCGATTCTTTGGAACTATTCGATGGCGGGACGGCCAGGGGGTAATGATCTTGTGGGACCAGGCGATGGGCAAGGTCTACTGGAGGATTTTGGGCACGGGAGTTGTCCGAAAAATTCCGAATAATATACGGGGATATTTGGTCATCCAAAAAATTATATGACTTTGGTTCGGGAGTATGAACTTTTGTAAATGGGAATTGAGTTTCATTAAAAATGACATGGCGATTGATTATGATTTTCTTGGAGGATAAATCAAAACACTTATAACCACGATGGTTTGACGGATAACCCAAAAACACACACGGGGTAGACCGAGCCTGAAGTTTGTTAATTGTGGTGGATGGGAATAACGGATAACATAAGCACCCAAAAATCCGAAGGTGTGAATAAGATGGGTTTTTATTATATAGGATTTTGAGGGGGGAAGAATATGTCAGACCTTTGGACGGAATTATGTTAAGAAGGTAAGTGGCCATTTGTAGAGCATGATGCCAAAAATAGGGAGGTATGGAGGCATGGATTAGGAGAGTTCGGACAATGTTATTTATGGAACGAATTTTGCGTTCGGCTTTCCCATTTTGTGAAGATGTATGAGGACACGAAAACCGAAAATTTATCCCATTATTAGCACAAAACTCCCGAAACTCCCTATTGTCATACTCTTTCCCATTATCACATTGAATATTTTTTATTTCTCTTTCGAATTGAGTACGAATGAACGCTCTAAATTTTACGAAGACGGAAAACACTTGTGATTTATTTGCAATTGGAAACGTCCACAAAAATCTAGAGTAATCATCTAAAAAGAGAACATAATATCGATGACCCATTGAACTAAGAACAGGAGATGTCCATAAGTCGCTATGAATAATGTCAAATGGCATAGAAGTATGAGAATTTGAGTCTACAAATGGCAACTTAACAATTTTTCCTAATGAACAAGACTGACAAATTGGAGTACGACTTGTACCCTTACAAGAAATAAAGCTATTTTTATCTAAAGCTGATAAAATAGAAGATCCCGGATGACCCAGACGAGCATGCCATATGGAAGGAGAGATGGCTGCGAAAGCTGATGGCAAGGCTGGACTCGATGGACTGAAATTGGGCATGATAGGATACAGATCTCCCCTACTATCACACCTCATGAGATGACTCCCCGTCTTGAAATCCTTCACAGAGAAACCGAAAGGATCAAATTCAACAGAAACAGAATTGTCATTTGTGAACTTTCGGACAGACACTAAATTTTTAATCAATTTAGGAGCATGTAAAGTATTTTTCAAGAGGAGTGGTGGATTGGGAGGAGACAACGTTTTCTGACCATACCCTAGAATTGGAATAGAACTGCCATTACCAACAATTATTCCCCGAGGGGTGCTCAAATTGTAATAAGGTGAGAGAGTACCTGAATCGGAAGTCATGTGAGTAGTGGCCCCGGTGTCCATGTACCAATTTGTGTCCGGTTGAGTCAATCCCAACGTGTGCATTGCGGCCTCGATATCGGTCTGAGTGGGGCCTGCTGCATGATGGGCTTCATGGAGGTCGGGGTCCAAGAACTCCTTGCCGGGCACGCTCGCTCAGAATCGCTACATCGCATTCTTTGGGCCGCCATCGGCGATGGGCGCCTCGCTGGGTATTGGGCTCGCTGGATCGCCAGCGCCGGCGGGCTGAAGGGTGCCGGCCGGTGGCCTTCTTGAGCCCACGGTGGTGGTGGCCCATTGTACCGAATGGGACGGACCCACCGCCGCTTGTTGCTCACGGAACCGCCACCAGAACCACCTCGTTTGCTCGCGGTTTTTGTTATTTTTGCGATTATTCTTGCCGCCACCATTATTATGGTTTTGGCCCGAATTATTAACAAAACCCGGCGACTAGGAGAGGATGCCACCATGACAATCGGGCTTGCTCGGTAGTCGCTTTTTAGCCAAACCGGCTTCTTCCAACGCCGATGGAACGGGCTTGATGAAAGTCGGGAAGAGGATTGCTTTGGCGAAGGAGAGTTCCAACACCATTATAGGCCTCAAAGCCCGGCAACCAACCGTAGAACTAGACGATTATTTGTCACCGGTGCGCCAACATTACTGAGTTGATCCGCCAATTCCTTTAGTTTCTTGCAATATGCGTAAACGTTGAAATACGCCCATTCGAACGAGAGAGAATTCGCTTTCGAGTGTGACGATACGGGAATGTTGGTTGTCTTGGAATATGTCACGCAATCTATTCCATGCGACCATAGCCGTCGTGTCGGGCTCCATAATCGTTTGTAGAAGGTCCATCGAAATAGTGGCGTATATCCACCGAAGAACGGTAGCATCAAGTGTAATCCACACCTCGGGATCCTCCGCAGAAGGGTCTAGCGGGAGGAATTATGTGATGAAGAACTTGATAAGAGATAGCGTGAATTTTAAACAACTCCGCCACGTTGCATATTGAACGTTTTCCATCTCAAGTACAATAGGGACACTGAGCTTGATATTGGAAACCGTGAGGGCAGGGTGAAAATTGTTCTTAGACATATTTCAAAGAACAAAGAAGGAGGTTAAATTTAAGAGAGGTTTTTGAGAGCGGAAGACGAGATATTTGGAGAGAAAAACCCGAGGGAAGGGGGGGGGGGTTCTCGGCCAAGGATACAAAAGTTTGAGAGAAGGGAACTTTTGTTTAGACCTAGTCTCTTGATACCATGAAAGAAATAATCCCCTTGATTATTTTCATTGATTGAATAGATATATATACAAGTTAAAATAGGAGAATCCTATTCCTAATCTATTCCTAAAACCTTGTTCTACCATAACTCTAACTCTACAATTATGGTAGGTGTATAACTCTAATTATGGTAATCATTATACTACAATATTTCATAAATATATACTCCTAATATACACTGCTTTTCCGTGATAGAGGGCCTGCTCCCGTGATGGGCTTCTGCTCCAGTGCAATGGCCTTCCAGCGGCCCATTGCCAGTGGCCCACTGCTGAGGCCCTTGCTGCCTGTTTTGCCTAGTGATATATATGTGATATACACTGATGTATATTCAGTGTATATCACATGTATATTGCATTGTTTAACATTCCAGTTGGCTTCTCCAAAATGACATCATGTTCATCAAACTGCATGTTTTAGCCTGGTAGTCAAAAAGTTTTCAATGCCAAGCTCTAAATATACGCTATTGAGATGAGATGGTTCCTACACGCACTCTTAAGAACCGCATTACGAGTTTCCTTGCATGCGGCAAAAGTCACTTGTAGTAATATCTGTAAGATAAAATAATTTTCCTTAGGAATTTCTTTCATTATTCACAATATATATAGCTGTACAAAAGTTGATTCCTAATATGGTACGAATCCTAACTTACCTTAAATGATTGATTTCTAATACAATTAGAATTCTAAGTTACCTTAAATATACATATATCATAATTACAAAATATACGGTGAATATTCAAAGAATATTCTCTAATACTCCCCCTCAGACGGAGCGGGAGGAGGCCGAACGCTAAGGCTGGATCGGAAGTCGGTGAAGAGCTGTCGCGGTAATCCCTTTGTGAAAATATCTGCATACTGATAAGAGGAAGACACATGTAAAATTTTGACCTGACCACGGGCAACCTTCTCTCGCACAAAGTGGATATCCATCTCAATATGCTTAGTCCGCTGATGTTGGACCTGATTATGTGACATATAGATGGCAGATATGTTGTCACAATAGACTATAGATGCTTTGCGTAATGGACACTGGAGCTCCAAAAGAAGATTTCGGAGCCAACAGATCTCAGCAACGACATTAGCAACTCCGCGATATTCTGCTTCAGCACTCGAACGAGATAGTGTGACCTGCCGCTTGGCGGAACATGAGATAAGATTATCCCCAAGAAATACATAGTACCTTGAGGTGGAGCGACGTGTGTCGGGGCAGCCTGCCCAATTTGCATATGTGTAGGCGAGCAACTTGTTTGGGGCAGATGGGTATAAATGTAATCCAAAATCTAGTGTGCCCTGAACGTATCTGATAATACGTTTGAGGGATGCAAAATGGGACTCTCGGGGGTCGTGCATAAACAGACACACCTGCTGAACGACATATGCAATATCAGGCCTAGTGAATGTAAGATACTGAAGAGCACCTGCAAGACTCCGATATAGAGTGGGATCAGAAACTGACGCACCGTCATTGACACTAAGCTTGGATTCTGAGTCCACCGGAGTTGGCATAATTTTACAATTTGCCATCTTGGCCATATACACTATCTCTTCTGCATACTTACGCTGACACAAGAACATAGTGGCTGCAGATTTGGTCACTGATATACCCAAAAAATAACTCAGCTTGCCCAAGTTAGTCATAACTCATAACAAATTCAGTTTTGAGTAGGGCGATGATTTCATTCTTCAAATCGTCAGATGAGCCCGTAAAAACAATGTCATCGACATATAATAGCAAATATGCAGTGCTGCTACCTCGGTGAAAAGTGAAGAGAGAGTTATCACACATGCTACATATAAAACCAATCTGCAGAAGATACATGTCAAACCGATCATACCAAGCGCGGGGTGCCTATTTCAATCCATATAATGACTTCCTGAGGCGACATACAAACTGCAGAACTGCCGGGTGAACAAAGCCAGGGGGTTGATGCATGTACACAGTTTCTTTCAAATCCCCATGAAGAAATGCATTCTTGACATCAAGTTGATGAATCGGCCAATGCATGCCCATAGCTATACTGAGAACAGTCTGAATAGTGTCCGGTTTAACAACTGGACTGAAGGTCTCACCACAATCAATACACTCCTGCTGATTAGTGCCATTGACAACTAGTCTTGCCTTATACCTATCTAAGTCACCACTGTCTCTGAACTTGTGATGAAATAACCACATACACCGGATAACATTCACACCGTCTGGTCTAGGTACCAAATCCCAAGTGTCCTGCTTGGTTAAAGCGTTGAACTCCTCGTACATGGCCGCATTCCAATTAGGGTCCAATTTGGCTAGTTTTGGATTTTTTGGAATGGGTGATAAGGTTTGTATGGAGAGGTTGAAGTGAGCCTTGGGTTTGAAGATCTCGTGTTGTGCACGAGTCTCCATGCGATGGGTAAGTGGCAGTGGGATGTCCAGACTGGGAGTTTGTGATGGTGTAGGTGCTGGTTCTGAAGGCAGTGGCATCTGCAGGTCGATAGGGGGCTGTGGACTGTCTGTTTCTGGAGGGGTGGTGAGTGGTCTCTGGTCGATGGTTGGTCGAGCAGTAGAGGGTTCGACCGAGACAGGGGGGTGTGACGATATCGGACAATGAGGGTGGCATTGCTGCAGGAGCAGTCCGCGACTGAACTGGAAACTGCCGGAGATACATCGAATGGATTAGAGAAGACGGAGGAGACTCATCTAAAAATGTGTAATCCGTGGTTTGGAATTTTTGAAGGTTGGAAAATGGATAGTTCGTCTCGTCGAATGTGACGTGACGTGAGATGATGACCTTACGAGTGGTTATGTCATAGCACAAGTAACCCTGATGATTTATGGAGAAACCGACGAATACACATGGTGTGGTGCGTGGGGCTAGTTTGTGAGGTGCCGTGGAGCCAATGTTGGGGTAGCATAGGCAACCGAAGATGCGTATTTGGTCATAAGAAGGGAACCTACGGTATAAGATTTCGGTTGGGGTCTTGTTTTGAAGAGTGCTGGTTGGTAAAATGTTGAGGAGGTATTCTACCATTTTGACAGCGTAGACCCAGAATGACGGTGGAAGACTGCGTGAAAGAGAAGGGTACACACCATGTTATTGATGGTGCGGATGATTCTTTCAGCTTTGCCGTTTTGGGAGGAAGTGTAGGGACAGGAAAAACGAAAAACCATGCCTTGTTTAGAACAGAAATTGTGAAATGCCGAGTTATTAAATTCACGTCCATTATCACATTGAAAAGATTTGATAGATTTTTCAAATTGTGTTTTAATGAATTTTTGAAACTCAAGAAATTTGGCAAACACTTCAGATTTGAATTTCAGAGGGTAAATCCAGATAAAGTGTGAAAATCATCTAAAAACACTAGATAAAATTTGTGGCCTAAAGAACTAACAATCGGAGATGTCCATAAATCAGCATGAGCAATATCAAATGGAGAAAAAGTAACACTGTTTGATGACATAAATGGAAGACGAGTATGTCTGCCTAGTGGGTAAGAAAAACAGTGATGGGCAATTTTCCCATTATTACATTGAATACGCTTAGAAGTCCTAAGAAAAGTAAAAACAGAGTCTCCGGGGTGTCTGAGTCTGTTGTGCAAAGTTGAGGGAGAGATCGTTGCAAGGGATATAGGTGCTTGCGGTCTAACAACGAAAGATTGAGTAAATGGGTAGAGGTTTCCCACACTATTGCAGCGTGTAAGAATTTTCTCTGTATTGAGTTCCTTTACAGAAAAACCAAAAGGGTCAAATTCGACAGACACAGAATTATTGCTAGTGAATTTTCTAACAGAGATTAAGTTTTTAATGATGTTAAAGGTGTAAAGGACGTGGTTTAGGGAGAAAGGCGGGTGTGGATGTTTGGTGTGTGTGTTACCGTAACCTTCAATTGGAATGCGATGACCATTGCCGACAGTAATAAATTGAGGACACTTTAACCGACGTAGTTGAGATAGGTTACCTGATGACCGGGTGAGGTGAGATTTGGCTCCGGTGTCCATGTACCAATTTTTGTCCGGCTGTTGAAGGTTCATGGTGTTGTAGGCCTAGCCCAAATCAGTGGGGGCCAGGCTGCTGCTGTTGTTGTTGTTGTTGTTGCTGGACCGCAACCAGGTGGGCCTGCTGATGCTGCTGGTGGGCCTGCCTGGTGGCTGGGGTAGGGCCCAAGAGGCCAGTCGACCAAGGCTGCTGAAACTGAGCCCCTGCAGTTGGGTATGGGCTTGCAGGCGAGGCCCAGTTCTACTGGTTGGGCCATTCTGGCTGCTGTCCAACCCACTGGAATTGTGCAGGAATTGGGCCTAGCTGCTGTCCAGCCCACTAGCTGTGTTGGCCCTTTTCTCGGCCCTTACCTTTGTTGTTGTTGTCGGGACCTCTGCCGCCACGACCTCCGCCGCGGGACTGCTGCTGTTGGTGGTCATGCGGTGGTGGCGGGGTGGTGTTGGTAGCCGATGATGATCCTTTAACGGCTAGCGCATTTTGATTATGCTCCTCTTGTTTAGCACATCGAGTTTCTTCCAACAATAGTTGTGAACGTGCCTTGTTGAAACTTGGGAGCGGGTCGGCTTGTTGAATCATTGTTGCGAGTGTGTCATATTCACCTTTAGGTAAACCATCAACTAGTTGAAGCACCATCTTGGTTTCTGAAACAGAAGTCCCGACGTTGGATAGTTGATCAGTTATGAGTTTCAATTGCTCTTCCAAATACACGGCCCGATTATTTTTATTGTCCTGAAAGATTTCTTCTAGCCGGACCCAAAGTTCACGTGCCGTAACACCTGTTTTCATGATAGTGCACAACAGGTCTTTGGAGATGGTGCTGTAGATCCATTGTTTGACGATGGCGTCAAGGCGACGCTAGATTGAGTCTGTAACATCGGTGGGACGAGGAACATATTCGTTAATATGATCGAGCACGTTGTATGCACATGCATGACAGTCTTCTTAGTCAAGAATTATAGGGATAAAATTCTTGATGTTGTTAACGGCGAATGCCGGATGAAATGAAGATACTGAACGTTGAGAGGGGTTGTCAAGTGTGCCAGTGTATGAACCGGAATTTGTGGGGGAAGACATGGTTGCCGCCGGCTGAGGGAAGGGAATTTTCTGGCCGAGAAGTTTCTGTTTTGGCCGAGAAAGAGAGGGAGAAAGGAGAAGAGTAGGGTTTAGGTTTTAGGCTCTTATACCATGTTAGATAGAATAATTTCCCTTAGAGATTCCTTTCATTATTCACAATATATATAGATGTACAAAGGTTGATTCCTAATATGGTACGAATCCTAACTTACCTTAAATGTTTGATTTCTAATACAATTAGAATCCTAAGTTACATTAAATATACATCTATCATAATTACAAAATATACGGTCGCTAATAATATCATCTTCTCAGTTTACAATATTAAGCCCTTCGGTTCATCCCAAGCCATTATCTTTAATACGAAGCATAATATATACTCCATATGTGAAAATCTACTAAACTTCGAAAAAATTGCTAAGAACTTTAAATGTTAAACTCACCAAATTAAAATTATGAATCCACCTCACTACAAGAATATTGATCTTTAAAGACCACTTCTTAACGAAGGGAGATGAATTCGGTCGCTGAAAGTATACACCCAGCGACCAAAAGATTTTCTGGTCACTAAAATTAATTTTAGCTAATCACGCGAAGAGGTAATAATCCCGTCGATAAAACTACAATATTTAGTCGTTAATGAAACTAATTGCGCGAAAACAGATAGTACATTAATTATCCTGCTAATTTTTTTGATTTTCCATCAATCTGTTCTCCTAGCAGCCATGGCAAAAATTTCAAGTAGGGTTTTGGTCGAGAAATTACAGATTCTCTGAAACCACCGTGATAGTGCTGCAAACTTGATTCCACGGCAATTAAGGAAGGTAAATATGTTCTGCTACCTAAATATGGTTGTACTCAAGTTAAATTAGGCATAAATGAGGATATTTCTTAATACATGACTATCTAAAGATATTGATCCCGTGATTAAAGGTATTATGCATTTAGGTTGAATTATTTTGAATATATTCTCAGTTTAATGCCGCACCTACTGTTTCTTAATGTTTTCTTAGCAACTGTGTTACATTTTTATCTTTAATGCAATACTACTTTAGTAACCTTTTTATTTTTGCATTTTTTTATTTCGAGCCTCCTTGTGGAAACCTTTATATTCTGGAACTAAGGGATTATTGTCAAAATATTTTATGAAAAATATACAGGAATCAATTGAAATGTGAAAAGGAAAACCAGGACTACCATGACAAAAATTGGGATTTGATAGATTTATTCCAGTTTTTTTTTCTTTCTAGAAAAATGTTTTTCTTCGCCATAAATAATTCATGTACTTACTATCATTGAATGTGATGGAGTTTAAAATATTGTTAATGATCTGTGAAGCATGTGTTTGCTTACTAAATAATAAGAGAAAATGGCTTTCTCTTGCAAATAAATAGTTATCCTTCTCTGTAAAATGGAATTGTAAGTTTTTCTATTTCAATATTGCATTCTCTATGTGCTAAACCCCTTTTCCAATTGTGAACGTCTTTCAATTTTCTATGCTTGAAGATTTTCTGTAGTTCTTGATGATTTTGTAATATAATTTCAATCTTATTTACTTTTCATGTGTTTTTAGAAAACTGATTTTACTTCTCATATGTTGATTGTCTTAAACTAGTGATGCCATCCAAATATGCCTTTGAATATTATGATCCAGTTTTGGACATTTCTACTTCAGATATAAGATTAAGTGTGCAAAAGATGAGATGTCTATCATCATACACAGAGCTTTAGTACTTGGAATAAAATTAAGAAGCTTCAAGTCATCTACCAAATCATTCTAAGTACCCAAACTACGATTTCAGTTTCATTTATCAATAGAGAAGAACATACAGTAGAAAAAATAAGAAGTAAATGGAGTTAATTGCTAGAGGGTGGAGTGCTCTTGAAGAAGTTTGATAGAATAATTGATAGAATAATTAGTAATTCATAATTGTAATTAGTAATTATTAGACAATCATATATAAATGGTAGGAAGTAAATTAGCATTATCTTAGGAGATTAGATGACATGATTCTCTCTTCATCATATCCTTTCATTAGCTTAATTGTAGCTTGTAATAGGAGTATATTTACCACATTGTGGAAAGATGAATATTGATGAAAATATTCTAATTATTCTAATCATTCTTACATGGTGTCAGAAGATTATGGAAAATATCCTTTTTTCGGTCAACAATGTCGGAATCCAAATCCACATTTCATCCTGCTCTTGCCGTCTCTAACATCAACACATATTTCCGTCACTCTTGAGATGAAAAATGTTCATTATGCAACTTGGGCAGAGTTCTTTAAAATTTATTGTCATTCCCACCGGGTTATTCATCACATAATTCCACCGGAAAAAGGCAAAGAAAAGGTCTTAAAAACCGATGATGAAAAAGAACTTTGGAAAACTCTTGATGCCACAGTTCTCTCGTGGATTTATGCAACTGTCTCTAGTGATTTGTTGCACACAATAATGGAACCAGATTATACGGCAATGGAGGCCTGGAATCGTTTGCGGGATATTTTTCAAGACAACAAAATTTCCCGCGCCGTCACGTTTTAGCAGGAATTCTCCACCACCGACATGGCAGATTTTTCGAATGCGTCGGCGTATTGTCAACGCCTCAAAGTCTTGTCGGATTAACTCAAGAATGTTGGTTCGCCAGTTACCAACAATCGCCTGGTTTTACAATTGGTTGCCAGCCTTACAGCCATGTATAGTTGCGTGGGAACGCTCATCCGATAAAGCAACCCTTTACCACTTTTTAACCAAGCCCGTTCGATGCTTATTCTTGAAGAGGCAGGTTTTGCCAAAAAGGCTGCAACCATCTCAAATTTTACCATGATTGCTACAACAACAAATGAAGGTACTACCAATTTTGAACCTATACAACAAAATCGAGGACAAAAATGATGAAATGGTGATAAAAATAGGGTAGAAATCGCGAAAATAACAAAAGTGTAGGCCACCGAAATTCCGGCGGCGGAGGAAATGGCGGCAGGAACAATTCCGCTGGCCAGCAGTGGCATCCCCGCGGCAGACCAGCCCAGTGGGCATGGCAGTAGTCGTGGGTTGTACCACAGTGCCCATACCCGATGGGAAACTAGGCCAGGCCCAGTTTTAGGCCTACTGACTAGGCCACTGCCGGTCCACATAATTTTAGGCCAGACAGTTTTGGGCTTAGAAGTAGTAGCAACAGCGGCAGTTTTGGCCTAAGAAGTTTTGGGCCACTGCCGACCCAGTGGCAGGAGGCCAATTCAGTAGTGGCCAGCTCAACCGATATTGAGTCCGCCATGAACACTCTTAGACTTAACCCGCCCGACGCAAATTGGTATATGGACTCCGGAGCGACGTCTCATATGACGTCCTTCCAAGGCAATCTCTCATCCTATTTTAATTTGAGCAAAAATAATGGTATAATTTTCAAAAATGGTAATTCTATTCCAATTCAAGGCTACGGTTCTACTAAATTATCCCCTCCAAACCCACCACTAACCTTAAAGAATGTTCGTCATGCTCCATAATTGATTAAAAACTTGGTATCTGTTAGAAAGTTTACTACTGATAATTGGGTGTCTGTTTCTTTTGACCCTTTTGGATTTTTCGTGAAGGATTTTCAGACGGGAACGCTTATAATGAGATGTGATAGTCAAGGAGAGCTATAACCAATCACTTCACCCATTTAACGATCCAAGTTACCATCCACTTTTGCAGCTTTCACACCTTCGTTATGGCATGAACGTTTGGGTCATCCGGGAGCGCCTGTTTAATCCTCCCTCAAATAAAATAAATTTATTTCTTGTACTCAAACACAAACTTTGAATAAGTGTCGTTCATGTACACTTGGTAAACATGTTCAATTGCCATTTGTTTCTTATAATTCATGCACACTTATGCCTTTTGATATTATACATTGTGATAGTTGGACTTCACCAGTTTTGAGCTCTTCGGGCCATAGATATTATTTGCTTTTGTTAGATGATTATTCTAAGTTTTTGTGGACATTTCCCTTATCTAAAAAATCACAAGTTTTTCCACATTTCTCAAATTTAGAGCATTCATCCAAAATCAATTTGAACGGGAGATAAAAAAATATTCAATGTGATAATGGTAGAGAGTTTGATAACAAACATTTTTAGGATTTTTGCAACTCTAATGGTTTAAACTTTCGCCTTTCATGTCCCCAACCATCCTCACAAAACAGGAAGGCGGAACGACAAATATGAATTATAAATAACATTGTTCGAACATCCCTTGCCCATGCAACATTACCCTCCCCATTTTGGCATCATGCACTACAAATGGCCACATATTTATTAAATATACTTCCCCACAAAAACTTGTCCTATCAAGCTCCACAAAAAATCCTCTACTTACGGGACCCCTCTTATTCTCACTTACGGGTATTCGGGTGCTTGTGCTATCCTATTTCTCCATCCACCATAATCACCAAACTTCAACCCCGGTCTACTCCTTGTGGTTTCTTGGGATATCCTTCTAATCATCGAGGTTGCAAATGTTACTACATCTCTTCCAATAAAATAATTATAAGTCATCATGTAATTTTTGATGAAATAAATTTCCCATTTGCCAAAATGCACGAGTCCGGACCCCCTACCTATGATTTTCTTGATGATGGTCGGCCCCCGTATTTAACCCAATTTTTTTCGTCCCCAACTAATCCCGCTGTTTCGTCCGGCCCAAATTATTTGGGACAAATGGCCCCGAAACAGTGGTCTAGCCGTGGGACAACAATGCCCAGCGGACTGGGCCTCCAGTCCGAAGCCCATCTCCCAGTCCCCTCACTGCTTTTGTTCCGTCACTGCCTGGCAGTGGCTTAGGCCGCGTCCCAGCTCTCGGCCACCTGCCAGGCAGTGCAACACCACTTGTCCAAAATTTGTCCCAAAGACCCATCACCCGTAGTCAACACGGTATTGTCAAACCCAACACCAAATTTAGCCTACACACCCAAGTCTCAAAATCACAATTACCTCGTAATTTCGTATTTACTCTTCATGACCAGAATTGGTAAATGTCTATGGATAATGAATTTCATGCTCTTATTAAAAATAGGACGTGGGAACTGGTACCTCGTCCCCCTAATGATAATAGAATTTGGTCTATGTGGATTTTCAATCACAAAGAAAAATCTGATGGTACTTTTGAGTGGCATAAATCCCGTCTTATAGGTGATGGCAAGACACAATGTGTTGGTGTCGATTGCGGTGAGATGTTCAGTCCGGTGGTTAAACCAGCAACCATCAGAACAGTCCTTAGTTTGGCTTTCTCAAAGGCATGACCACTTCATCAATTAGATGTCAAAAATACTTTCCTACATGACTAACTAAATGAAACATTGTATATGTACCAACCTTTCGGATACAGGGACTCTAAATATCCTAATCATGTGTGCCTGCTCAAGAAATCATTATATGGACTAAAGCAAGCCCCCTGGGCATGGTACAAGCGGTTTGCATTCCGATCACTCTTTGTTTATCAACCGTCAGGGTAATAATATTGTTTATCTTTTTTTATATGTGGATGATATTATATTAATTATCTCATCAGATGCTCTTCGCAAGTCAATCATGTCCCAGGTTGGTTCTGAATTTGCTATGAATGATCAAGGGCGACTACACTACTTTCTAGGAATAGTTATGACACGTCATGTAAGTGGTTTATTTCTATCCCAAAAGAAGTACGCATCTAAGATTGTTAAACGTGCTGGTATGTCCTCCTGTAAAGCTTTGGCAACTCCGGTGGACACTAAATTCAAATTGAGTGCATTCTCCGGTAAGTCATTTACCGATCTGACACTCTACCGCAACCTGGCAAGGGCCCTACAGTATATGACATTCACCAGGCCGAATATTTCTTATGATGTGCAACATGTGTGCCTTTTCATGTATAATCCGATAGATGACCATATGCATGCCCTCAAACGCATTGTGCGTTATATTCAGGGTACTCTAAAGTATGACCTGCATCTATACCTATCGTCGATAACCACACTTATCTCTTATACGGATGCTGACTGGGGAGGATGTCCGGATACCAGACGTTCCACTTCCGGTTATGGTATATTTTTTGGTGATAACTTGGTTTCTTGGTCCTCAAAAAGGCAGGCAACGTTATCCCGATCCAGTACCGAAGTTGAATACCGAGGTGTTGCCAATGTTGTGTCTGAATCGTGTTGGCTTTGGAATCTTCTTCTCGAACTCCACTGCCCGATTTTGAAGGCCACATTGGTGTACTATGATAATGTTAGTGTCATCTACCTTTCTGGAAATCCGGTCAATCAACAACGCACTAAACATATTGAGTTGGATATCCACTTTGTTCGTGAAAAAGTCTCACGCGGATAAGTTCGTGTCTTACATGTCCCATCGCGCTATCATATTGCAGATATTTTTACTAAAGGTCTTCCGCTGGTATTATTTGAAGATTTTGGAGATAGTCTTGTCACGACCCAAACCAGAGGGTCGCGATAGCCACCCGGACCTCACCGCCGAGTACTCCTAATCACACAGTCAACACCTAATTACCCATTTAACATATATCCCAAGCAGAAAGCTCAACTTATATATATATATATATATATATATATATATATATATATATATATATATATATATACCAAAGCCGACAAGGCCATACATGACTACTAAACACAAAATATCTGTCTACAAGCATCTAAAAGAGTACATGACATCATAAGGGTCGGGACAGGGCCCCGCCATACCCATATATACATGTAAAAATATATCGTACCGAGATTAGACCGACACTCCAAAACAAGGGGAGTGCTCCAAAATCTGTTGAGTCAGCAACCTACTAACGTGGATAGTCTCCTTGCCTACGTGAACATGCGGACATGAAACACAACGTCCCCCGACAAAAGAGACGTCAGTACAACTGATGTACCAAGTATGTCAGGTATGATCAATAGTATAACAGGGATATAATAATAAACTGAAACAGAAACAACCAACATAAATAATTTGCCTTAACATACCTTAATAAGAAGAAATAATTTGCCTTAACATACCTTAATAAGAACTAAAGTGTTCAACTCTTTCTGTTTAAATATGTATTGCAGACTTTTATGATTCGTGAAAATATCTACATGAATACCATACAAGTAATGCCGCCAAATCTTCAATGCATAGACCACTGCGGTCAACTCTAAATCGTGTGTCGGATAATTTTTCTCATATTTCCTCAATTGCCTTGAAGCATAGGCAATCACTTTACTATGCTGCATCAGCACGTATCCTAGACCTGCTCCTGAGGCATCACAATACACAACACAACCTTCTGGTATCCTTTAACTCTTGGAAACTCCGCTCACAAGCATCGGACTACTGGAATTTTATGGCCTTCTGTGTCAACTTTGTTAATGGTGCTGATATGGTAAAAAACCCTTCTACAAACCTCCTATAATAGCCGCCTAAGCCCAGAAAACTGTGAACCTCTGATAGAGTCGTAGGCCTCGGCCAATTCTTCACCGCTTCAATCTTTTGAGTGTCAACTCTTATACCCTCTTCTGACACTATATGACCAAGGAAAGCCACTGAATTCAACCAAAATTCACACTTGGAGAGCTTTGCATACAACTTATGACCCCGGAGTGTCTGTAGTACTATCCGCAAATGATCCACATGCTCTGCTTCTAAGTAAGAGTAAACCAGAATATCATCTATAAATACTATCACAAATACATTCAGAAATGGGTGAAACACGTTGTTCATTAGATCCATAAATGTTGTCGGGTGTGTTTGTGAGTCCAAATGATATTACTAAGAACTCGAAGTGCCCATACCTTGTCCTGAAAGCCGTCTTCAGAATGTCCTTCCCCTTAATCCTTAGCTGATGGTACCCTGACCTTAGGTCCGATCTTTGAAAACCACCGTGCACCTTGTAACTGGTCAAACAAATCATCAATTCTGGGAAGAGGGTACTTATTCTTAATAGTGACTTTATTCAGTTGTCGATAGTCGATACATATCCGTAACGAGCCATCTTTATTTCGTACAAATAATATCGGCGCACCCCAAGGAGATACGCTGGGCCTAATAAAGCCTTTCTCAAGCAGATCCTTTAATTGCTCCTTTAATTCTTTCAATTCAGCTGGAGCCATTCTATAAGGAGGAATAGATATCGACTGAGTGTCCGACAACACGTCTATACCGAACTCAATTTCCATTTCGGGAGGAAGGCTTGGAAGTTCGTCTGGAAATACATCAAGAAACTCACTAACCACTGGAATTGATTGAGAAGTAGGTGGTTCGGCATCAACATCCCTAGCCCAAACGAGATGGTACATACAACCTTTGGAGATCATCTTTCTTGCCTTCTTTGAAAAGATTTCCAGAAGTTAGTTGTAAATTGTGCACCTCGGTCAGATATAATAGAAATAGGCACACAATGAAGGCGAACAATAATATTAATCGGAGGCGTTGCATTTCATGCCCGCAGGTTCACGTAGGCAAGGAGAGGATCCACGTTAGTAGGTTGCTGTTATATCCTTTCATTAGCTTAATTATAGTTTTTAATAGGAGTATATTTACCACATTATTGAAAGATGAATATTGAGGAAAATATTCTAATCATTCTTACCAAGTTAACAGAGTAATTGATTATTATTAGCTTAATGAGAAACATCTCATTGCTTTACTTAGGGCATGTTATATATAGACAATAGCTTTGTAAATGAGCTCTAATTCATTATATTATTTATCTGTTGGTTTTACCTCTATCTGTGGTTGGTTATGTGAAGCCAAAATTTTCTTTTATCTTGAATTTTGTTGTTACTTTTATGACCATTCTTGTTGAAAATTCAAATTTATATTCTGAAAATAGAATAATATTCATGTCATACATATATTCAAGAGATAGCACCACGAAGAATGTAGAAACTACGGTGAGAAGAAAAAAAAGATTCTTAATTGAGTGCTCTCTGTCCCAATCAAGTACTTCGAATACGTGTTGGTAAGTGTTTGTTCCTTCTTGAATGTTATTGAGGAATTATTTTTCGTGGATGGACAATTTATGTTATATTCTGAAGCAGTGAGTGTGATTAATGAAGGGTGTCAAATGCTATGAAAAGTAAAAAATAAGAGATGAAATAAATTGAATTTCAAATTTGTTTTCGAATGTCGGTAATTATGTCGTCCGACACCAGTAACAACACTTTAGCAAAACAGAAAACCTTGAAAAGTAAATGCAGTGAAAATTTAAAGAACACAAAAGTTTTAAATTTTCATAAGTTATATAATATATATAACTTATGATGGTCAATGACCAAATGTATTGTATATATATTATATACAAAAAGACAAATTCCTTTTTTTTTTTTTACAGATTTACAAAATAAAATGAAAAAGAATTAAAAGTTGAAGTCGCAGATGACTTCTGCTTGAAAAATCTAACTAAGTAGATATAGACAACCTCTCATTACAATCGCTCCATACAAAACTAATCTAGAATCTAAAACAACAATTATAATGTTGGACACAATGTTGTCAACACACTCAGACAACACTGGTGATCCAAATTTATGGCTAAGTTTGGGTATGCCTCTAACCGCTTCATATGAGACTAATTTTTCTAAATTGCGGTAGTTGACATGTCTCAACTTTTGATGTCATAGTGTTGTGTCATCGACCTTAGCATTATTGCATGTTTCCTGTCTTACAACAAGATAACAATTGTCACATGTTCTTGTACCTGTCATGACACATATATTTGCTTCATTCGTAACTTTACATGCATTCTTATTAAATTTTACCTCAAGATCGTCATCATACAGTTGACTTATACTAATCAAATTAGACATTAAGCCCTCAACGTGTAAGACATTTTTAAGGCTGAAAATCCAGGAACATCCAAGATCCCTTTTTCAATTATTTTGCTTTTACTGCTACCTCCATAAGTCACATTTTCTCCATTGAATGACTCATAGTTCTTTAGAAAACCTTTTGTACCTGTCATGTGGCGAGAACATCCACTATCAAAGTACCAAGAACCTGAAATGTTAGTTCTTAATGCAGTTATAGCAACATTACATGTTACATCCTTTTTAGGAACCAAAACTCTCTTAAAATATTTTTTACCTTTTGACTCAGAAATGTTGCTTCGATTGTTATCCGGAATGTTGGACAACATTTTAGGCAACATTTTGCTCACAAAATCTTGAAGTTTGAAACAATATGGTTTTAAGTGTCCAGGGGAGTTACAGTGATGACACACAAATTTCATATTCTTTGACATCTATGAGAACCTATTATTCATCTATTTTTCTTTTACAAAACATATTTTCTCATTTTTATCAAAGAGATTAGAGCATATGGTTTTAAGAGAGTTTTCGTACCCAATTCCTGCATGTGAAGGTTTACTAAAGTTGAGTATCTCATTCAATTTTGAAGTCCCCATGTTGAGCTTATGGAAGGTTGCTTCGGCTAAATCTAATTTTGCATGGATCTTACCAAATTCAATAGCATTTTTGGTAAGTGCAACCTCAAGTCGGGTTATCGTGCCTTTTAATACTAAATTCTCATGAGTTAAAGATTTTACCTTTTTATCTAGTTGCTTGAATTCTATTATTAAGGCTTTACAAATACTTTGTAATTCAATAATCATATCATCTTTGCATTCAACTTGATTCATACAATCAGGCCCACTAACAGAAATAGAACCACTAAAGCAATTAACATCAGAATAGCTAAAGAATTCATACCTTTCAGATGTCGCTGAGGATGTTGATGTCCTTGCTGATGTTGGAGAAAATGTCGTGACATCTGAGACAACATTGTATACGACATCTTCATTATCCGATAGAGACTGTTTGAAAACAGTAGCCAACATTTCTTGTGTTTCAATTTCACGATCTCCTTCCTCTTCTCCTTCATCATCACTAAGAGAAACTCATAGGTTCTTACCTGATTTTCTAAGAGTGTTTGCACATTCGTTAGCATGCATGACACTGCACGGACTCAAGTTGTTTGAGATCAAATTTGGTACGATCTGAGTTGGTTCTTCTTAGTTGATTTCCTTTTTGTACATTTGGAAGGAACATAGTGGGCTTTTGATTGAAGACTTGATTTTGGTGCTCTTTAGATTTAGATTGATTTCTCTCATTGTTGAACTTCCTCACCATCGAATTGTATTTTCGAGTGAGTAAGGCAACATTTGCACCATCACCAATTTCTTCAAGATTCTCATCCTTTTTTTCGATTTGACTCTCCGAGAATTGAACTTGAAGTGCTACATTCTTGCTTTTATATAATTTCTTTTGATTCTCAATGTTCATCTCATAAGTTTTGAGAATGCTCATCAAGGTATAAAGGTTCATTGTGGCAATATTGTGAGCTTCTTCAATAACACAAATCTTTAAATTGAACTTTTCATGAAGAGAACGAAGAGCCTTTTCAACAAGTTGAGTGTTGGTTAATGGTTCACCAAACACTTGACATTCATTTAAGATGTCAATCAATTTTTCAAAATAAGATTTAATATCATCCGCCTCTTCCATCCTTAAGCATTCATATTTACTCATGAGCATGCGTAAGTTTGTTCGACGAATACTTGAGCTACCTTCACAATGAATTTGTAAAGTATCTCATGCATCCTTAGCCGTAGGGCAGTTTTAAATGAGTTTTAACATATACATATCAACCCATCCAAAAATTGCATGGGCTTTTTCGTTAAAGCTAGCATTATTGGTTTCTTCTGTAGTCCATTCGGATTCGGGTTTAACAAGAATGTCACCTTCCTCATTCGTTGGCAATATTGGAATAACATACCCATTGGTTATAGATCTCTATGCCCTAACATCAATTGATTTGATATGAGAACATAAGCGAATCTTCCAATAGACATAATTTAATCCATCTAAAATAGGAAGCCTACCAATAGTTGGATTTGCCGGATTAATAGCTTATGACAACAGGACCAATCACTTATAATGTTAAGTGTCAGCTCTGATACCACTTGAAAGAGTTTCAAATGCTACGGAAAGTAAAAACAAGAGATGAAATAAATCGAATGTCGGCAATTATGTCGCCCGACACCAGTAACAACACTTTAGCAAAACAGAAAACCTTGAAGAGTAAATGCAACGAAAATTTAAAGAATACAAATATTTTAAATTTTCATAAGTTATATATATTATATAACTTATGATGGTCAATGACCAAACGTATTGTATATATATTATATACAAATAGATAAATTTCTTTCTTTACAGATTTACGAGATAAAACGAAAATGAATTAAAAGTTGAAGTTGCAAATGACTTCTGCATGAAAAATCTAACTAAGTAGAAATAGACAACCTCGCATTACAATCGCTCCATACAAACTAATCTATAATATAAAACAACAATTGTAATGTTGGACAAAATGTTGTCAACACACTCAGGCAACACTGGTGATCCAGATTTCTGAGATGAAATCCCGAGAGCTCTCTTGGTATTTTTACTTTCTGGTTCTGGATATCGATTATCTGTAGTAGCCTCTCTATTTATAGTAGAGAGTCTTCTTTGAAAAGCTCATCGATCAGTTGTAGAGGTTGAGGGAAAGGTGGACTGCTGGTGGGATTGGTTGGAGATCAGGGAGTAATAATCTCAACAGCTTTGGATTGATCCTCACGACAAGCAACATCTTTTGACTTAGTCCTCACTCATTTTTTACCAGCTCTTTTTTACCTTGCCAAGTCGTTTTTACCTCATAGTAATATTTACACAAATATTACTGCATCGCGTGAAGTAAGACAAAATCTGTTCAGAAAATGTTGGTTCGAAGAGATAATGTTAGAGCTAAATTGAATAAAACACTAGATTACTAACTTCTTTCAACTCTTTTTCAACATTTGTTATTTATGATTCATTCTGCTTATGATGGATATTTAGACTTGCATTTTCTGCATTTCCTTGTTAAATAAAACAGTAGCAGCTAGATTAGAAATTTGTAGAACCCTCATCTGCCTTCTTTCAACTCTAATTTTATCCTACCGAAACACATAAGATGAACTTTTTTGAAACTATTGATTGGTTACATCAGTTCGATCAAACAATATTTGCTCTAATTATATAGTTAATATGGTGATTAAATTAATCATTTATTTTCTAAATAAAGTAGCTGGTAGTAGTTTCTTCACTAAACTGACATGAACTTATTCTTTTAACATATGAAGTGTTGAAGTCTGAAGAACGTGTCCTCGAAGACAATGTAGCGCAGGTTGAAGCAAATAGATTTTTTTTATTTTGTATGAGTGGTTTAAAGATGTAAACATACACTACAATTTTTTTCCTTTTAGGAGTTGATAAGAATAATTTCATACAATTTGGATGGATATATTTTCTAGTTGTGATCCTTTAGTTCTTTGTAATTGACAATGCAATTATATTAGTTTGACTATTTGGTTTCTTTTCGGATGCGGGTGTGTGTATATGAGTGTGTCAAAACATATGAAATAATAATTACTATTTTATATTCACAGGAAAAAATATAAATTTGTAAATATATTTATTAAGATTTCACATTAACAAAGGAAAAAGTGGTCGTTAAAAGTAAATATAACGACAAGAATATTTTTCGTCGTTAAAGGATATTTAGCGACCGGATTGTTTTCGGTCGTTATTGACAAATAGCAACCGGATTTGGTCTTTTAGCGATTGAATTTCCGCTCGCTAAAAGTCATTTTTCTTATAGTGCCTTTAAGTTCAAGCTTATCAATAAAAGAGAGAAATGGAACTTTGAAAAAATCAAAATAATGACATCGAACAAGGTAATAATATGTCGACCAAACTATTGTCATGAAAAATCTAATACTATCACAATTTAATTTGGGTTCTGATTCTATTGATGCAACTATATTTGACTTTGTGGAACCTGAATTCTAATATTCTCATAAACTCTTAACAACTTCAATCGAATCCAGTATTTTTGACATGAAGCGTCATTAATATATAAAATTAAAATCTCAATAATTAAATTCTAATTTTAGTGAACGTAAAGAAAAGTCAAGATATTTAGTGATACAACGTTAATATACTGTCTGTCAACTTTGAGTCAAATCTATATTAGTCTAACAACATGGAAAATTCAAAGCAATGGTCCAAATAAGCAATCAAAAGATCATTACTAGTTTAAAATCAGAAAATATTACTCATACTCATAGTTACTTTCTGGGTCCTTTCCTTTTCTTGGCCATCACACAATGGGAATTTTTTATTAGTATTGATGTGTTTGTGTATTCTTGATACTGACACGTTATCAGTTACAATTGTTAATTATCAGAGTATACATTTTTGTCTGACTTGATTCTATAGTACTCAAATAATTTCATTTACATTCTCCTATTATTATTATTTTTGTTATTCAGTTTCCCGGCTTACGTAAGACTATTAATGGAGATAGTAGTCTCAGTGCCTTAACACTACTATCAGTAAATCGCGGGATGTGTCTGAATGACCAGGGTTTGAGAACGGAACAACTGATATCACCTACAAGGTTCTACCCCAGAAGAGAGCAAATTGCTCTCACTAAGGTTCAAAATCACGCGGCAGGTCTCCAGCTGAATTTTATGTTTCATTAGTTGGCTATCCAGCTATGTCCGGGGCTACATTCTCTTATTATTAGTTAGACACGCGGATGTAAAGAAAAGTCAAAAAAATATTTTAGTGATACGCTTATAGACTTTCTGTCAATTGTCACTAATACCTCATTAGTTTAATCTAATCTAACACCATGGAAAATTCAAAGAATAATTATTGCAAAATAAAATGTCATCAAAAGTTACTTTTTGGGCCCCTTTTTTGTCTTGGCCGCCACACAACATAAAATATCTCTGCAGGTACTTTAATTTTCTAATTTCCGTTGCCTGAGGGAAAAGGCAATGTTGTTTTCTTCTATTTAATCTTGATCACCAAGAATATAAGCATGTTATATAAATAGGGGTTTCAATTCATCAATGTAAAATACCTCAAGAAAATAAAAAACCCTTTGTCTTTTTTATCAGTATAGACTTTGTACTCTTCATTCTCAACAATTAATTTCTTTTTGTGGTAGCAAACAAAATGAGTTATAGCACTAAGAAGAAAAACATGGAATTGTCTTCTCCCTTAAGGTCACTTCTTTCATGCTTCTTCATTAAAAATGAAAGCAAAATTGCGAAAGATTCAAAATCTGGTCCAGAGGAAACTATGATATCTGCGGCCAAACATTTCTCATCAGCTCATAAGGTCCGATTGATTTAGTGATTCATTACTTGAGATGGAGATTCATTAATTTTGCCTATCCTGCTTTTCCCGGTAATCAGTGACGGATCCAGAATTTAGATGTTATCGGTTCTGTATAGCTCATAAGTCCGATTGATTTAGTGATTTATTACTTGAGATGGGGATTCATTGATTTTGCCTATCATGCTTTAATCGGTAATCAATGGCGGTGTAGAATTTAGACGTTGTCTATTCTGTAGAGCTCATAAGGTCCGATTGATTTAGTGATTCGTTACTTGAGATGGAGATTCATTGATTTTCCCTATATACTTTTATCAGTAATCAATGACAAATTCAGAATTTAAACGTTGTCAGTTCTGTATTGAAAAATGAGTTCCGATATATTTGACTTTAGATTATTGGATTCTATCGTACTCGTAAACCGATGAAGGGATCCGCCTCTGATAATTCATTCGATGACACCACATACATATTTGGTGAAATTGAATCTTTGCACCAAGAAGAATCCATATATCTCGTGCATAGCTATGGTATAATAGTGAGTATTGACAATAAATAAATTTATTTAGTCAAATCGGTGATTTTCTCTTATTAAAGTGAGATGGGTGATTTTACTAACGGTGAAATATTGTCATGTCAACTAAGTGATAGGAAATATCACCGAGTGTAGTGAGCGACTTTGTATATGAAATGACAAAAACGAAGTGATTTTTCTGTTATATAAAATAAAAGAATGTGAGTCTGCGTGAAATGAAAAAGTATAATGATTTTTTCGTTATAAATCAATGAAAAGTGACTTTTTTGCCAAAGTTTTATTAGATGCCTGACATTTTGAGTTATTAGCTTGTATTTCTTGACACTATGACATGCTGAATTAAAGCTTTTGGAAGAAAAAACATGGTTTTATTATTACTGCAAACTTTTGTAGCAGTTTAAAGTTTATAGACACTTGACATAGGCAAAACTTAAACAGTAAAGAATACAAACAGAGTGGTCTTTGACATTTGTACTAGTACTTTTCTTCCATTTTCCTTCTCCAAAATGACATCAATTCATTTAACTGCACAATAGAGAAATCAAATCACACATGTTAACATCATTCTTGTATTTAGGAAAACACAAAATGATGCATATGTCAATATCAATTATCAAGTAAATCCATGGTTCTTTAAGTTACAAGAAAAGGTTTACTCTATCTGTTTCATTTTATATGATAATATCTGATGGATAACGTAATTTAAAAAGAAAGAAAGACAACACATACTAAAAGTACTAAGTCTTACATTTTTATAACTATACAAGCATCTCATTAAAAGTATAATGAGAAATTAAAAGTTAAAACACAATTGACATACCGACTTTTGCCCACGAATCTCAGGAAATATTGTCATACAACTCGATTCTTGATCAATGCAAACTATGTATGTTTCATCCATCTTAAAACTGCCGAGATTGTTATTGACCAGCGCAGTTTTCTGTTTTTCGTCGAAGTGGGTTTTGACCCAAAGTAATGAATTTGTTGGTCTTGTCCGTCTAATACACGCTGGAAGAAAATAAAACCACCAAAGTTACATCTCTAGGTATGAACATATAATTCTTTATATATTAGATATATATTTTATTTCAATAAATAACAAAAATAATACGAAAAAGGGACTTGATCGTTGTGGGTGAAGGTTAAAATTTGGGTGTTATTTTGTATGGATTAAAATTTATTAGGTGGATCGGTTGGGTTGGGTTAAATAGGGTAGTTTAAGTGAAACTGGGTAATTTGATTGATTTGGGGGAATCCGTCCAATTGAGGGGCAAATGTGTGAAGTTTCTTGACGGCAGGGGTATATTTGAACACTATCGCTAAAGGAGGACAAAGTTAGCTAATAAAAGAAAGCAGAGGGGTATATTTGATCCTTTTTCCTAAAAAGTATTATAACTTAAATTCATCACTTAATTATGATTAATTAAGTGATAAATGTAGTCTGTATATATAAAAATACACATATCTTACGATGACGCGAAGGCCAACAAATTTTCTACGTAGTTTTTCAGATAAGAGTGGATCTCAAAAGTACTTTTTGACTGTCAAATATGTAAAAACATTTAATAAGTGTAAATAAAAAGTAAAAACAGACTGCAAAAACAAAATAAAAAAGCATAACAATTAAATTTAGGGAGTGTATGTGTTAAGAGTTAAAGATCTTTTTCACTTATAAATTTTAAAAATTGTGACTTTTTCTCAATTAAGAAAAAAACTAATATAAAAGTTTATCCGTACACGATATATTTATTGATGAAGATAATTATAAGCAGGGGTGTGCATTATTTGGATTAAATCAGGAAGACCAAACCAAGCCGGATATTCTTTTTTATTTGATTTGGTTTTCTTGATTTTTGATTTGGTTTTGGAGATCTAAAAATTCTAGCTTTTTGCTAAAATTCGAATTTAAAAAAATTAAAACTGAGAAATCGAAAGTAACTGAATTCTTATACGTATCATATGTATACTGAAAAAAAATTAAATCGAATTGTGAAAACTAAATCAAAAAGAGAAAAATTGAACTAAATCAATTTTATTTTAGTTCCGATTAAATGCTATTTGAACCAAAAATCAAATTTGAGTAATGCAAAACCGAATCAGAAAAAACAAATGCAAATCCCTACATATGAGTGAGCGACATTCTAGTCTATATCTATATTATATTAAAAGTATGAAGGACCTTAAAAATGGTAATCGAACGTTTTGTCCTTTGTTAAAAGACTTTACAATAGACAAAATTATCATTTACTATTTATTTAATATTTAGAATACCACATAATTATTTTCTTAATATTTAAAAATAGTCATTTAATTATTTCCCTACTTTTTAGGACTTTAATTTTTTCATTACTTTCCATCTAGAATTCTTACACTTGGACGTTCGTAACTCAAACTCTAAACCTATTATATTAACGGGAAAGTCTCCAATTAAACCCATTATTTCCTCTCACCATAGATGTACCGTAAGACCACCTCCACATTGGTCTTAATGTTCTATTCTTACCATAGATCAGTGTGGTCCGGCTCTTTTCCGGATCCCGTATATAGCGAAAATTTAATATATCGGGCTGCCCTTTTACTTTAGATCGCGAAACAATGTTATTGTGATCTATTACATATCTAATGAATCGGTGCCAAATCAAACCTCACATGAGATTTACAATACTGAGACAAAAAAAAAATTCTTAATCATTATCTATTATTTATTTATTGTAGGGATTATGGGATGCATCTATGATCATACTGTATTTGTCCTTATTACTGTTACTCAAAGAGATTGATTATGATAATTATTTTGATATTAATTGTGACATAGTTGATGCCTTTTAGATCAGTTAATCAAGACAAATTCTCTTGAATTCTCATTGAGATGTCAAGGTATGTGACATCTGTTAGACAACACAACATGTGAAAAACGTAATTACTTTATTATTGTAAAAGTAATTACACCAAAACTTGAACACTATAACTTGACCAGAATATACACCAAGTTCTTACTCTTTTATTTTTATCAACACTTGACACTCACGCATAAGCTTACTTAAGTATTTACACACACTTTAGACTCACTTGGACACTTTTTGGATGCACACTTGGAACTTACTTCCTTAAGAACCCAAGGTCCCTATATATACATGATCAATGTCGGTTCATCAACCAACTTTACATTGCTCGAAGATTCTAGCTATAACATCATAATGGGCTTGGCCCAACATGGTAAACAACTAGGACATTGACTTTAGAATTTTCTAGCAATTATTTTCCTATGTATTTCTTGAATTTTTACCACATTTCTAGATAATTATATAAATTAATCTAGAATGTTCTACTAATGAGAGAGGCGGTGGTGATTTTAACACTCCCCCTCAACATCGAGGGAGTGTCACCAAAAATTTGAGGACTATTGGAGGAAGTCATCATGACCACGGGACTAGCATTAGTAGCCGCCTTTTTAGTCAAACCGGTTTCTTCCAAGGTAAGCATGGATCGGGCTTGATAGAACCTTGGAAGAGGATAACTTTGACGAAGGAGAGTTCCAATGCCACTATAGGCCTCGGATAGGCCAGTAACCATCTGTAAAATAAGACGATCTTCACTAACTGGCGTACTAACGTTGCGGAGTTGGTCCGCCAATTCCTTCAACCTTTTGCAATATGCTGAAACGTTCGGGAAATTTTCCATGTTGACGTGGGAAAAATTCTGTTCAAGGGTAACAACTATGGAATTTTGATTATCCTGGAATATGTCATGCAGTCTATCCCATGCAGCCATCGCCGTAGCGTCTGGCTCAATAATCGTCTGTAATAGGTCGGTATAGATAGTAGAATAAATCCACTGAAGGACGGTGACATCAAGTGTTGTCCATAACTTAGGATCATCCTCGCGTTTAGGCACCTCCGTATCCTCAGGAGCCGCAGAGATTATGTGATGGATGACTTGGTGCGAACGAGCGTGAATTTTGAACAACTCGACCCACGTCGCGTATTGGACGTTTTCTATGATGAATGCCCCAGCACCACTAATGCTCTGAATAATCAGGAGTTCATGATAGAAGGCGGCACAATTAGCATTTCGAATACTTACTCTCAAGGGTGAGTAAATTACTTTAATTTTAGAATTTAGAATATTAAATAAAGTGTGTGGTCTCTGTATATTTGGCAAGTATATTAGTTGTCTACTGCTGGCAGTTGCTGCATATACTATATTCTCGCGCAATAGCAAGAAGTACCACTTATGTTCTCATCTTTATACTTGAAAACTGAAATATGTGAAGCTGAGTAGTTATTAGTGTCTGAAGTTAAAAAGGATAATATCGATAGTTCTTTTTACGTCATTTACAACAATTTTGGACTTCTCATATGCATGTAGAGTTGTTGAAGCCCGAGTCTTTTATTCGTGGCTGCTTATGTTAGATCTAGAGTTGTTCAAGAGAATAATTGTTGGTTCTTCTTTCCTTTGCGACAATTTGGATGTTTGCAATATAATATTTGATCATTCATTTGCTATTAATCAGGTTACTGGATTCATTGACACAAGTGCTACAGACTGCTGGTCTCGGTCTTTCACAGGCTACTATCTCAGTGCAAATTAATCTAGGGAAGCGGCAAATAGGGGGATGGCCTCAGGGCCATCTGTTGCTAAGGTATGACACTTTTCTACTTCTTTGAAATTAGAAGCAAACATCCTATTCCCTTTAGGAGAATGAGATCTCTAGGTTAACACATTTGGTAATTCACGGTATTTGACTGACCAATACTATGCATATTTCACTCTAGGATACAGAAAATCCTCCACTTGCCGGTGATCAATTTATGGAGGAATTCCGGGATACAAACAATGATAAAGAGTTGGATCAAGCTCAAAAAAGGATGAAGACATAGATACAACTATAGCATGGCAATACCAAGTCAGTTGAGTGTATATCCAATTCGTTTTTATCAAATCCTAATGTTATTCATATGTTCATAGCAATGCTATCTTCTGATATCTTTCCTTTCCTTTTTCTCTTTCTTTTAATCTTTCTTCCTTTTTCTGGTGGTGTCATCTTCCTTATCTGTAGTTAAAAATGAAATCGACACATTCCGAGTGTGTGAGATCAACAATTTACATATAGAAGCACATGTTTGCAATGGTATGTTATAAATTTCTTGGTTTAAGCCATGTATCTTGCTTGCTATGCTAATTAGTTTAGGTATTTAACAACAACATACCTAGTGAAATCTCATAAAGTGGGGTCTGAAAAGGGTAGAGTGTACGCAAACTTTACCCCTACCTTGGGAGGCAGAGAGGTTGTTTCCAGTAGACCCTCGGCACAAGGAGTTTAGGTATTTAATCTAATTTATTTCAATGTAGAATCAGAATTGGTTGAAAGTAAAATCTAATAACAATGCGCAATCAATAAGTTGGTAGATATACCTTGCAATGTTTAGTTTCAAAACTAAAAACTGAAAATTCTTGTTTGATTTTAAGACTAAAAATCAATAAATGTTAATGGCATACCGTTCTCAACAAAACAGCTAGCATGACTTAACAGAAAACCCTTGGGGAACGCCAAAGAAGCTGGGGCACTAATAAGGCTCGCGGTTGCTAAAACATCTGCAACTTTGTCTTGTCAATCCTTGCTACTTCAAGCAAGGCAACCTTCTCCAAATTGGCTCTAGGGTTAAATTTCATGAAAACTTTGTCAACCACATCATAGAATATCAGCTTATCATATCTTGGGAAGGAGAAAACAAGCTTTTCATATCTTGCAGTTTGCATTAACTTCAATGTAGCTAAAAGAAATATTTCCGGGGTTGAAACAATCCCAAACTTCTCCTCTCTGATGTTGAAGTATGTGATATGGAACGAATCAGTCCAATAAAGTGCCCCATGGAGGAAAATACATCCCCTAGAAAAATATTTGGGAGAAGATTCTTCAGGGATTATTTCTCTCCACGAGTTAGAATCTTGATCATTTCATGACTTTTGTAGTGAAATACATGAAGCAATTTGTATTTTCCGCGACCTGATCAAATCCCAGAAACAATTTAGGACCCCATCTGTACTGATATCTCAGAGAGAATGGCAAGGCTTTTATCTCTCACGTGGTGACATTGTATAAGTAAGCTTGAGCAGCTTCATAGAATTTTACACAAACAAGGCCGTTGCAATGATTTGAACAGGTAATCATCTGTGATCTTGTATCGGAATGATAATGATGAGGCGCGAGTCCTCTACTTTTGACTGTGTTGCGGAAGAAATGGCCACCGAATAATTAGTAAGAGGAAATATTTCTAGTTCAAACATAAGGTGGATGGCTGAGGGACGGGTTTGAGAACGAGCATTGTGCGACGTCATAAAGTTTGGATGTCGTATCAAAGTGTTCCAAGCTTTAGAAACACAATTAAATCGCATGAGAGACTTGGCTAACCCTTCTTTGATTTGTCAAAAATTTAATCTTTGTGAAGAAATTGGTTCAATAATTTATTGGGTTTTGTGAGACAATAGTTTTGGAAATTCAGTTGGAAATATGGGTCGGTTCATTTCCCTAGGTTGATGTCCATGTGGACAATTTTTTCCACATGGCACTGCCCCGTCAACATATTTGTCAGTCCGTTAAAGAGAAGGGTATTTGAGGTCCCTTCGACTAACGACGAGGACATTTTTGGTACCAAAAACAAACAGATGGTATATGTGGCCTATTTCGAATAGTTCATGGGTAATTTTAGCCCTTTTTCGTTATTTTAATTGAGTCTAGCGAGCAGAGGTGAGCTAAATGAACGGGTGCCAAGTGTAGCCTTGAGATACCGCTCTTCAGGGATTTCGCGGATTTCTCTCCAGGAGTTGGTTCCTAGAGTTAAAATCTTGATCTTTGGTCGACAGTCGTACCAAATAAAAACATGAAGCAATTTGTATTTTTCCATGACCGGATCAAATCCCAGAAACAATTTAGGAGTGTATGGGAATTGGATGCTACTATCTGGAGATTCTGGACAGCTCAGCGGTAATGACAGGGCTTTTATCTCCCCTGTGGTGACATTGTACAAGTAAACTTAGTATCTTTATAGTTATAAATAAGGGTGGTAAAATTAGCTCAAATCCAAATGACCCTTTCAATTCGCCTAATGTTTCATGGGTTTGAGCAAGAGTGATTTTGATGATGGATTGGTTTGAACTAGCCCAAGTTGACCCATCTTAAGTTAATAGCCCAAATGAATCCATAATGATGCACAAACTTGACCCATGAAAATGTCAAATCTTAACGATTAGAGCTCCACTTTAGATTAAAATTTTTATTTATAAATAATTATTTAATTTTCTTTATTATTTCGGAACAATAAAAATATACCAACGCACCCCAACCACCCACCACACTATCCATCCACCCTACCCCTCCTCTACACCAACCCCCACTCAAGTACTGAACCACCCTCAAATCTCTTCCCCGTAGCTTGCCTACTCCACCCCACTCCTACCTCCCTACCACCCCTACCCCATCTACCCCCACCTCCCGCCTCTACTCCATTCTCAAATTTTTATTTTATATTTTTACTTTTATAAATAATTTATAAAAATATAAAAATTCTTACCTCCCCTCCCAGTCCTACCCACACCTACCCCCTTCCACCCCCACCCCCACCCCCATTGCCCTACCCCATCATCAAATTTCTATTTCATTTTTTTACTTTTATAAAAAATAAGAATTTTTTTCTTACCTCCCCCTACCCCCCTAAAGCCCCCTCCACTCCCACCCCATCCTCAAATTTCTATTTCATATTTTTTATTACTTTTATAAAAAATATAAAAAGTTTTCCTACCTATCTCCTTCTACCCCATCCTCAAATTTATATATAAGAAAAAATATGAAATTTTTTCTTACCTACCCCCTACCCCTCCACCCTATGCCCTACCCCCATCATCAAATTTCTATTTCATATTTTTTTACTTTTATAAAATAATTATTAAAAATATAAAAAAAATTCTTACCTCCTCCCCCTCCACCCCATGCCCTACCCCCATCATCAAATTTCTATTTCATATTTTTTTACTTTTATAAAATAATTATTAAAAATATAAAAAAAATTCCTCCCCCCCCCCCCTCCACCCCATGCCCTACCCCCATCACCCAAACTCCCCCCTTCCACCCCACTACCCCCTTAGTAATACACTGTGTGGGACGGAGTAAGGGCCTTCTCACCTCTTGCAAGTCGTCCGGCGGAAAAGACTTTCTCCCTCCCTCCCCCAATTTTTCTATTTTATATATTTATTTTACTTTTAGAAACTTTTTATAAAAAATGAGAAAAAATTGCTTACCCCATCCCCACCTCCCTCCCCGAAGTTTTTACTTTATATATTTCTTTTACTTATACAATTTTTTTATAAAAAATGAGAAACTTTTCTTAGCCCACTACCCAGCCCCAGCCCCCTCTCACCCCCTTCCCTCGCACCCATTATTTTATATATTTATTTTGCTTTTACAAAAAATGAAAAAAAATCTTTAAAATATTACTTATTTTAAAAATAAAGATGTGAAAAAATTAAATATCATACAAAATAAAATAATATCATAAAAGATAAGTTTGAAATTTGTAAAAGTAATGGGTCAAGTTGGATTATGACCCATCATATTTTAAAGGTAAATGAGAGTATTTTTCTTATACGGTGAAAATGACCCCTAAAAATAAGAGACAAGAATGACCTAAATTTGAATATTTATATGAAGATTATCTTTTCTCTTAGATGTGTAAAAACGACCCTGTAAAAGAAAAAAAACAAGAATTACCACACGTTAAAAAGTACAATTTGAATGAAGATTTACATCAAAACAAAGTGTCCGTATGTTAATTGGAAAATTTATACAATTTTTTTTAGTGTTGCGGTCTAAGTTTTGACGAGGTGAATAAATTTTTTGCAACAATAGATCTGCTGACAACATTAGGTTGCCTTGTCACAAATTCTGAAGAATCACCAGAATTTGTGTAATCCTAACAGATCGCTAGAATCTTGACTACAAATCCTAATGAATCGCCATAATTTCGTCACAAGATCCCGATGGATCTCCATAACTTACTATGTAAAACTTTCACCATCATGATTTTATTTCAAAATTAGTCTAAATAAGCTCTGAATGACTTCCAAATTTGATATACAAATCCCAACAACTTTCAATTGTTAGATTTAACCCAAACCTTAAAGGAATAATATGAAATGGTATACCATACAGGCGAGTACGTGTCAAAATAGTCAAGGCTTTCTTTCTATCGATAGCCCTTGACTACCAACCTGGCCTTATACTTATCTATAGACCCATCTGCCTTATACTTCAGTTTGAGTATCCATTTACAACCCAACGGTTTGTTTCCCGGAGGAAGATCAACCAACTCCCAAGTATGATTATGCAGGATGGAGTCTATTTCACTCTCAATAGCTTCTTTTCATAGCGGTGCCTCTGGAGTTGACAATGCTTCAGTACTTGTCATTGGTTCGTCATCAACCATATAATTTACAAAGTCAGGACGGAAGGATGTATCCTTCCTGGCCCTTTTACTTCGCCTTGGTTCCATTTATGGAGTCTCCAAGTTCTAAAAATCTGGGACATTAGATTCCGAATATTTTACCACTTCGAAGTCCATTAGATCTGAACCATCTAGATTCGGGCAGTCAACGACTCCTGATTCCTGAGAGCTTTGTTCATAACTTCGTTTGCGAGAGGTTATGTCTTTTTCCTTTCTAGGAAAAGTGTCCTCAAAGAATTGAGCATTCATTGATTCCATGATTGTACCCCCCGTGGATATCTGGAATAGCTGACTTATGCACTAAGAAGCGATGAACACTACTGTTATTTGCATATCCGATGAAAATACAATCTATAGTTTTAGGTCCAATCTTGACCTGCTTTGGCTTGGGCACTTCGATTTTTTCCAAACAACCCCACACCTTTAAATATTTATAGGTGGGTTTTTTTCCCTTCCATGATTCATATGGAGTTTTGTCCTTACCCTTATGTGGGACTCTGTTAAGAATCGTATTAACGGTAAGGACGGTTTTCCCCATATATTTTGGGGAAGATCGGAATTGATGATCAAGACATTCATCATTTCCTTCAATGTGCGGTTCTTGCGTTCCGCAACGTTGTTCGACTGAGGTGAGTATGGATCCGACGTTTGATGAACAATGCCCGATTCGATACAATATTCCTCAAATGGCGCTACGTATTCTCCCCATCTATTGCTAAAAATGAATTTAATATGCATGCTTAGTTGGTTTTCAACTTCTGCTTTGTAACGTCGGAACGCTTCAAAGGCTTCATTTTTACCTTTCAACAAGTAAATGTAACAATACCTTGTGTTATCATCAATGAATGTCACAAAGTACTTGTTCCCCCTAGTTTGTGCAAACTTTAAATCACATATATCCGTGTGAATAAGTTCTAGATGAGCAGTATTCCTTTCGATGGATCGAAAATGAATCTTTGTGAGTTTTGCCTCTACGCACACCGCACACTTATGTTGAGGGTTTACGTCGATAGACGACAACAACTCCAACTTAACCAACATTTGGATGGACTTGTAGTTAACATGTCTAATCTATGATGCCATAAATTAGAGGACTCATGCAAGTAAGAAGAAACTTCAATATTATTGCTTGCACGCATTACAGACATGGTGTTAACTTTGAAGAGGCCTTCACAGACGAAGCCTCTTCCCACAAAAGTTCTATTCTTGGTGATTACAAATTTATTGGACTCAAATACTACCCTAAAACTAGCATTAACCAATAAATGACCTGAAATTAAATTCCTCCTAATCTCAGGGACATCCATCACCTCCTTCAGAGTGAGCTCATTTCCAGAAGTCATCTTCAGGACTACCTTTCCTACCCTCAGCACGTTAGAGGAAGCGTTGTTACCCATGAACAGTTTTTTGTCTGTAACTGGTGTATATGTGGAGAAGGTAACTCTATTGAAACATATATTTCTGGTAGCACCCTTGTCCATCCACCATTGCATGAGATTCTCAACAAGGTTTGCTTCAAGCACCACCGCCGAGAACTCCTCAATCATGTCGTCTAGAAGCGTGTCTTTGACTACGTTAGTATGTGCCTTGCCTTTGGCCTTAGCCTTCTCTTGTTGCTCAGTCTTGAGCTTGCGGCAGCCCTTGATCATGTGACCAGGTTTCCCACAGTGGTGACAGTTTCTCTTGAACTTCTTCGCCGCTTGGGTCTTGTCGTCTTTCTGGAACTTGCGCTTCTTGCTTGGGTTCCCTTTGGCCTCAGCCAGATTTGCCTTTGCCTCAGCAGGTTGTTTTTCCCTAGACAATGCCTTCTTATTATCTTTCTGAATCTGGAGTTTGATAATAAGTTCTTCAAAGGTCATTCCCTTTGTCTTGAGTTTTAAGTAACTCATAAACTCATTCCACGAGTGAGGTAACTTTTCAATCAGTGATGCAACAAAAAATTGCTCATTTGGTTTCATACCTTCCAAATCCAAGTGATGTAGAATCATTTGGAATTCCTGAACTTGGGACATCACATTTTTGCTATCCATCATTTGAAATTTCAGGAATTTCCTAACGATGATTTTCTTAGTACCAGCATCTTGTGCGTTGTACTTCTTCTGCAGTTTTTCCCATAACTCTTTGGCGGTGCCTACGGCGCAATACACCGTGTAGAATGGGTCTGACAGACAGTTCAGAATATAGTTATTACACATGAAGTCACTATGACTCCAACCATCAAGAACCATCTTCATGCCATTGACGACATGGATACCTTGGCCCCCTCCAGCCGTTTCATTGGGCTGAGGGTCCACTTCATCTCCAGCTTGAGAAGAATCTTTTGTTAGGAAACGAGTCATTCCCATAACAGTCAGATAAAACAACATCTTATGTTGCCATCTCTTGAAGTTGGAGCCCATAAACTTCTCTGGGCATTCATTGTGGAAACTGGATAGTGGAGGAACAGTAACGTTCCCTTGAGCAACCGGAAAGGCATTGGGTGTGCCTTGAGCAGTGGGGAAGGCAGAGGGGTTGCCTTGAGTAGCAGCAGCAGCAGAAGCGAGTTGTTCCCTTCCAGTCATCTTTTTAAGCACTTACAAAGCAAATCTTGTCTTAAAATTGTGGGTTACAACAATTGCAGGAAATGAGAAGTAAGTAAATATTACAAATTGCTAGAAAGGATAAACTAAAGATTACAACAAACTGAAATCAAGAACGATACAAACTCCTTGTGATTTGTTGAGTCGAGTGATGGCACTCTGTCTTTAAGACAAGATTTCCCCGTATATATCATTTTACGGTGTCGGGCAATAGTCTCCCAAGATACAACAACTCAACAAATGAACAAAGAAAACTCAAGTGTTACTCTTGAAGAACTTTGAATATAGAAAACTTGCTAGAGAAGAAGAAGAAGATTTCAGAAAAATATCTTAAGTGTTTTCTTAGTGTTGAACAATTGAGCCAAAGTCATCAATTTATAGTGTAATGAGATGACCCCTCAACTAGCCAACTAATGGCCTTCAATAGCCATGTAATGACACTTATTGAGGGGTTACATTCAGCCAAATAATGGCTGAATTCATGTGCTATATAATGGAGATTCAATGCTCCAAAACCAGCCCAAAAGTCAGAACTTTTCATCTTCTCCTCGCACCATTCTGCCTCCGCAGCGCCGCGGCTCTGCGAATTAGCGCCGCGGTGCCTCAACTCCAGTGGTTGAACTCCCAATTAGAGTCGCGGCGCCTCAGCCGACGGGGCTGCGCCGTGGCTCCGCAGTCGTAGTGCACGTGTGTGGAAACGACGTTTCCGACGTGCGGTGCCCCAATTGTTTGAGTCATAAATAATGGGATAAACTTAATTCCACATTAGTAAATTTCCAACACTACTTACCTCATGAAAAAGCTAATTACAAATCTGTTGTATTTGTGTCACCTCTAAGTTACGTTGTACATTGATTTACTGAAATTGCTTTCAGTTCCTTGCTGATATATGGCAGATGCAATCTCTTTTCTGAACTGCTTTCATTGCCTAGTCTTTATCCATTGCAAAGTTTGTTGTACACTCATATGTTGTGAGTGTTGTTCTTGCTTCTGCTGACCTGTTACACCCCAAGAATAAGTGAAGCTAAGTGTCCTGCATCCCATAAACCACATTCATCACTGTCCACTAGGCATAAGTTTCTCTATTGGATACTTCTTTTTTCATTCTAATCGAAAACTTGACTATCCCAAATAATTTTCTTGAAAAGTATTTACATTGCAATTTTAAACTATTTGTTACAGTTTTAGGCATTATAAAAAATGTTTGAGGACTTAGATAACTATTAGCTGCTTAGAACAATTATCCATCAGAAAGAAAATAAAACAATTATCCACAATTCATGAACTAAAAAAGTGTATATTTCTCTCTCTGATAAATAACAGAAATTTTTTGTAACATGTTTTGCGTATTGAAAGAATTTAAACACATGGTTTGTGCTCATAAAAGATGTAATGTAAAGATGACAAGACATTTAATTGTAATTAGACAATTTTGAAAGTGATCTAAAAACACCACATAATGTTGATGCCCAGGATCGAACTGGGGACCTTCAGTGTGTAAGACTGACGTGATAACCACTACACCACACCAACTTCTTGACACATACTGATAACATGAATTACAGATCGAAATTGTAAAACTATAAGTTGTAAATAGACCTGTCCAAAGCTCGGGCCGGGTCAAGTGGCTTTTTTTTTTCTGCTTGCCCGATCCTGACCCTATATTTTTTGCAATTCTACAAAATCCGTTATCCGATATAATTTGTCACCAATTAAAAATTACAACAAACAGAAACATGAAATCATTGAAAATCACACCAAAAAGAACTGACAAGAGGCAAGTACAAACCAACATCACGATAATTCATCAACATCATCATCGTCATCACCAGATTCTTCTTCGTTTGTCCCTTCACCTATATAAGTAAAAAATAAATATTCATAAAATAAAAAATAATTAAATTATCTTAAAAAGACACACGGGTCGGGGTCGGGGTCGGGGTGGATCAAGTGGGTAAAAAATTCTGACCCTGGCCCAACCCTACATATGATCGGGTCCCCGCTTTTTCGGGTCAGATGGCTTACGGGTTAGATATAAGCTGACCCTAGCCCTAATTTTTTCGGGCCGTGCGGGTCCCCTACCCGATGGAATAAAAGAAACCATCACAAAAACTTAGATAATTGTTTCTTAATAAGAGTCTCAAAATGGAGAGGAGAGGAGGAGGGGAAAGGCACAAGATATGATTACTAGACCTTCAAAGCGACCATCTTAATTTTTATTCACTTTCATACATATTATTAATTATAGTTAGTGAAACATCCACTTTTTTTCCTAATTATATTAGTGAAAAAACAAGATAGAACTTGTTGGCCTAGCCTATTCTTGATAGTTGATATAAGCAACTCAAAAAATTGCTTGAACAACAACTACTACTATATATTCACATGATTTTCGATATTTTCTATTTCCTCATAATCTGTGGTGCCTTTGGTCAACCCAATTTTGTGAAAGGACCTACATTCAAGAACCTAGCTAATAGAAGAATAAATTAATATATTTTTTGTAAACAAATGTCAAATATACAAAGAAATTGACGTAAATTTTACAGATGGTCATATAATTATTATTTTTTTATTAAAATCACTTAACTATGTTTTCTAACATAAAAAATCACATAATTATCAATTATTATTTTTTTCACAAAAGTCACTTAACTATGTTTTCTAAAACAAAGGTCACAAAACTCTAGCCTTACTAACACAAAAATCGCACCTACCGAAAAATTCAACTTCCGATGGATAATACTTTTTTATTCTTTTTTATTTTTATTCTAATAGATACGAACCCAATTAAAAAGAACCGACCCGACCCAAAATGCATATGCAGATATATATTAAAAAAATACTAAAAGGGTGAATATACTTCAAAATTGTTATTACAAGATTATTACTTCCGATGCTAAAAAATTATTATAACTCCATAAATTTAATTTTCTACTTTCCAACAAAATGTAACACGTTCGAGTAAATTAACCAAATTTAACTATTATTTACATCAAGAAGTATAATATTTACTAAGATAAGATTTTTTCGAGAACAACTCTCCAAAAATTTTAGTTATTGAGCATATAATTAAATAATCAAGGACAAGTTTATTTACGGTTGTGGTCCGACTCTTCCACAGACACTGTGCATAGCGGGAGCTTAGTGCACCAAACTGCCTTTTTTTTTACAGCTTATCTACAGTCATGTCCTCCTCTGATATATTTTATTTGCGTACCACAATTATGGAAATTCCACCATCCAACAATTAGCATCACAAGCCACAACATTTTTCTTTCATGAAAATGAATCATATAGAAAAAGATTTTGAATTGTATTAAAATTATGAAGAAAAAAAAGAAAATTATCAAACTGAAAAAAAATATAATCCTAGAACTAACATTTTATTTCCACACATTTTTTGCTTGAGAGCCCTAGAGAGAAGAGAGAAGAAACGTATATTTAGTGGAACGATTGATTCGTTTTCTTTAATATTTTAATTTTTGGATATCGATTTTGGATCGGCCGGATTTTTTAATTGAGTTTGTATTTATTAGATTAAAAATAAATTACCCTTCGGAAGTTGAATTTTCATATAGGTGTGATTTTTGTGTTAGTAAGCTCAAAGTTTTGTGATTTTTATGTTAGAAAACATAGTTAAGTGACTTTGGTGAAGAAAAAATGATAGTTATGTGACTTTCTGTTAGAAAAAATATAGTTAAAAGACTTTGGTGAAAAAAGTGATAGTTAATTATGTGATTTTGTATTAGAAAATATAGTTAAATGACTTTGGTAAAAAGAAGTTATAATTATATGACCATTTATGAAATTTGTGATGTTTAATTTTTATTCATTGAGAGTATAAATTTTTTTTCTTAAGATTATATATAAGATGATTATTGTTATTATTCATTAGATGAAATCGATATTCTGAAAAGTAATCACTTTAAATAACCTGATATAACGGTTAAAATGCACTGATATGTGAAAGATAGAATAATTTCCCTTGGGAATTTCTTTCATTATTCACAATATATATAGCTGTACAAAGGTTGATTCCTAATATGGTACGAATCCTAACTTACCTTACAAAGGTTGATTCCTAATACAATTAGAATCCTAAGTTACCTTAAATATACATTTATCATAATTACAAAATATACGACGAATATTCTGAGAATATTCGCTAATACTCCCCTCAGACGAGCGGAGGAGGCCGAATGCTAAGGCTGGATCGGAAGTCGGTGAAGAGCTGTCGCGGTAGTCCCTTTGTGAAAATATCTGCATACTGATACGAGGAAGGCACATGTAAAATTTTGACCTGACCACGAGCAACCTTCTCTCGCACAAAGTGGATATCCATCTCAATATGCTTAGTTCGCTGATGTTGGACTGGATTATGAGACATATAGATAGCAAATATGTTGTCACAATAAACTATAGACGCCTTGCGTAATGGACACTGGAGCTCCAAAAGAAGATTTCGGAGCCAACAGATCTCAGCGACGACATTAGCAACTCCGCGATATTCGCTCAAAGACTCGAACGGACAATGGCGTGGCCGCTTGGCGGACCATGAGATAAGATTATCCCCAAGAAATACACGGTACCAGAGGTGGAGCGACGTGTGTCGGGCATCCCGCCCAATCTGCATCCGTGTAGGCTAGCAATTTGGTCAGGGCAGAGGGTATAGATGTAATCCAAAGTCAAGTGTGCCCTTAACATATCCGATAATACGTTTGAGGGCGGCAAAATGGGACTCTCGGGGTCGTGCATGAACAGACACACCCATCGAGCGGCATATGCAATATCGTGCCTAGTGAATGTAAAATACTGAAGAACACCTGCTAGACTCCGATATAGAGTGGGATCAGAAACTGGCGCACCGTCATTGGCACTAAGCTTGGATTTTGAGTCCACCGGAGTTGGCATAATTTTACAATTTGCCATCTTGGCCATGTACACTATCTCTTACGTGCATACTACCGACACAGAACATATTGGCAAAGATATCTAGTCACCGATATACCCAAAAAGTAACTTAGCTTCCCAAGTCACCATAGCAAATTCAGTTTTGAGTAGAGCAATGATTTCATTCTTCAACCCGTCGGATGAGGCAAGAAGAACAATATCGCCGACATATAATAGCAAATATGCAAAGGTCGCTACCTCGATGAAAAGTGAAGAGAGAGGTATCACACCGCTACATACAAAACCAATTTGCGTAAGATACTGGCGAACCGATTATACCAAGGCGGGGCCTGTTTCAATCCATACAATGACTTCCGAGACGACACACAAACCGTGGAGTCACGGATGAACAAAACCAGGAGGTCGATGCATGTACACGCCTCTTTCAAATCCCCATGAAGAAACGCATTCTTGACATCAAGCTCATGAATCGCTTAATGCAAGCCCATAGCAATACCGAGACAGTCCGAATAGTGGCGGTTTAACAACCGGATGAATGTCTCACCACAATCAATACCCTCCCGCCGATCGGTGCCATTTGCAACTAGTCTTGCCTTATACCTCTCTAAGTCACCACTGTCTGCGAACTTGTGACGAAATAGCCACATACACCGGATAACATTCACATCACCGGTCTAGGTACCAAATCCCAAGTGTTACGCTTGGTTAAAGCGTTAAACTCTTCGCAGACATGGCCGCATTCCAATTGGGGTCCAGCTTTAGCTAGTTTTGGATTCTTTGGAATGGGTGATAAGGGTTGTGTGGAGAGATGGAAGTGAACCTTGGGTTTGAAGATCCCGTGTTGTGCACGCAGTCTCCATGCGTGAGGGGGCCGCAGTGGGAGGTCGGATCGGTAGTACCGGGTCGGCGGACTGGTCGGGCGCAGTGTTCTTTGCATAAGCGTGAGACTCGACAGTTGCTGAATTTGTCGGATCGAGGCGGTGTGAGTGGTGCATTAGACTCAACAGGTGCAAAGATAGGTGGTGTGGGAGCTGGACTGGGTGGTAGCATTGCGGGAGGGTCGGATGACCTTCTTTGGAAGCGGCGATGGCGTCGAACAGATGTTCTTCTGGTCTGATTTTGGATGACCGGAGCCAAACTCGGTTCATCGAGAAAGATGTAATCGGTGGTCTGAAATTTCGGAGATTTGAAAAAGGAAAGGTTGTCTCGTTAAAGGTAACGTGACGGAGACGATGATTTTGCGAGTAGCAAGGTCATAGCACAAGTAGCCAGATGATTAGGAGATAGACCAAGGAAGACACATGGAAGAGTGCGAGGAGCAAGTTTGTGGGTGCAGTGGAGGCTATGTTGGGGTAGCATAAGCATCCAAAAATACTTAGGTGATCATATGATGGTCGCCACGGTATAAGATTTACGTAGGGGTTTTGTTTTGGAGTGTGCTAGTTGGTAAAATATTTAGAAGGGATTCTACCATTTTGACAAAGATAGACCCAAAAAGCGGTGGTAGGCGGGCATGAAATGAAGTGTGCGGACCATGTTATTGATGGTACGTATAATTCTTTCACCCTTCCGTTTTGGGAAGAAGTATAGGGACAAGAAAAGCGGAAAACCATGCCTTGTTTAGAAATGTAAATTGTGAAATGTCGAGTTATTAAATTCACGTCCATTATCACATTGGAATGATTTAATAGGTTTTTCAAATTGTGTCTTAATGAATTTTTGAAACTCGAGGAATTTTGCAAAACTTCAAATTTGAATTTCATGGGTAAATCCAGACAAAATGTGAAAAATCATCCAAGAATACTAGATAGAATTTATGACCCAAAGAGCTAGCAATCGAGATGTCCATAAATCAGCATGAACAATATCAAAAGGAGAAAAAGTAACACTTGTTTGATGATATAAAGGGAAGACGAGTATGTTTGCCTAGTGGACAAGAAAACAGTGTTGGGCAATTTTCCCATTATTACATTGAATACGCTTAGAAGTCCTAAGAAAAGTAAAAAGCGGGTCTCCTGGTGTCCGAGTCGGTTGTGCCAAGTTGAGGAGAGAGATCGCCGCAAGGGATAGAGGTGCTTATGGTCCGACAATGGAAGATTGAGTGAATGGGTAGAGGTCTCCCACACTATTGCAGCGTGTAAGAATTTTCCCGTATTGAGTTCCTTCACGAGAAAAACCAAAAGGGTCAAATTCGACTGCATACGTAATTATTGCTAGTGAATTTTCTAACGTAAATTAAGTTTTTAATGATGTTAGGTGTGTATAGGACGTGGTTTAGGAGAAAGGTGGATGTGGATGTTTGGTGTGTGTTACCGTAACCTTCAATTGGAATGCGATTACCATTGCCGACAAAGAATAAATTGAGGACACTTTAGCCGACGTAGTTGAGATAGGTTACCCGACGCCCGGTGAGGTGAGATGTGGCTCCGGTGTCCATGTACCAATTGTCGTCGAGTGTTGAAGGTTCACGGTGGTGTATGCCTGGCCCAAATCAGTCGGGGGCAGTGCTTTGGCCGCTGCAGTCTTCTTCTTCGATCGCAATGAAATTTCGCTGCGATTCTTCTTCTTCTTTGAATTATGTCAGTGGGCTCTTCGCCGCCGCTGGTGGGCTGCACAGTGGTGGCTGAGCCCAGGCGATCGACCAAAAGCTGAGGCGGGCCCTGCGATCGAGATGCGGGCATGCGGCGAGGCCCGATTCTTTGGTTGGGCCACTTCTTCTTTGGTTAGACCATCTTCTTCTTTGTCTAGTGGTTTGTTGTCGATCCGGTTGCGTTGGCCCTTTCCGCGGCCCTTGCCTTTATTGTTGCGACCTCTGCCGCCACGACCTCCGCCGCTCTGTTGTTGTGCTGCTTCTTCTTCTTTGTTAGGCTATTTGGTTCTTCTTTGATTCTTCGCCGCAGGTGTCGCCATCCCGTCAACGGCTAACGCCTTTTGATTATGTTCCTCTTGTTTAGCACGTCTAGTTTCTTCCAACAATAGTTGTGAACGTGCCTTGTTGAAACTTGGGAGAGGGTCGGCTTGTTGAATCATTGTTGCGAGTGTGTCATATTCACCTTTCGGTAAACCCGCAACAAGTTGAAGCACCATCTTGGTTTCTGAAACAGAAGTCCCGACGTTGGATAGTTGATCGGTTATGAGTTTGATTGCTTACAATATTCGGACATGTTGTTAAAATTCTCGAGGCGGGTATTGTTGAATTGCTCTTCCAAATACACAAATTTCGAGTATTTTTATTGTCCTGAAAGATTTCTTCTAGCGGACCCAAAGTTCACGTGTCGTAGCTTTGCTTTCATGATAGTGCATAACAGATCTTTGGAGATGGTGCCGTAGATCCATTGTTTGACGATGGCGCCAAGACGACGCCATATTGAGTCCAGAACATCGGTGGGACGAGGAACAGATTCGTCAATGTGATCGAGCACGTTGTATGCACATGCATGAATGTAGAATAGTTCCATCCACATGGAATATTGACAGTCTTCTTGGTCAAGAATTATAGGGATAAAATTCTTGATGTTGTTAACGGCGAATGCCGGATGAAAAGAAGTTACTGAACGTTGAGAGGGGTTTTCAAGTGTGCCAGTGGTTGAAACGGAATTTGTGGGGGAAGACATGGTTGCCGCCTGTCGAGGGAAGGGAATTTTCTGGTTTGGCCGAAATATGGAGGAAGAAACCAGAATTTTTTTTTTTTTTTTTTGTGAAAGCAGAAAAAAAAAATCGGATTTCGGCCGGGAATGAGGATTTAGGTTTTAGGCTTTGATACCATGAAAGATAGAATAATTTCCCTTGGGAATTTCTTTCATTATTCACAATATATATAGTTGTACAAAGGTTGATTCCTAATATGGTACGAATCCTAACTTACCTTACAAAGGTTGATTCCTAATACAATTAGAATCTTAAGTTACCTTAAATATACATTTATCATAATTACAAAATATACGACGAATATTCTGAGAATATTCGCTAATAATATGTAGTGTTGTCTACATTGTCAGAGAGTTTTGATAAGTTACATTCTTTTGGAATAACAGCGATATTACCTAGAATGATAGGTAAAAATCTACAAAAACATTGTACTGATCAACATAAATGATCATACTATAGGTGAATAATGTGCTATATATATATATGAACATTTAATACAAACTTCTCCTCCTTGGGTGTGGTCATCTCACAAAGTGTGATCGATACAAAGCACGGGAACAAATTTTGATTTATTAATACGCAAAAGAAAGTGATTAAATATCAGACTAAATGACTAATATTTTGTGAATTTATTTTGGTAAAACGATTAATATTTGAGATAGCGTAACATTTTGATGAGCTAAATACAAGAGTGGGACAGTCTTGGAAGAAAAATATTAACTTTGCCTAGAAGCAAAGTTGCACCCACTTAGCTTTGCATTGGAAACTTAGAACTTAGGAAATATCAAAGCAAATTACTCAATCTTATAGTCGACATATTTGCAATTTTCAAGGATTAGTTTAACATCCCTCATGGCCAGATACTACATTCATGCCTGATGTACTGAGAACTTGTCTTTCGAGGAAACTTAAAATTAAAAAAATGACTTGTTATGTGTGACACCAAATCTCAAAATATTGGGCCATGAGAAAACTAATTTGACTGCCTTTGATTTATAAATTGTACACATTGTAACAATAAACAAAAATTGTCCCCTTGGAACTAAGCTCAAAAGTCAAAACAGAAATATGGTAGAGTTTTTCTTGTTAGTACCAAAAGTTAGGGTTTAATGTCGGCCATAAACAAAGCTACAACACGACATAATCCTCATATTCTTACAACAAACTTCTAATATACAACAAAACGCACTTCATTTTCCTAAGTCAAAATTGTATCCCCAAAAACTATTTTTTACTAAATATCGGGAAACACTATGCTATATTTAAGATTCATAATGCAGACCCAACTAATTTGAGATTAAAACGTAATTGTTACTATTTGGGATCACTATTTAATAAAAGCAATTAAAAGTCGACCTCAACTAGTTTGAGATCGTTATTTCATGGGCGAATGGACTTGTTATGTATGGGACGTCGTCTTCTAACCCAATGATAGTCCATTGTAAAGAAATCAGAAGTGTCTTTCCCTTCAACCCATTCTTGTCTTGTCCCTTTTCTTGCATGCACCATTTTTGCACCTTCTGGCTCATGTTCTTTACCTGGACACGTCATTTATCATATTAATAACAACTTTTTCCCATACAAAATATTAGTCGTTTTGATAAATTGAATTTGTTTAATAATATTTCAAGTTCTAGCAAAATAAGCGGTTATTTATTATTATGTACTTACCATCTAAAGCCACCCTTGCTATTTAATTCAATATATTAGTTAGTGTTAATTAAGCCAGAAGATGTTTAAAGATAGATGTGAAAACTGAAAAGATAGTATAGACAAATATTTTTATGATAGAATAATTATTAGTGTCTTTAAGGGGGAATAAAACATTATTTAAGATATAGTAGGAATTGAGAGTAGTTACATAGTACGTACTAATAGATTAGGTTGTAAGTTGGTAAAAAAGTAGACAAATCGAACTAGTTAAACTGCTAAGTCAAAAAGTAGACAAATGGAAACATAAGTTGCGTACTTTAAGATTCTACACCATATAAGTAATATTATACTAAATGAAAAGAATAATACACGTGTGAAATTATGGATCGAATATCAGCGTATCAAAGGAAAGCTTAGTTAGTTAGTCAAATTACAAGGATTCTTCAATAATTAAACTTTTACGTCGTATTTTCTTATTAAAAAAATGACGAAGTCCTGCACTTTTCAGTTTTCATGGAAGGAACTTATTGCATTTACCTTAGATATGAACATATATGTCATGCATGAAACCAGTTAATGTTGCTATCATTAATTCAAGATTAAGTTGATATTATGACATATATAATAAATATATTATATTACATGTACCTGTTAATGAAGCTTCATGTGTTGCAGTGTTCATTGGGACCAAATTCATTTGATTTCCATTGCTTTTCACCTGCTTCACACAAAAGGCAACATGTCATTTACATGAGAAAATACAAATATATACTGAAACATACTAAAAGAAAAAAAAAAAAAGGGGGGGGGGGTGTTCCTAGTTTATACAGAAGAAGCTAAAGGAACAGAAAAAAATTAAAAAATATATAACAAGAAAAAAAACTCATTACATTTGGCTGTTCATTGAACTTCAGCTTCCTAGGACTTGAAGGAATAATCACCTTCACTTCATGATCTGCCAAAATTACAATACAATGGAGTTAGCATGATATATAAGCAAAGGAAGAAAAAAAAAGACTAAGTGATAGAAAGAAAATGATGAATTACCTAACAGTGGAGCAGCATATGCAAATGGAAATAACATGAATAATGAGAAACAAATGAGTAGAGCGGAGATGAATTTGATGATTTCCATAGTTATGGTTAATTTGATGAAACTTATAATGAAATTAAAGTGTAATTCTTTTGGAAATGAAACTTGCAATTTATAAGAGTCAAAGAAGGAAGGAAGGAAGGTAAAAGCCCACAGAGTCCAATGAAAAGAAGAGAGAAAAAGACATACACAAAGCACAAAATTATTCAGAGTTCCAAAAATATTAAAGTAGATGTAAAAATCCATTTTTTTATTTGAGTTTTGCCTTTTTAGGAATCTTCACACTATTTGGGTTGATTTTGTGTTACCTAACATACTATCCCCTTTGTAGGACCATAATAAAAAGAGGTTATATTTGCTGACAAAATTGTCATATTTCTTCACGTATGTCTGTCTAGCTATCAAACCCAATGTGGTAATTTAATTTAAGTTATTTTGGAAAAAATAAATATTCACTTGCATTATCAGCTAAGGATGTGGTGAAATGATAACAGTTCCTTAATCTTTAATTTAAAATCTTGAGTTTAAACTCTGAAAATAGCATGGATTCTAGCACAATTTTTTTTTATAGAAATTGCACTCACTAACGACTTGTCTGCCTATCTTTGAAAAAAAGCTACTATCGTGCAGTTTCAAATTTCACATATATAACCCCGTGACAATATTAGTATGAAATTTCACATGTGAAATTTAAAACTCCAAAAACTCCACGCAGTTGCTATTTCTTAAATACAAGGTTGAAAAGCGGTTAATCCGTGAATGCTACCCGAATTTAGTGCACAATCTATCTTTAAAAGAAAAGAAAAAGATGGCAAATTTGGCTCAATGGCCTTGACCAAAAGTGCCAAAAGACAAACGGTTAAGAGGATTGGGCCTTGAGCTAGTAGCCATTTCCAAAAAAATAGGTGGGCTTTGCATCCTCAAAACAATTTAGAGGCCCACATATGAAAAGAATTGTATGGTAAGATTGCAAAGAACAAGTATCTCTCTCAATAACCAGAGAAAAGAAGGGGCATTAAACATGAGTATATACTATATAGGATAGATTGTATAAGGAGAACCAAAATGTAATATAAGGTTTACATCAGCAGCCTCCATGTATTCAATAAAACAAACTCAAAGTCCTGTAAATCCTACCAAGAATAGCATTGCCACCCCTAAGAGAGTATCAACATGTATACTTACAATACTCAAAAGGTTCAAGATTTAAGGTCTGGTTATGTAAATCTTTTAACTAAGAACCTTATAAATAGAAAAAAGAATAAGAATTTAGAATCTACAACACAGAAGGCCCTGCCTCCAACCCTTTTGTTTCCCTAAACGCCTCCTTTCCGCCTTTGCCATTCTTACTGGACTGCTGTTCCATTCATTTTGTAAGCTGCAACAAATAAGGAAAATGTTAATCACAAGTTACAAATATAAGTAAAAAGGGCAGCCTGGTGCACTAAACTCCCGCTATGCGCGGGGTCCAAGGAAGGGCCGGACCATAAGAGTATGAAAAGGAAACTAGTATGAGAAGTAGCAAAACATTACACTGGGAAAGCAAAGGATCTAGCACTGGTTGTGCTGCAATCGGATCGAAGAGAGATGCTCCCAGAATACGCTATAGGCCCTGAGTAAGTAATAGAACCTGATGAAGGAACTGCAGCAAAACTTGCCTCTCCATCAGCAAAATCACCCTGGCCACCTGGTGGAAAATTACAAGAGATTTTATCTTCAAGATTAGCCACAGTTTGGGATTCAAGGGACTTTTGGTGAACATTGTCAGTTGTACTGTCGACGTTGTTAGCAAAATGAACTTGACTAGCAGCTGAAAGATCATTCGAATTCCCATCCTTGTGAACGGAGATGACCTTTGACATGAGAGAATCTTCAGGCAAGTTTTCAACACCTTTGTTGATGCGTTTTGTTGATTCTGAGTTAGTTGAGCTGAAGTCGAAAATACTAGCTCCGGCTCCCTCATTGCTATTGTGAAATAAGTTGGAAGCTAGACCTTTGTTGTTTGTCTCATCGGCTGCAGAAACTGCATTTTGGCTTTTCGAAGTTGCTTGCTCAAAAGGCATCTGCAGTACAAGAAAGTAAATAACATTTGTCCCCAAGAACATACACCTCATTTTGTAGGCGAATTTGCAAGAATAATAGGAACAGACCTGATCAGGTTGCAGTGCAGATTGGTCACCATCAGAGTTAGCTCTTTGAGAATTCTTTACATTGGACTCTTCCAACCGAACCATGTTATTAGGAGATGATGGTTTTTCTGATGCATTAGTAGCTTTCCCATTTGTAGTACATTTTGAACCAAAAATCATCATCAAATCCTCCAGATAAGAATCCTTATCAGCATCTTTGTTGGCATTATTCTCTGGGAAGGGTTTGAAACCATTTGGAACAAGTGCTCCGGTAGCTTCTTGTTCTGTATCAGTCACAGCAATGTTCTTGGCATCTTCGGGAGATAAATCTTTCGATACAGATGCGGGGGTCAACCCCATATTGACACTCTTCCTTGTGTTGCTCTGCTGTTCTTCATCAGCATCAACAGAAACAGACGTGCTAGGTTGATCATCCTTCCAGCTTTCTATTAGAACTTTATCCACTGCAGGTACACCCTCATCCATGCATATGTCTTTAACAATGTTAAAGTTGTTCTCTCTGTAGCAAACTGCCAATTCAGGCAGATTATGATCCGTGACACCTTTATCAGAATATAAATGTGTGGTATTCTCAAACAACTCTGAGTGAGAGGTAAAAGGTGAATCAGAGTCAATGGATTCATTTTCTTTGTCATCAAGGAAATCAACAATCATGGAGCTATATTCCGGAATATTCCATGGCTGATCTCTATCTTTTGTATCACATTCAAATGGATTTCCACTTCTCTTGCTATGGATGATACTCGACAAGCCTCCGATTTGATCATCCGTCACACTTGCAGGTTCAATTTCATTTGTGTTACTTGACGGAATATCACAGGCAAAAGGATTTCCACTTCTCTTGTCACTAATTATCTCGGAGATGTCAACATTTTTATCGCCCCTCACACTTGAAGCCTTAATTTCATTATTGTTATCAAAAAATATAGAGTGATCAAGTTCGGGAACTTTCCAGAATTCATTCACATCATTTCTGTCGCATGCCAAAGGGTCTTCGCTATTGTCATGGATATTTGAATTTCCGAAGTCATTTGAGGGAAAACACAAAGAATCTTCCTCCTTGTAACCATTTGAATGACTTAATATCCCATTCTGATTTTCCTTCATGGTAGGCTTCTCTTCAGCTGTGTCGTCAAAGACGCTGTTGTTGCATTCAAATGTTTTAGAATCATGCATGGAGACTAGTGTTGAATCACAAAACAGAGGATTATCTGCAGTCGAATTTAACTTCTCAATGCAGGGATCAAATTTTGTAGGAATAGTTAATATTAAAATCTATCGATTAACTCTCAAAGTAAAGATATCAAGAAATAGTAGAGTAGTAGAACAAAATAAAACATCTAGACATTTATCAAGTGAATCTAGAGTCCCCAGATGAAAGAAGAAAGCAAATCTATTCAGGAAAAAGGATGCATCAGATTCGCAATCCTTATTAACTAAAATAGGAAAACACATACATTCGTTCAATACTATATACATGGATCCTTTTCGTACTTATTTTTCAAAATACAAAGAAATTGCAGTGCTTAAGCAGCTGCAGCATAAAGAAGAATCAGAGTTTGTACACTTACCGGCTTTCATGGTTAGCATCAGCTGGTAGAGTCTGGAGAATTCTCAAAAGCTGTGAAGCAAACATCCAGTAGTCACAATGAGAAACAGCTTAGAAACCTGAGTCAGCATAAATTTCAAGAATATATTTAAGAATATTGGATGATATCTCCTGCAATCTCCCAGAATCAAAGTAAATTTTAACAAATGTGCTATTTACTTAACAGGCCTAACGACACTAATCGTTAATGAATACTGATAAGGGCCAAGAAAACAACAGGAAGCAAACTTAGCATTGGACAGGTCTGAGATAGCACTACAATAACAACTATGTATCAGTCACAAACAAGTTGAGGACGACTGAGGTACCACTACAACAACAACATACCCAGTGTAATCCCACAAGTGGGGTCTGGGGAGGATAGTGTGTACGTAGACTTTACTCTTACGTGTGTGAGTGTGTGTGTAAAGAAATTGGCACATACACAATGAGCAGAACCCGAACCCTGAATTTGCCAATGGAATTCCTTAAAATGAACTGATGTATAATTGAACACAACTTGAAGAAAGCTCAGATTGACAAGAGAAAAGGTGCATAATCATCTCAATCGTAAGATGCCAATAATTTGAAATAAAACAAAGTGAATTCACCTCAGGCCCCATCTTTATTTTGTCTTTTCAAGACATCCTTTAATTTAAATTCTTGTCCTGTCAATTGAATAGCCAATTTATGGTCTAATTACCAAACTACCTGGAATCTTCACTTTGTCCATCTTTGAAGAAAAAGACAAAAGATGGTCACCATTTTGAAAATTTTGTACAAAAAAAAAAAATTGAACGGCTAAAATACAACCCCATCACCTAAGTCAAAAGATGAATCTCAACAACAACAACAACATATTGAATGTAGTCTCACAAATAGGGTCTGGGGAGGGTAGAGTATACGGATACCTTACCCCTATCTTGGGAAGTATAGTCTCACAAGTAGGATCTGAGGAGGGTAGAGTGTAAGCAGACCTTACCCCTATCTTGGGAGGTACAGAGGTTGTTTCCGATAGACCATTGGCTCAGGATAAAAGATCAATCTCCACCATCCATTTTGTTCTTTAGCTCAATTACCTAATAATAATTTCTAACTAGACCCAATCCTATTTCTTTAATAACAAATCATAAAAAAAAGAAAAAAAATTCTCCACAATGATACATTCTGACAGGTTGTCATAGGATCCCAAGAAAATTCACAATCTCATAAATCCATAAACAAGTAATATAACAAAAAGGGTTGTTAATTATTTAATCATATGATTGTTATCAAATGATTAGCATATAACTTTACCTGGCTAAAAGTGGATCAAAGTAATTTTCCTCTTTATTCCTTTATAACAAAGTTCTGCTTCTGAGTTTCACTGCAATAACATAAAAACACCATATTTCATCAAAATTAAAGACATAACTAGAACTTTAATACTTCAAAAAAATCTAATCTTTTCCATGAAAATTTAAAACCCATTATTAAACTAAATACAAAGCTTCTGAGTTTCAATGCAAAAGCATTAAAACACCAAATTTCATCAAGATTAAAGACATAAATAGAACCTATATACTTCAAGAAAAAAAAATCATGAAATACAAAAAAAATCCAATCTTTGCCATGAAAACTTAAAACCCAAATGCAAAATTAAACTAAATACAAAGCTTCTGGGTTTCACTGCAAAAGCATTAAAACATCAAAATTCATCAAGATTAAAGACATAACTAGAACTTAAATACATCAAAATTGAAATTTTAAAAAAATCAAGAAATACAAAAAAAAAATTCCAATCTTTGCCATGAAAATTTAAAACCCAAATGGTTTCACTGCAAAAGCATTAAAACACCAAATTTCATCAAGATTAAAGACATAACAACATCAAGATTAAAGACATAACAACAAACAACAACATACAAGTCTAATCACACAAAGTGGGGTCCAGATAAGTTAGTATGTTCGCAAACCTTACTTCTACCTTTGTGGGGCAGACAGACTGTTTCCGATAAGTTTAAAGACATAACTAAAACTTAAATACTTCAAAAATAACAAATTTTAAAAAATCAAGAAATACAATAAAAATCCAATCTTTGCCATGAAAATTAGAAACCCCAATTACAAAACTAAACTAAATAATTAGATCAATCACCAAATACACAACACATTCAAGAAAATGAAAAAAAACAGAGAAAGACAAGGAAACCTCTTTGTCTTGTTGTGAAGAAGAGAAATGAATATGAAGTTGGCAAGTAATATACACTTAGAATGTAAAACGACAAACAATCATGCCGTTTGATTTGATCTTTGAGAGAGATAGTGAGTTAGGAAATGTAATCAATGTGACAGAAAAGAGTTAAGTAACACGGAAGAAGAAGAGAGAGTGGGAAGCCAGCAAACATTAATACACAGCTAATACAAAAAAAGGTCAACTATTTTCTCTCTCTCTCTCTCTCTCTCTCTCTCTCTCTATATATATATATATATATATATATATATGTATATGTATGTATGTATGTATGTATATGTATGTATGTATGTATGTATTTAACAGTGACAGAGTGTTATTTTCATTAAAGAGTTCAAAAATATAAAGAAAAAGCTAAAGTAATTCAAATAGATATATACTTAAAAAAAATAACCTTGTATGTACGTGGTAATTTTTCACCACCTAGCTCCACAATATATATATCCCAAAAATCCAATATACAATCATTGCAATTAAGGCTTAATAATATAGAATTATCAACCAATTTCATTTAGATATTTGAATTAAAGATTGTTCCAATTGAGCACTTGAATACATAATGAAGTATTTCTATTAGATATTCTCTATTCATTTTAAAAAAAAACGTATGTATGTGTTCTAAAGCGTCCATAAGATAAATATGTCACCTTTTTTAATTATAAGTATTTAACGTAATAATCCGTAAAACCTCATGCCTATTTAAATTGAGACTGATGTGTATACTCAAAGAATATGACGTGTTTTTTGCAATTACTCCCTCCGAATAAAAATGAGTGTTATTATAAAAATAGATAATTTGATTAAAAAATTCTAATTAAATAGATATTAGAATTTCATCATCTAACACTTAATAAAAGTAAATTTTAAAAAAATAAAATTAATTAGTTCTTGATTTGATAAATGAACAACTAAAAAATAAAGATTAAGTCCGGAGGAATTAACTTAGATGTGAACTTCATTCACGGTTAATTCAGCTATCTAATAAATATACTTGAGTGCAAAAGTTCTTTTAACTCTTTCTCTCTCTACGTATACATACACGAACATATATGTATACTCCATCCGAAAAAACAAATATATAGTCATGCGATTAATGTACACACTTATCATCTATGGTTGTACGTGAAAAAGAGAGCAGAGTGAGTTGGTGGTGGTCATAATAAAGGTGGAGTGCACGAAAGAGTGGCATAAAAAGGCATTAATTATTGCTGAACGGAAACAATATTCCTTATGCAGTGATTTTTTAGATTTTTTATTTTATTTCAAAATAAGTGATATTTTAGTATTTGAAGAAAAAATTAATCTTATTTTTTTAAAATTATCTTTATTTATATAATCAAGAATTATTAAATATTTTTTCTTTTATAAAAATTTAATTATGAATAAGATAGTACTATATTTTTTAAATCAAAAAGGGGCGGCGGGGCTTACCTGAAAAACAGATCAGCCGATTCACTACGCCGGCGGCACACAGCAGTATTAATTAGAGTGTTTTGGTTAAATAGAAATCAGATCCATAAGTAAATAAGTGTGTAATATGAAAGTAAAAAGAGAGAAAGTGATCCAGAGGGGTCATCTTGCTGGCAGAGAGTTAACTTTACGGTCTTAGGGTCGCAAGTTCGATTTTCCCCTCCGGATATCGTCCTCCGGGGCACATACATGTGGTAAAGCCTGGGCGCTAAAAGCCGCGCGGACATGTTGCAGTGTGGGTTCGGTCTCCGCCAAGCCTTGTGGATGGGGCCTGTGGGGGGGGGGGGTCAACCTTGTAGCATTGATCCGTTGGACGCAAGCAGACACTGACCATGTGTGCACATCCCGCGATTTATCTGGTGGTGGGGTGCTGAAGGACCGGTCCCATCATCTCCAGGACGTCTGGGTAATACCAGTGAAGTAGGCGCAAGCCTGAAAACCTGGAGTATAAAAAAAAAAAAAAAGAGAGAGAATGTGGGGTATTTCTGACAATGAAATATACTATTATATAAGAATGGAAGAGCTGACTTTGTTTTATTTTTATTTATGAACAGAAGGGACAAATATATGGTCAAAATGTGAACTCCATTTGGGACGGAGCTGTTTGGTTTGGCTTACCATAATATTTTGGGCTAAGTACATAGTATGTGGCTCCTCAAATTTGGCCAAATATTTATTTACATAACTTTAAGGTATGTTTGGAAAGTCACTTTATAACTAAATTTGAATATATAACACAGTTTTAATATTATTTGGTCAGTATATAATTTGGTATCACTTAGAGAAAGTAATTACATTAATAATTATATGATGTAATTATAAAGTTACTTTTTATTTTATTTTATTTTACTTTTAATAAATTTATACAATCAAACATTAATAAGTTGTATTTAAGTCATGACAAATAAATAAGGCTTTATAATGACAAACTCAGCTTTGTTGACGGGAAATATTGTACACGCGTGCTCACATTGAGATGTCTCTTATAGGGTGTCTTCCTATGGAGGAAAATATTTTTTTGACTTTGTTATGTTCGATTTATCAAAATTTTGGATTTTTTTTAAATGAGAAAAATGATTTATGAAAATAGGTAAAATAAATTTCACAAATGACATTTTATATTGATTGTGTCCTTCAACACACCTCGTTTTCACCCACACACTCATGCAGGAGCGGATTTACATGGATGTGAGGGTGAACACCCTCGGTAAAAAATTACAGTGTATATATATGATAGATTTTATGTGTTTATGTATATATTTTTACTTTTGAACATTTTGAACAAATACAAAAGGTTAGCTTAAGTGGTCCATGTTGTTTAAAATTGTCTCCAACATCGTAAATTTGATTCATAGGAATAACATTATTTTTATATTTAGCTTTTGTTATTTTTTTCTTACACCCTGAGTAAAAAAATTCTGAATTCGTCACTGTCCTCATGTCCCCATCGCCACCACCCCACAACCTCTGCTCACCCCATCTAGATTATATATAAATAATTTTTTGCTTACGTATCGAATAACAAAATAATTAAGAAATTCACTTATTTTTTTAGAAAATATTTTTCAAGAAAATATTTATATGGAAAACATTTCTCTTCGTGAAAAACACACCCTTAATTTTACTTTTTTCACCCACACCCACCTTTCTTTCACTTAGTCCATTTTTTCCTTTTTCCTTTTGTTTCCTTTTTGGGTTGGGGTAATATTCCAATCAGTATATATCTGATCTTTATAATAATATTACAGATTTCTTTTCTGAATAATTTTAGTCCTTTGTGTTGGTAGCTGTATTAAATGTCTGTCTAGGGACCACTACTGTTGTCCTGTATTGTTTGTTGATTCATCAAGACAACACCTATTATTTTACAGTACGTATAACTAATTTTTTTCCTTAAGAAAATTAATTAAGAATATCAATATCTGAGTTCGATACTTCGATTACACCTATCTGTCAGACGTTGACATTTAAATTCAACAATTTGTAAAATGATTGTGCATACTGTCCTTTCAATCATATGAAGTATAGTAATGCAGATGAAGAGAAGATAACTAACTTCTACTTTATCAAATGTATATTGAGAAAACAAAAAATTAAACTTACATTATTTCAATTATATATGCAAGTTATAAGGTTTTCCATTGTAATGCTACATTATGTTTTGCATAAAATGTTAAGTGACCTGATATAACTAGTTAGATAACCATGATAGCTAAATATTACTCTCCTATTACAATTTATGTAATGGTGTTTGATTCAAACGAGATTTAAGTAAAAGAGAAAGACTTTGAAAATTTATATTTAAAATAAGTTATATAAATTTGTGTGACTATAAATCATTTTTTTAAGAATAAATTAAAATGTTTAGAGGTAAACCATTTATATAGAGAGAGAGAAATATGTCATTCTTTCTTGAACAAACTAAAAAAGTATTATATAAATGTTGGACGTGTGTGAACAAAGTGTCATACATTGATAGCTGAAAAGAAAGTAAGCTACTTATAAAGTGTTCGATACTTTCAGTGTTGTGAGGTCTTTTAAAAAAAACTAGGTTTGACCGAAAGCACACAATATCAAACCATATATATTAAGAGTATTTTTAGATTGTTTTAGCCCAAAAACTTATATTATAGCGAATTGTTTAGTTAGACGAGTATGAGGATGGCGAAGTGATGATGGTGTGGGACTCAGATTAGTGTCTTTGCCCGTCTGTTTGCTACCTTTACTCGTAGCTTCAAAGACACAATACAAAAAAAAGCAAGTGGGCTTTGAGGGCCATAAATACTCAGTTGTTATGGGTGGCACACAGTTAATTTCCAAATTAGTTCATGAATCATGATGGGTCATGTACTCACATGAAAGTTAGTTTAAGGAGAAAATTGATGAGTGTATGAATAAAGTCTCACATTGATAACCGGAAGAAAAGTAAACTACTTATAAGATGTTGGATACTTTATATGGTATGATCCCTTTGGAAAAAACCGTACAAGTTCGCTAAAACAAAGAATATTACACTATATCAAGAATATCTTCAAATTATTTTAGCCCAATAGTACGACATAAAAGATATTAATAATGTCAGTATATATACCATAAATACTATTTCAAAACAAGACTAAGTATAAGTTTGCAATCTAAGAGCTCGTTTGGTTGGAAAACAAGTTATTCTTGAATTTTTATCTCAATGAAACGTGGAAAAACTCATTTTAAATCTAATTTTGAAATTAATTATCCATTAATTTTTATTCACTCGTACCAAACGAGCCCTAATAGTCACAATCTCACCCCCCCTGCTCCTCCACAGCCGCCCCCCGCGTGCAAAGGCGTGCATGTGAAAGCACATTGAATCCTGTTGGGCCCAATCCATGGGTGTGCACGGGCCGCAGAATTGAAAGAGCCCACATGGAGGGACACCTCTATTATAATCACAAGCGCACACGTGTCACATTCACGTGTTTTTCCGTTATAGTGCGCCTGAATCCAGACCATACCTTACCACTTACCAGTTAAGAAAGATTTTCCATGCATGTCATCATTTGAAAGAAACCCTAATTATAATAGAATATACAATGGAAAGGCCTTTTTTTCCCCTGGCCACAAAAAAAATCACTAATTCTTTTGATTTTATTGTAAAAAAATGGATGTCAATGATGAGTTACGTACATGATAATGGGAGCATTATTCTATTTGAGCTTTTCCCCCTCGTTATGCGGTATTTAAGCCAAGAGTATTTTTGAAACTAACTTATCTATTTTTATAAGATAGAGATAAAATATGTGTATACTCTATCATCCTCAAACTCTACTTGTAGAATTATATTAGATATGTTATTATTATTGAGCTTTTTTCCCTCACTTTTGAGTGAATCATCGTATCTCTTTTACTAGGTTTAAAGTTATATGTACGCACAGAGCTATCTCTGGGGAGGTCGAGGCGGCGCCGCCGCATCAGGGCCCCTGGCCGGTGGGGCCTCCGCCCCAGAATTTTCATTTTTCTTTTAACAGTTTCAAATATTAAGATATGTATTAAAAAGACCTCCAATCTTATCAGTGAGAGTTGTAGCCTAGCAGTTGATGGTTCTCTTCAAAAGTCCTTCTCTAGTGAGAGGTCTTGTGTTTCGAATCTAATGAGCAGCGAAAGTCTTTTTTTTTTAAACACAAAATTAGATTTGGCCCCAAGTTCCCTCTTTAAACAAAAAACAAATATTTTTTTCTTTTTTTAATTTAAACACAAAAAACAAATTTGGCCCCAAGTCCAACCGGTCCCCCCCCCCCTCTCTCTTTAAACAAAAATTTGACCCCTCTTTTTATTTCTCGCATCGGGCCCTTAAAAGTATAGGAACGGCTCTATGTACGCACTGACAGTAATACAAATGTTTTATAATATTGATGTAATCTAATATGTGACAATTAATAAGTTGTTATTTTACTTTTAAATATTTTTGAGATAATATTATTTTACTTATCAAATATTAAAATATAAGTTTAAAAAAAACTTATTATCTTTTAAAAATATTTTACGTTAAAAGCTTTTCCATTAGAAACAATGTCCTTAGGGAACATAGCTTATGTTATTTTCACACTTTTTTTTAAGGCTGGGGTCCTCCATGTTTGGCACCACTACTGCACCTAAATTGGTTATATCAAGCAAATTCCTCAAATAGTATAAAGGAAAGAAATGTATGCTTGCTTATATAAGCATACATGAAAAGAAATGGTAATTCTAACTATATATTCTTTACTTAATTTGCTAAATATTTAATCTAATTAGAGTGTTAGATTAGATCACGCATTAAATAGAAGCGTGGTAGTAAAAATATCAAAATAATGTAAGTAATTTTAATTTGTAAAGAAAAATATCATAGGAATACAATTGAACTGCGTAAAATGATTACCATGAAGAAAAATTACACGAGACCAAAGAGGACATTTTGGCAACTATTTAGCAAGAATAACCGTATTGCCGCTAATTGTATTATTACAGTCAATTATTAGTGGCAATTAGATTTTAGCCACTAAAAAAATCCTTTTAATGGCAATTAATAAAAGTTATCCGAATAAAAGATATAAGTTAGAAAGTATCATTTTTCCTTTCTCTTTATTTCTACTTTTCCTTTCTTCGTAGTCCGTACTTTTCTCCCGCGGCATAGCTTCGTTCTGGCAGTCCTCTTTATCGGAAAAGACTTCAAATACATATAGGCATAGGTATCATATCTTTACATGGTATCAGAGTCAGACTCATTCCAATTCTTTGTTTACCGATGTTGGGGCCCCAAATTATATTATTCATGCTCCAATTAACAAGGTCTGGGCGTGCGGAGGAGTGTTAAGAGTCCCACATCGGATATGGAATGGGAACATGGACTCCTTATATGGACTTGGACAATCCTCACCCTACAAGCTAGCTTTTGGGGTTGAGCTAGGCCCAAGATCCATTCTTTACATGGTATCAGAGTCAGGCCCATTCCAATTCTTTGTTTACCGATGTTGGGCCCCCAAATTTTATTATCCAAGCTCCAGTTAACAAGGTCTGGGTGTGCGGAGAGTGTTAAGAGTCCCACATCGGATATGAAATGGGAACATGGACTCCTTATATGGACTTGGACAATTCTCACCATGTAAAGAATGGACTTTGGGCCTAACTCAACTAAAAAAGCTAGCTTGTAGAGTGAGGATTGTCCAAGTCTATATAAGGAGTTCATTTTCCCATTGTATTTCCGATGTGGTACTCTTAACATTCCCCCGCACGCCCAGACCTCGTTAACTGAAGCGTGGACAATATAATTTGGGGGCCCAACATCGGTGAACAAAGAATTGGAATGGACCTGGTTCTGATACCATGTAAAGAATGGATCTTAGGTCTAACTCAACCCCAAAAGCTAGCTTGTAGGGTGAGGATTATCCAAGTCAATATAAGGAGTCCATGTTCCCATTCCATATCCGATGTGGGACTCTTAACATTTTCCCGCACGCCCAGACCTTGTTAACTGGATCGTGGATAATATAATTTGGGGGCCCAACATAAGTAAACAAAGAATTGGAATGAGTCTGGCTATAATACCATGTGAAGAATTGATCTTGAGCCTAACTCAACCCCAAAAGCTAATTTGTAGAGTGAGGATTGTCCAAGTCTATATAAGGAGTTCATGTTCACATTCCATTTCCGATGTGGAACTCTTAACAATTTGAGATACAGGTTAAAGTCTATTTCATCTGTTCTTTTTTTTTTGTCTAGTTTAATATGTTTTTTTTAAATCTAATTTGAAACCCTAATTGACCATACGGATTCCTTTAATATGCTCATACATTTACCTTACCTTATAAAAAAATATAATATGCTCAAACTTGTTTAATTATCATGTTGTATTAGGATGAGCCCTACATGAAACCGGATTTTGTAGACATGATAAACGCCATTGTGGTACCCCACATAGCTTCTTCTTCTAAGGTAATATTGTACATAATTATGGATTTATGTGTGCTAGACCGTATAAATTAAGAAGTAATGTTCTACTATGACAGCTACTTCCCATCTAATTTGCCAATTCTCATGATTTTTGATAGTGTTATAATTTCTTCTCGTTATTTTTGACTTGTGGCCAGTGTTTTGGAAGGCGCGGGGCGACAAAAGGCGACAAGGTCATGCCTCGCTTTTTTGAGAAGCGAGGAGCTCGCCTTTTTGAAGTGAGGCGCCAATTAATATAAAAAAATTAAAATATTTAATTGCATATATAAATAATCAAAATCTCGATAGCACTAATATATTAGCAAATATTTTAATTCAAAAATTAAAAGTAGATAGTAGACACCAAAAGTCTAGAACTTGAATGACTCAATAATTTATAAGACAAGCAATACTAGAAGTCTATTCTAATTCTTCTTCTGGATTTTCAAGTTCTTGAAAGAGATAAGTATCGTAAAATCCTAATTCTGTGTTTTATGTTTTAATTCAGCCTCTTTTTTATTTTATTTTTAAAAGGCGACGCCTTTCTCGCCTCATCGCCTTGTCGCCTGGCCGAAAAAAGGTGATACTACATGCCTTGTCTCGCTTCTCGCCATTAGCGACAAGGCGCTCGCCTTTAATAACACTGCTTGTTGCTTTCCTCATTTTGGTTATTTTCTATCCAGATAAATTATTCTTTAATCGTTGTTGCTACTGGTTTCATGATCAATTTCGAATGGGGCTTCTACTGTTTCACGCTTCAAGGTTATGCTTCCATAACTTAAATTTTTTATGAACATTGCTTGTATGATTAGATATTGCCAATTGTGACTATTTTTCTAACAAGTGTAGTACTTTGCTTGCATGCCTTATTTGGTTTATTCAAGTTGAGTAGGTAGAGCTTCTCCTTAATTAAAAGAGTACTTCTCGTGAAAAGTTTTACCCTCACTCTTGTGAACACTTGAGAAGTTCTCTAAACTTCTTCTAATGAAGCATTTATCACCGTAAGTCCCATAATGTTAAGCTGTAGTTAATAGTCTAATGAAGTTATAACACCAAAAAGGCCACTGTCGAATATTTTTTTTAATACATTGAAGTCTAGCCGTTTCCTTTTCTTGTATGATTTGTTTTTTTGTGTACAAACTTGGTGCCACTAATTGTTATGACTGTGTGTATATGTTTAAGCTCACTTTGTTAAAAAAATCATAGATTGTGAAGGGATATCATGAATTTTAATAAGTTTCTTACTTGGCAGATTTGAGGATATCATTTTTTATTAATCTTATGATTGAGCTTTGTTGTTGATGCTGGAATCATTGATCAATTGCTAGGTTCAGGTGTGTAGAATTTGGATTGAATCTACTGGTGTTGGAGTTGAATTCTTCACTGCTGTATCTTTAAAGTTTTTGCTATTTTTACTGCTCGTAAGTATCATTACACCGATTCTGTACTTTTCACATGACTTGAAAAAATGGCTTTGATGAAAAATAATCAAGAGATGCTAGTTTCAGAATTATCATGGATGAGATAAGTCATGTGAATAATGGGCCTCAAAATAATGGAAGCACTACTAGACAGGTGATTCGATTTCAACTGTTATCTAGTGTGTTGATTGTTACTAGGTTCCCAATACCAATAGTGGCAATGAACAAGCAATATAAGTATTGTTCAAGTCGTTAGTAACACAAGTTCTTTTTTCTCGCAGGGTGATCTCTTTTACCATACATGAATGCATATCAAGATTCTTATGGTCATAGCATGTTCTGTTGTCGTTCTCAATGCAATTGTTTTTTCCATTTTCTATCCTCTGTGTCGATACAATTATTAGGGTTTATACACTCATAATTTTAAATTTTTGCCTAATATACAATTCAATATGAAAAAGGGAAAGAATATTCTTAGCGAATATTCTCAGAATATTCGTCGTATATTTTGTAATTATGATAAATGTATATTTAAGGTAACTTAGGATTCTAATTGTATTAGGAATCAACCTTTGTAAGGTAAGTTAGGATTCGTACCATATTAGGAATCAACCTTGTACAGCTATATATATTGTGAATAATAAAAGAAATTCCCAAGGGAAATTATTCTATCTTTCATGGTATCAAGAGCCTAAAACCTAAATCCTCATTCCTGGCCGAAATCCGATTTTTTTTTCTGCTTTCACAAAAAAAAAAAAAATTCTGGTTTCTTCCTCCATATTTCGGCCAAACCAGAAAATTCCCTTCCCTCGACAGGCGGCAACCATGTCTTCCCCCACAAATTCCGTTTCAACTACTGGCACACTTGAAAACCTCTCTCAACGTTCAGTAACTTCTTTTCATCCGGCATTCGCCGTTAACAACATCAAGAATTTTATCCCTATAATTCTTGACCAAGAAGATCATCAATATTCCATGTGGATGGAACTATTCTACATTCATGCATGTGCATACAACGTGCTCGATCACATTGACGAATATGTTCCTCCTCCCACCGATGTTGCTGACTCAATATGGCGTCGTCTTGACGCCATCGTCAAACAATGGATCTACGGCACCATCTCCAAAGATCCGTTATGCACTATCATGAAAACAAAAGCTACAAGACGTAAACTTTGGGTCCGCTAGAAGAAATCTTTCAGGACAATAAAAATACTGGCCGTGTATTTGGAAGAGCAATTCAACAATACCCGCCTCGAGAATTTTAACAACATGTCCGAATATTGTAAGCAACTGAAACTCATAACCGATCAACTATCCAACGTCGGGACTTCTGTTTCAGAAATCAAGATGGTGCTTCAACTTGTTGCGGGTTTACCGAAAGGTGAATATGACACACCCGCTACAATGATTCAACAAGCCGACCCTCTCCCAAGTTTCAACAAGGCACGTTCACAACTATTGTTGGAAGAAACTAGACGTGCTAAACAAGAGGAACATAATCAAAAGGCGTTAGCCGTTGACGGGATGGCGACACCTGCGGCCAGCAACAACCAGCAGTTCCAACAGCAGCAGCAAAAACAACAGAGCGGCGGAGGTCGTGGCGGCAGAGGTCGCAACAATAAAGGCAAGGGCCGCGGAAAGGGCCAACGCAACGATGGATCGACAACAACACCATCGGACAACAAAGAAGAAGGGTCTAACCAAAGAATGTAGCGGCCCAACCAGCAGAATCGGGCCTCGCCGCATGCCTGCATTCGACCGCAGGGCCCAGTTCAAAGAAATTTTGGTCGATCGCCTGGCTGGGCCCTCGCCTCACCACCAGGCAGCCCACCAAAGAATAGCAAAGCAGCCCACTGACATACCCAAAGAAGAAGAAGACTGCAAAGAAGTTTCAACACTGCCCCCGACCGATTGGGGCTGCATACACCACCGTGAACCTTCAACAGCCCGACGACAATTGTTACATGGACACCGGAGCCACATCTCACCTCACCCGGTCGTCAGGTAACCTATCTCAACTACGTCGGCTAAAGTGTCCTCAATTTATTACTGTCGGCAATGGTAATCGCATTCCAATTGAAGGTTACGGTAACACACACCAAACATCCACATCCACCTTTCTCCCTAAACCACGTCCTATACACACCTAACATCATTAAAAACTTAATTTTTGTTAGAAAATTCACTAGCAATAATTTTGTGTCTGTCGAATTTGACCCTTTTGGTTTTTCTGTGAAGGAACTCAATACGGGGAAAATTCTTACACGCTGCAATAGTGTGGGAGACCTCTACCCATTCACTCAATCTTTCATTTGCCGGATCAAAGCACCTCTATCCCTTGCGGCGATCTCTCCCTCAACTTGGCACAACCGACCCGGACACCCCGGAGACCCAGTTTTTACTTTTCTTAGGACTTCTAAGCGTATTCAATGTAATAATGGGAAAATTGCCCAACACTATTTTTCTTGTCCACTAGGCAAACATACTCGTCTTCCCTTTATGTCATCAAACAATATTACTTTTTCTCCTTTTGATATTGTTCATGCTGATTTATGGACATCTCCGATTGCTAGCTCTTTGGGTCATAAATTCTATCTAGTATTCTTGGATGATTTTTCACATTTTGTCTGGATTTACCCACTGAAATTCAAATCTGAAGTTTTTGTAAAATTCCTCGAGTTTCAAAAATTCATTAAGACACAATTTGAAAAACCTATTAAATCATTCCAATGTGATAATGGACGTGAATTTAATAACTCGGCATTTCACAATTTCTGTTCTAAACAAGGCATGGTTTTCCGTTTTTCTTGTCCCTATACTTCTTCCCAAAACGGAAAGGCAGAAAGAATTATACGTACCATCAATAACATGGTCCGCACACTTCTGTTTCATGCACGCCTACCATCGCCTTTTGGGTCTATCTTTGTCAAAATGGTAGAATCCCTTCTAAATATTTTACCAACTAGCACACTCCAAAACAAAACCCCTACAGAAATCTTATACCGTAGGCAGCCATCATATGATCACCTACGTATTTTTGGATGCTTATGCTACCCCAACATAGCCTCCACTGCACACCACAAACTTGCCCCTCGCACTCTTTCATGTGTCTTCCTTGGTCTATCTCCTAATCATCGGGGCTACTTGTGCTATGACATTGCTATTCGCAAAATCATCGTCTCCCGTCACGTTACCTTTAACGAGACAACCTTTCCTTTTTCAAATCTCCGGAAATTTCAGACCACCGATTACATCTTTCTCGATGAACCGAGTTTGTCTCCGGTCATCCAAAATCAGTACTCAAAGCAGCCATCGTTCGACGCCATCGCCGCTTCCAAAGAAGTGTCATCCGACCTCCCCAAAGAATGCTACCACCCACCCAGCTCCCACACCACCCATGCCGCACCTTGTTGAGTCTAATGCACCACTCACATCGCCTCACCCAAAGAAATCCAAAGAACTGCCGAGTCTCCTCGCTTCAAAGAACACCGCCGCTAACTGGCCCCGCAGCCTCACCGCTTACCACCCAACAACAACTCCCCGACCTCCCACCGCCCCTCACCGCATGGAGACTCGTGCACAACACGGGATCTTCAAACCCAAGGTTCACTTCAATCTCTCCACACAAACCTTATCACCCATTCCAAAGAATCCAAAACTAGCTAAACTGGACCCCAATTGGAATGCGGCCATGTGCGAAGAGTTTAACGCTTTAACCAAGCAGAACACTTGGTATTTGGTACCTAGACCAACTGATGTGAATGTTATCCGGTGTATGTGGCTATTTCGTCACAAGCTCAGAGACAGTGGTGACTTAGAGAGGTATAAGGCAAGACTAGTTGCAAATGGCACTAATCAGCAGGAGGGTATTGATTGTGGTAAGACATTCAGTCCGGTTGTTAAACCGGCCACTATTCAATCGTTCTCGGTATTGCTATGGGCTTGCATTGGCGATTCATCGCCTTGATGTCAAGAATGTGTTTCTTCATGGGAATTTGAAAGAGGTTTGTACATGCATCACCCTCCTGGTTTTGTTCATCCCACTCCACGGTTTGTGTGTCATCTCAGAAGTCATTGTATGGATTGAAACAGCCCCGCGCTTGGTATGATCGGTTCGGGTATCTTACGCAAATTGGTTTTGTATGTAGCGGGTGTGATACCTCTCTCTTCACTTTTCACCGAGGTAGCAAAGACTGCATATTTGCTATTATATGTCGACGATATTGTTCTTCTTGCCTCATCGATGGGTTGAAGAATGAAATCATTGCTCTACTCAAACCGAATTTGCTATGGTGACTTGGGGAAGCTAAGTTATTTTTTGGGTATATCGGTGACTAGATCTACTGCCAATATGTTCCTGTGTCAGCGAAAGTATGCAGAAGAGATAGTGTACAGGGTCAAGATGGCAAATTGTAAAATTATGCCAACTCCGGTGGACTCAAAATCCAAGCTTAGTGCCAATGACGGTGCGCCAGTTTCTGATCCCACTCTATATCGGAGTCTAGCAGGTGCTCTTCAGTATTTTACATTCACTAGGCCTGATATTGCATATGTCGTTCAGCAGGTGTGTCTGTTCATGCACGACCCCCGAGAGTCCCATTTTGCCGCCCTCAAATGTATTATCAGATATGTTAAGGGCACACTTGACTTTGGATTACATCTATACCCCTTTGCCCCAACCAAATTGCTAGCCTACACGGATGCAGATTGGGCAGGATGCCCCGATACACGTCGCTCCACCTCTGGGTACTGTGTATTTCTTGGGGATAATCTTATCTCATGGTCCGCCAAGCGGCAGGCCACGCTGTCCCGTTCGAGTGCTGAAGCAGAATATCGCGGAGTTGCTAATGTCGTCGCTGAGATCTGTTGGCTCCGAAATCTTCTTTTGGAGCTCCAGTGTCCATTACGCAAGGCGTCTATAGTTTATTGTGACAACATATCTGCTATCTATATGTCTCATAATTCAGTCCAACATCAGCGAACTAAGCATATTGAGATGGATATCCACTTTGTGCGAGAGAAGGTTGCTCGTGGTCCGGTCAAAATTTTACATGTGCCTTCCTCGTATCAGTATACAGATATTTTCACAAAGGGACTACCGCGACAGCTCTTCACCGACTTCCGATCCAGCCTTAGCATTCGGCCTCCTCCCGCTCCGTCTGAGGGGAGTATTAGCGAATATTCTCAGAATATTCGTCGTATATTTTGTAATTATGATAAATGTATATTTAAGGTAACTTAGGATTCTAATTGTATTAGGAATCAACCTTTGTAAGGTAAGTTAAGATTCGTATCATATTAGGAATCAACCTTGTACAGCTATATATATTGTGAATAATGAAAGAAATTCCCAAGGGAAATTATTCTATCTTTCAAATATAAGCTTTCTATCTGCACTGGTTTATTCGGCACTTGTGTTTGTTTGCTGTAGCAGACTGCCCCATGGATTATTATTACGTACACACAAGTTGGTCCAGATAAAAAAGAACTGGCTTAATCATTTTATTGACTTAGTCAAGTTGCTCGTAAAGAACTTTAGCTTGATTTGATTCATAAGAATTAGGTCTCCTGGATTCTATCAGCGTTCACTCGATTCTTGCTGATTACTAGTGTGCACTTCGACCACATAATGCCTGAAAGTTTACTAGATGGGATCTTGTAATTGTTTTGTTGCTTTGATTTCATTGTCTCATTTTATGCTTTCTGCAGCGACTACTTGTTCAAATTTAGTTAATAAGAGATTCAGGTGTTGGAAAGTCATGTCTTCTCCTGAGATTTACTGTAAGTATTTTCATCTCATTCAATTTTGTCTTACCTTTAGTTACTTTAGCATACGAGCTGAATGTTACATGCATGATTCTTGTAAAGGCTGATATAAGCCATGAAAATAGGAAATTACACATGTTGATCTAGCGTACTATCACATAGTAAAGTAAAGTTTGTGATTAAGTTATTAGTTATAAGTGATAGTATATTTAGCAGCAGGTATGAAAGCTGTCCCATGTTGCTGCTAATATACTCCGTATCCTATCTAAGGATTTTAGTACTATGTATTTAGCGACATTTCTAGCTCGTTTGGCTTTTATATGTCGAGGTCTGACCTTTCTGTCAAATACATTTGTGTAAGCTATTAGCATTGATAAAATAGCAGGTTATAAGTATGGGCATAGAATAGAGAAAAGGAAGAGAGCAACGTGGAGAACTGTGTAAGAAAGAAATGATAGATACCTCAAGGATAAACGTACAACAATTTTTTGTTTCAAATGTAGATTTCTGCAGTTGTCAAAATCATGTTGTAAATTGTCTTTTGATATTGATGTAAACTCTATTATTGATTTCATACACTCCCTGCAAGTTTAAAGTGAGGGAGGAGGAATTGTTTTGGCTTTATATACTGGACCTTCTTGGTGCAGTTTTATTTCATCTTTTTCAGAAAATTCTTGACTTATAGAAGTTCATTTTGATATCTTTACAGTGGGGATTCCTCAAATGGTGGGCTTGTTCAAGAAATCACACATATTGCAAATGGTCGTCGTGATTTAAGAAGCTCCTAATTTCTCTAGGAAACATATTCTTTTTGTTTTGATAATACATTCTTGCTTCTTTTATCTTAAGGAGGTGGATGTATTGAGTTGATTGTTCTTGTTTTAAGTGAATGACGTTTTAAATTTGATAATTCTTCTATTACTATCTTCGAGTCGATTTTTCACGTGACTTTTATTTTTGATGTTATAAAGAGTGATTGGTTAAATATATCGATTAAGATAAATTCATGATCAATTTTAGCGGCCAAAATAATTGCCATTAAAACATGTCTCCTTTACCGGTAATTATTGTATTTTTATAAGCAATAACAAAAGCCTCTAAAATATGCTTGATATTATATTTATAAGGTATCTTTATTAGCAATAATAATTGTCACTAAAAGTAACTACTTTTAGCGTCAATAATATGGGTCTTTACCAACACTCACCATAAATGCAGCTAAAGGCATTAGCGACCTTGGATGCAATGACATTTACTCAACTGCCGATAAAAGTTATTGCCGCTAAAAGAAAAATTAATTGCCCCTAAAAGCCTCTTTTGGTGTAGTATTAAAGGTAAAAACAGATAAAATTTGTCCTCGCATAGTTGTTAAAATTCTTGTTATTGCTATTATTTTATTTTTAATATTATACTAATTGTTTGCAAAAGCAAGTGGAGAAATGTGTGATCATTTCCAACTGGTAGAAATTGCTGTTAATTGGTATTATTAATTATTGGGAGCATAAACGCGTCATTTGTTAGAGCAAGTACACCTAAAAAATTCCCTTTCATGCATAGATTCTCTTTTTATTTGTGAATGGGATGGAGTAATTAAGTACAAAATTATTAGATAATTATTTTTAGATAAGAAAATTCTGAGAAAATCTGTTTTTTTTCATGTTATATTTCGGCCCTTAGGATCTTGCACTTTATAAAATCAAATACTGAAACTAGTATTTATCATTATTAGACATTTTTTATTTTACATTTATTAGCTTGATTAGTTTAGATTTGTGTTGAAAGTATTCTTATTAAAGAGGTAAAACATTCCCTATCACTCTATCATTCACCAAAGATTCTGAATTTTACTCATCTCTATGTGAATAAAATATCTTTTACTCGTCTCTCTGTGAATAAGAGATCTTTTATTAACAGAAAAACGAGTCGAATTTAGAATTTCTAGTAAATGATGGACATATCTCAACCGTCTTACTATATTTATTATCGGTGATTTGACATTATTATAAGAGTGACCAACCAAAAACTGCAATGATTTATGTCCTAATTAATAATTCTAAAATAACTATGACAAAAGTATACTATAAATTAAGGAAAAGAAAAATCAAGAGAGAAATATCAATTGAAAGCATTTCAAATTAAAGTTCATCCCTCACAAACACAATATGTGATCTATCTGATACTGTATATAACCTTTATCCGTTAGTTTCTAAATTTCATTTCTTTTTTTATTTTTTAATATTTCAGAACTCTTATCTTACTAGTAATAATTTTTTTTTTGTCTAATAAGACACAGACAACAACATCAGTAAATGAATTTGCCTCCTTGTTCAGAATAAACATTTTCCCCGCTTTGTGCTTTAAATTTGTTTTCATCGTTCATTCCATACAACAAAATACTTCAATACATTTTGACAAAAACTGCATTATTTTTTTAGTACGATAAAAGCTTTACCATGAAAAGGACTTTGCATGTCGGCCAATGTCTGCTTTTACCGTGTCCGTCCACTTCAAACATTCTTCAAGATTTGTTTCAGTTTTATTGTACTTATATATATATATACCTTTTTAATGGAATAAAGAAACGCCAAAAAAATATATAGTAATAATTAAAGAAACCTTAGAAAAGAGAAAGGCTGATGATAAAACTATAATATTGCTATTTTTTTTTAAATCGTTTGATATTCGAAATTAGTGTACGGTCCGCAGGAGCAGAGCTACAAGTCTCTTTACGGGTTTAATAAAATTTGTATTTTTGATCTAGATTCTGTATTTACGTAAAAAAATCTACTTAACATGTATAAATAATTTATTTAAAATTCAGCAAGTTAAAATTTCTAGAATTCAGAACTCATAAACTTAAAATTCTAAATCCGTCCTTAATTGCCTCAGCTAATTTAGGTTCACATAGAGTACTAAAGCATGACCTATTATAAAGAGAAGCGCTTACTATCAGAAATTTCTTCGTTCCGAGGTTCGAATTCAAAATCTTTTATTAAGAGAGACAACGGAATCTATCCATCTCACGATAATCATTCCTCTTATTTTAATTGGCATGATTTCTTATGCAAATTAGGAGATATCCTTTTTCTTATATCATAAAACTAAGTATAAGAAAAAAGGTGTTGTCAATTAGTTAATTCTCACGGGGGAGCCTTGGATAGGAGCGGATCATCATTGTATTATAACAACCAAATAGCTTTTTGACTATACGAAAAGGTACGTATGATTATTGTATTATTTTTGTACAACAGCTATTATTTCGTCTGACTATGTTGAATACATCCACTTGAAATTGCAAATTAGGATTGTTTTTTTAGGTAGACTAATTTAAGCTACTCTCTGTGTCTTGTTTAATTAGAAACTAAACTCTCTGTGTCTTGTTTAATTGAATTTAGTATTTCTTTTTTGTTGATTAAAATTTAGACGGAGCTCGAGAATTGAACTTAATCAGAGTTCACTATGAACTTCATGAATGAACAAAAGAATCAGAAGAGAAGATGCGAAAGAAGAAGAAGAAGCCGAGGCAGTTTGAAATTAGAAAATGAGAAAGAATATTATCATTCAAAAGAAGTTTATTCTTGTGATGTATGAGATATATATACATGTAGAATTAGCTTCTAGAATCATTTAATCTATAACTCATAATCTATCTAAAGTTCTAAACTAATTAACCACAAGTTGGTTAAGTAACTAACTTTGTGAAGCTTATAACTAACTTTCAGATAGTCTCATTATTTACAGAAATGTCATTGGCTCTTTAACTAATTATACTCTGCATACTAAACTTGTACTAATCCTATACTTTAACAAGAATTATAAATAAACTTTATATTTGAATTAGAAATTTTATTTAATATGTACAAATATTTTATTTAGATTTCACTAAATAAGAAAATTATAGTCCAAAATCATAAATTAAAATTTTTGGCTTCGGCCCTGATTGTACAACAACAACAATAATAATATATTCAGTATAATCTAATAAGTAGGGTCTTGGAAGGATAGAGTGTAGGCATACCTTACCCTTACCCTGAGAGGTAGAGAGGCTTTGCCCCTGGTTGTAAATACAATAAACCTTGGCATAATTAGAAAATTTTGACTTGCACACTTCTTTTTTTTGTTGACGAAGGAACCCGCAGCCGCTACTCTTTCGAGTGCGCACAGGGTAAACCTCGGACTGACGCAATAGCCTGCAAACCACGTCAGCCGATTAACCACACTTGGCAAGCCATGTGTGACAAGTTCAACCAAGAAAGTTTATGCAGGAGATCGAACTCGTGACCTTGCGGTCCCGCGCTCTACTACTATACCAACTTGGCTACCCTTGCGGGTTTACTTCTTTGAAGGATATAACAAGGGAGATTATATTTTGTTTAATTTGTATCATGGGGATACAGAATGGTCGGTTTTCTTAATTAAAGTCAACGAAAACATAAGAGAACATGTTTCCATGCTTTCATGCAAGTGCAAGCTAGTGAACTTCCTAAATATTTTACTAGATCCAAAATTCAAGTTTTTTGTTCATCTATTGTTACCTAGTCAACATGTTCATACAAATTCTGCATGTATTACCATTTTTTTAAAAAAAAAATTAGATGAATTGTGTCCTAAAATTCTTCTCTCTCTATTGTGAAGCGCAAAGCTATATGGTAAAAATTTATTCACAGTTTCATACTTGGTGTTTGTATCAAGCCAATATATGTATTGTTAGTAATCTGTACTCCAAAAAAACCAGTAAACAATAAACACTGAAAGTAAACAAAATCAGTGTTGAAAAATAAGAATAATTTTTCAGAATATAATCGAGCCCACTTAATTCAAAGTGTGTCCTTAAGGAAATTATTCCCCTCACAGTACTCGAGGTTGATGGAATATCCCCTCCCAGGATAGAACGATTATCTTACCAGAATAGTAGTACTCCAAACTCTGGTAGCGGCGAACCACTCAACAATAGTATATCACACAGAATTGATTCGTGCAGAAGAAGAAGAAGATTTTGTAGTTCAGAAAATTAGTAAGTAAAATTCTGAAGAATCAAATGAATTTATAGCCATGGAAGTACTGTTTCTGAAGGTTTGCAACCCTTCTGAACAATCACTAAAACTGGTGGGAAATTTAAATGTGGGAAAGAAACTGGGTCGCGGGTCAGAAGCGGATCCGAAGAATTAGTAAGTAAAATTCTGAAGAATCCGAATCCGAATCCGGCCGGCCGGCCGGCCGGGCCGGCCGGGCCGGCCGGCCGGGCCGGCCGGCCGGGCCGAGCCGAGCGAGCGACGACGACGGCGCGAGGGGTCCTTGCCCCCTCAACCCTTTTACTGACAAGAAGGAGTAATTCTACTTATAAGTAGAAGAACTTTTCTTTCCACTACCGATGTGGGACAACTCCCACTTTTCTTTCCACTACCGATGTGGGACAAATGATTATTTTATAGAGCAAGAGGGAACTCCCTCCATTTCCCATTCAATCTATCATTTAATCCCAACATGTATGACATGTATTTTCACATAAAATTTTAACACTTAACCGTAGTCAATAAACATGCATTCTCACATCATTAAATCACTTAACTATAATAAATTTACATAGTGTGGCATAAATACCGGGTGCAAATAAGTATTTACCCTTTATTTTATACGTCACACTATGAATAAAAGTGGTATTTGTTTTTTCTTTCTTCTTCTTCTTCTTCATAAATTAGTGAATCTAAACCTTACACTTTTAGGTCAGTTAATTGATTATTACGCTAAGAAATAATAATTACTTAGGGCCAGTTTGTTTTTGGATCTTGATATTATTTCCATTTCCATTTTTTGGGCGTCAAATTGTAGAAATATATTTGAAATATTTGCTGTTGGTAAAGGTATACTTCCTCTATAGTACAATAGCAAAAAATCATCAGCGCAAGTAGTACACATATACACATGCTTTGCACAAGTGCTTAACCCAAACTTTTTTTTTTTTTGAAATCTTAGCATTTCCACTTTAATCACTTGACAGCGAATATTGATTAGCTCACCAATCAATACGTAATAGAACTCTCTTCGCTTTTCTGATTGATATATAAAATAATTGAATTAGGAAATCCTCTATTTACTGAATAATGTGATATATAAAAGCGATTATTTTGTAATTGGTTACTTTGCCTTTAATTAATAAGTAACAAGCATAAACTATTTGACCAATTCACAATATTTTATTTTTGGATAAACAAAGGAAGCCTACTCCCCACGTGTGACCGATGCACGAATATAAAAGCTAGGGATAAAATTCAACCTTTTTATTTACTGACAAAGAATTATAGATTATTTCAAGAGTTGCAATTGGTTTGTTAGTTTGTTGATCTAGATACCAAAACCTAATACAAAAATGTTTCTTCAGTTTTCACCATCAAAACATCTTGAAAGCTAATCATATTTGATGATGTATGAAATACATAATAAAGATGAATTTATTGATCAGTCATGTTATATAGCCCGAGTTGGACCTTCAATAGCTTCAATTTGAATTATCAGAAAAATGTAATGTCTGATATATAAATAAATTTCTCAATTAACTCAAAGTAGGGTTATCTAATACATGACAAATCCTAAATTCATCTCTAGTTATAATTCAAGTTCGAATTATCAGATATATATCGGTAGAAAATAATATATACCTGATAAGTTAGTTACGGCTTATGAAAACTGCAAAGTAATACAAAATCTCAAAAATATTCATGATGAGTCAATTGTGTACAATTGCACTCATTATAAAACTATACTAGAAATTGCTAATGCAAGCACTTCTTCGATCAACCATCAACGTTGAATTCATAATATTGGCATATAGTTTAACTAAGCAACTCACAAAAAAAAAAAGAGTAGAAACTAAGCAACTCACAAACAAGTTTGGTACGTAGCATAAGAAAAAGCGGATCACGATTTAAGTTTTATAGATTCAATTTTCAAATTTTTTTATATTGAATTTATTATATTAAATTATGAATTCAAACTTATTATTATTATAATTTTAATAAATTTTTATACATCATTTATGTTTTGCATCAAAAATATTGATTCAGATAAAATCGATACGGCAACAAGTGGCCATACTCCAATATTGACTTTAAGAATGATCCAATGTTTTAAAGATGACATTTGGCTAACGATTGATCATGATTCATGGAGGTCACTTCACTTTAAATTATGTATAAGTTTTTTTTTAATATGATCCATTTTTTAGGGGATAAATGCGCCGGCAAAACCAGAAAATCTTTGATTTTTTTGGGTCAGGAAGATTAAAGTATTTGCATTAATGAGAACGGATGTAAAGCTGTGACATTAGGTTCAAGTGATTTCAACGAAACTACATAAATAAAACACTAAATTCATATCCATTACTACTATATACGAAAGAGTAGTTATTGTACGTATATACTGATACTGATACTTCTCACGTTCGAAAAATTTGTGTTTATAGTCCATCAAATATTAATAAATTTTAGTTTTGGTCTTTGTGATTTTTGATTAAGCACTTTAACCTTCATTTAATTGATACATGTACTTTTGTTCTCGACAAATTTAACGAAGGAAGTCATTTAACTATCAACGTGTAATGCTAAATATAGTACGGTTACTACATATTTAAGGATAATTAACTAAATTATTCTAGAAATATTCTAAATATCACATGATTTCCTATATAATGAGATAAAATGCACCAATTATAGATAATTAAAAATTAAAAATATTTAGTCAAATATCATAATGATCAAAATAACAATTTATTAATAATTGAAAGACTAAGAGTGGGTTGTTTGTTGTCCAAAAAAAAGAATAGTAGTCTATTTGGCCAAGCTTTTAAATCAGCTTATCCTGAAAATGTTTTTACCAAAAATGCTTATAAAAAATATTTTTTGTGAAAAACAGTTTGTGTTTGATCAATCAATTTAAAAAATACTTTTGAACATCAATTCGTATTTGGTCAAGCTTTTAAAAGTGTTTCTAAGCGTTTTTTCTCAAATGTGCTTTTCAAAAAAGTGCTTTTGAGGAAAAGCTAGTATTTTTTTTAACTTCTGAAAAACAACTTCTATTATTCTCCAGAAACACTTATTTTCTCCCCAAAAGCTTGACCAAACATATGATTTTTTAAAAATAAATATTTTTTTAAAAAAAAATAAGCACTTTTAGCCTCCCAAAAGCTTGACTAAATAAGCCATAAGAGTGCAATTATCCGAATGGAATTATCCCAACTGCTTTGAAGTTTGAATCTAAGGTTTGATAAAATTTTCATTCAAAGATGGGGCTTGAGTTGCAATTATGCAATGACACTATTTGTATATTTAATTTTCTGTGATGTCATTAGAAAACACCATTAATGAAACTAATTAGATGTTGTAGTCTATCATGGAGGCTGAATAAGCGTGCATGTTCAGTGACTCTCATTAATTTCTATTTTAATGTTTATGTTGGCTGGCAGATCCATTTGGTGTATGTATGGTTGAAAATAAAATCTAAAGTAATCAATAATCTTCCTAAGCTTGAAGACTATAAGGAAAATAAGATAAAGGAAGGAAAAAAAATGTTAGAGGAAACGGAGAATTGGAATAATTATCAGTTCTTTCCTTTATTTGATTTCAATGAGATTTAAAGAAAAAGAAACAAAAAATATTCTCATAATCGAATTTTCAACCCAAAAATGATTTTTTTTCTCACAGTTATTTTTTAGTTTTCAATAACTTCTCTGAGATGAAAAAAGAAGAAAAATAACTTCTTTGGTTAAAATGGTGCCAATTATAATGGGCCCAATAAACTGGGCTTTGAAGTGTACGTGGAATGTTTATGGGCAAGTCCTCAACCTAGTAAATTTGTTGCAACTTGTCAGCCTGTTAATACTCGGCCCAGACTACAAGCTATAATAAAGCACAAAACAGTAACGACAAGGTAATTAATTGGATTTTCATATCCTATTACCAGTGACAAAAGTATAGGGGAAAGTACCTTAAAGCAAACTATTTACACATCCATATCCTTTTACTTTTGATGCCCTCAAAATCTCTGTCTGCCCCCATTCTCATTCTCATTCTCATTTTACAACAAGAAGTGATTCCCAAAAAAAGTAAAATTACTAGATTATTTATTAAAACCTAAATTAATAGAAAATAATTTTTACAAATCAATTTTTTCTTTTTTCTCCTTTTCAAAATTCATTTATTTTTTTATAAATCAATTTGTAGTGCATGTGTATATTCAAGTCGAATTAGATCGCCTTGAACAACACTTTCGCTTGACACACTATATTTAGTTACTTTATCCGTTGTAGTTATACACAACAAACACATTCTGAACTTCCGATTGTCTTTCTTCAATTCTAGTAAGTGTGTAGATATTTTCTAGTGCGCATATTATTAGTTGACAGCTCATTAACTGATTAGTTAATTACTTAAGCTATGTAATTAGACAGTTAGTTGTAGTTTTAGACTAGGTGGTTAGTTTGTTATTCTGTTATGCTAGTTGGCATCTTAGCTGACACTTTATGTGTACTATATATATGTAGCAAGTGTAGATCAATTTCTCTATTAATGCGAATATCTGAAATTTCCCAATTGCTCTCTTCCTCTTCGATTAGATATTTTCTTACCCAAAGTTTCTTCATTATTGTTTAGCAACTTCACATGGTATCAGAGCTGCGCAATCAGTGAGCGAGAGAATCACTTCAATATGCAATGAATGATTCAAGAGATCTATAGGAACAATCGAAGAAATTTTTGAGTAAAATTGATCGAGTGAGAGTAGAATGGGAATGATTGCAAATTGGAGTAGTGCGATTGCAGGATCGATGCCAATAATCATAGATCATCATCATCCCTTGTATTTGTATCCATTTGATGCACCGGGATCACTATCTATTGACACTGTATTGACTGGAATAGACAATTATTCACTATGGAGCATGAAGATGAAGTTAGCTTTGCTTGGGAAGAACAAAATAGGTTTTATCGATGGATATGTAAGGAGTGGGGATTATTAAGGAGATTGTGGGATTGATGCAATGAAATAGTAGTGTCATGGTTGATGGAAAATGTAAGTAAACATTTTCTTAGTGGATTATTGTTTAATTCAAATGCACATTATATTTGGTCAGATTTGAAGGAAAGATTTGATAAAGTGAACTGTTCAAGAGCTTTTCATTTGCACAAGAGTATTTTTATCTTACACAAGGAGTTCACCAGGTTTTATGTAATATTCCAAGCTCAAAGATCTAAGGGATGAATATGATTCGATAGTACCGCCACCAACTTGTGATTGCCCTAAGTCTAAGTAGTATGTTGAACATTTACAATATCAACGAATGTTACAGTTTCTAATGAGACTTAGTGATAGTTACAATTAACCTAGAAGCCAAATTTTGATGATGCAACATGTTCTAAATGTGAACCAAATCTATGCAATCATTAATCAGGCTGAGAGTCAAAAAATAGTTGTAGGAACATGCCATATGATGCAAGAGGTTATGAAACCATCTGCTATGTTCACATCAAGGAATGGAAATGTGAATCACAAGCAAAAGAAACCTTACAATCCAAAATCATTTTGTGATTTTTGTCACATGAAAGGACATGTGAGGGGAGAAATATTTTAAGTTGATGAAATATACCTATTGCTATAAGACTGGCCATGTTCAGGATAATTGCTATAGATTTATAAGATATCCTGGAGATTTTAAAGGAAAGAGGAAGGTAAATATAGTTACAATAGATAATTTTCAAATGAATGAAGGCAGCACAGGGCAACATGAGTTGCATTATCCACAATCATGATATGCAATAGATGCAATAATTTAGATAGATGCAGCAGTTTGGACAACACTCTCAATACATGTATCCAAGTACTTAGTATTAGCAACATAGAATGAATTCATATCCAGGAATGAGATATTATCAACAACAAGGAGGATTTGCACCAAGTCAGACTCACGTTGTTGCTCAATTCACTCCAAATCAACATCAACAGTTGCTTGAAATTCTCAACCAGTCAAATAGGATCAATGCAGGAACAAGATAAATCAGTGTTAGTGCCAACATAGTAGGTAACTATGGTTTTGATACATAAAAGTTTTTGAAATGGATACAGGAGATACTAATCATATGATTAGCAACCAAAAATTTATACAAAGTAAAGGTTTGATAGAGAATGCATGAAAGGTCTAAATGTCAACTGGTGATTTATCTCAGATTTCACATATTGGAAATTATCAACTAGGAGGAGGTGATGTACTTAGAAATATTTTATGTGTTCCAAATTTCAAGTTTAACCTCATGTCAGTCTCAAAGTTCACAAATGAATTGAATTGTTATGTCACTTTTTTTCCTGAATGTTGTGTCTTTCATGATCTCTCATCTAGAAAGGTGAAGACGATTGGTAAAGTAGAAGAGAGGCTTTATATTCTGGATTTAGGAAAACACACTCAAAGAGGAGCTCTGAATAAATGCTTGGCTGTTACACATGAAGTTGATGCAATCACTTGGCATCAAAGATTATGTGATGTGCCAATGAGTGTTTTGAGAAAAATGTATGTTTTCAAGAGTAATAGGAGTTTTACTTTGAATAATTGTGAAGTTTTTCCACTTGCTAGACAAACTAGAGTTCTATTTTCTCATAGTAGTAGTAGAGTTGCTGATGTATTTGATTTACTACGTATGGATGTATGGGGGCCCTATAGGGTTGAGGCTTACAATGGAATGAGATATTTTATGACTATAGTTGATGATCATTTTAGTTAGATTTGGATTTTTCTGATGAGACTCAAATCTGATGTTATTTTGTTGTTGAAGCATTTTTCACAGAATTAGAAACTCGGTTTGGTAAGAAGATTAAAAGAGTTAGATCAAACATGAAACTGAGTTTTTTAATCAACATTGTAAAGAGTTATTTCCTAACACTAGTATTGTTCATGAGAGATCATGTATATACACACCACAATAAAATAGTGTGGTGGAAATGAGGCATAGACATATTCATAAAACTGCAAGAGCAATCAAGTTTCAAGGTAGTTTACTAGACAGATTTTGAAAATTGTGTGTTGAAGCTGTAGTGAGTGTGTTGAATAGAGTTTCTTATACAGTCTTGAATAATAAGTCTCCATATGAGATCATGTATAAGAAGGTACCTTCTTTGACTCATATGAGGATAATTGGATGTTTGTGTTATGCTACTAATCTCACTAGATAAGACAAGTTCAATCCTAGAGCAGTTAAAGCAGTATTTGTAGGGTATGGTACTACTCAAAAAGGATACAAATTGTATGATCTTGATAATAGGATATTTTTTATTAGTAGAAATTCCAAACCCCCTATTTGGCACAAGAATTATGTGACTAAGTCTGGTTATGATAAATATCAACATTATATTGCTTCAAATATGAATTATAATGGTCTTTCTCCTAAATATCAGAGTTTCATTTCCCAGTTTTCTTTAGAAGTGGAACCTTCTAGTTATACAGAAGCTGCAAAGGATACTAGATGGTTGGAAGCCATGCAGGCTGAAATTCAGCCTTTGAAAGATAATAAGACATGGGAGATAGTATCACTTCCTCCAGACAAGAAATTTATAGATTGTAGATGGGTATATAAAGTAAAGTACAAAGTAGACGGGGAGAAAGAAAGGTTGAAAACTAGATTAGTGGATAAGAGATATAATCAGAAAGAGGGTCTTGATTACCAGGAAATATTTTCTCCAGTAGTTAAAATGGCTACTGTGAGATTAGTTATTGCAATTGTAGCAGCTAAGCAGTGGAACATTCAATAGATGGGTGTTTACAATGCTTTCTTGCAAGGATCTCTATGAAGAAGTGTTTATGACCATTCCTGAAGGGTTCTGTGACAAGAAGGGCAAGAATCAAGTTTGTAGACCTGTGAAGTCTCTATATGGGTTGAACCAAGCTTCAAGACAGTGGAACTTCAAACTTACCACTGCTTTAACTTCTTCAAGATTTCATCAGAGTACTAGAGACTATTCTTTGTTCACAAAGAGATATGTTGATAAAATAGTAATTGTGTTGACATATGATGATGATTTGTTAATTACTGGGAATGATCCAACCATGATACAAGAGACAAATCGGTCTTTACAATAAGCCTTCAAGATCAAGGATCATAGAGAACTCAGATATCTTTTAGGTATTTAATTTGCTAGGAGTAAGGATGGGATCTTAATGCACCAAGAAAATATGTTTTGGAGCTTATATCAGATATAGAACTTGCAAGAGCCAAGTTATGCACTCCCATAAAAGTGAATCAAAAACTGACTACTGCTGAATTTGATCATCACATTTCATCTACATCTTCTCATACATATAAACTTTTGGCTACTCCTACTGCTTATAAAAGGATTACGGGTATATTACTGTATCTGACCATAAATAGGCCTGACATTGCTTTTATTGTGTAGTGTTTGAGCTAGTTTATGCATTCTCCTAAAGCATCACATATGGAAACAGCTATTAGACTTGTTAAATATGTAAAACAAGCTCTAAGGTTGGGGATTCTGATGAGCTCACATAACACTAATCATCTAAGTGTTTATTGTGATGCTGACCCCCCCCCCTTTTACTGCATCAATAACAGGAAATCTATCACTGGTTATTTGGTGAAATATGGTTCTTCTTCTATCTCTTGGAAGTCTAAGAAGCAAAATATAATTTTTAAAATTTCAGCAGAAGCTGAATACAGGGAAATGACATCTTCAATAACTGAATACAGCCAAACAACCCCACACCTTAAAATACTTGTAGGTGGGTTTCTTTCCTTTCCATGATTCATATGGAGTTTTGTCCTTACCCTTATGTGGGACTCTGTTAAGAATCGTATTAGCGGTAAGGACAGATTTCCCCCACATGTTTTGGGAAAGTCCGGAATTGATAAGCAAGGCATTCATCATTTCCTTTAATGTGCGATTCTTACGTTCCGCCACACCGTTTGATTGAGGTGAGTATGGAGCCATCGTTTGATGAATAATGCCTTCTTGGGCACAGTATTCCTCAAATGGCGCTACATATTCTCCCCCTCTATCGCTACAAATGGATTTAATCCGTAGGCTTAGTTGGTTCTCAACTTCTGCTTTGTAACGTCGGAACGCTTCAAAGGCTTCATCCTTACTTTTTAACAAGTAAAGGTAACAATACCGTGTGCTATCATCAATGAAAGTCACAAAGTACTTGTTCCCTCCTCTAGTTTGAGCGAACTTCAAATCACATATATCTGTGTGAATAAGTTCTAGAGGAGTGATATTCCTTTCGACGGATCGAAAAGGAAGCTTGGTGAGTTTTGCCTCTACGCACACCTTACACTTATGTTGAGGGTTTACGTCGATAGATGGCAACAACTCCATCTTTACCAGCCTTTGAATAGACTTGTAGTTAACGTGTCCTAATCTATGATGCCATAAATTAGAAGACTCAAGCAAATAAGAAGAAGGTTCAACTTTATTTCCTTGACGCAATACAGACATGGCATTCACTTTGAAAAGGCCTTCACAGACGAAGCCTCTCCCCACAAATGTGTCATTTTTAGTGAGTACAAACCTATTGGATTCAAACACTAGCCTAAAACCAGCATTAACCAATAAAGGTCCAGAAACTAAATTTCTTCTAATTTCTAGGACGTGCATCACTTCCTTCTGAGTTCCTTGCCGGAAGTCATCTTCAGGACCACCTTTCCAACCCCGAGCACGTCCGAGGAAGCGTTGTTGCCCATGAACAGCTTTTTGTCGGTGACCGGAGTGTACGTGGAGAAGGCATCTTTGTTGGAATAGATGTGTCTTGTTGCACCTGTGTCCACCCACCACTGCATCGGATTCTCAACCAAGTTGGCTTCTAGCACCACGGCTGAGAAATCCTCAATCATGTCATCCAGGAGCGTGTCCTTGACGACGTTAGCTTGCGCCTTGCCTTTCGACTTGGCTTTCTGCTGTTGCTCAGTCTTGAGCTTGCAGCATTCCTTGATCCTATGACCAGGTTTCCCACAGTGATGACAATTACCTCTAAACATCTCCGCTGCGGGGGCTTTGCCGTCTTTCTGGAACTTCCGCTTCTTGCTTGAGTTCCCTTTGGCCTCAGCCAGATTTGCCTTTACCTCAGCAGTTTGTCTGCCCCTAGGTAAGGCCTTCTTGTTATCTTCCTGGATTTGCAGTTTGATAACAAGCTCTTCAAAGGTCATCTCCTTTGTCTTGAGTTTCAAGTAACTCATAAACCCATTCCACGAAGGAGGTAACTTTTCAATCAGCGATGCAATAAAAAACTGCTCGTTTGGTTTCAATCCTTCCAAATCCAGGTGATGTATCATCATTTGGAATTCCTGGACTTGGGACATCACTGTCTTGCTGTCCACCATTTGGAATTTTAGAAATTTTCCAACGATGAACTTCTTAGTACCCGCATCTTGTGCGTTGTACTTCTTTTGCAGTTTTTCCCACAGCTCTTTGGCAGTGCCAACGGTGTAATATACCGTGTAGAGAGGGTCTGCCAAGCAGTTCAGTATGTAATTCTTGCACATGAAATCGCTATGATTCCATGCGTCACGAACCATCTTCATGCCATTAATGACATGGATACCAAGGCCCCCTTCACCCGTTTCATTAGGCGAAGAGTCCATTTCATCTCCAGCTTGTGGAGGATCTTCCGTAAGGAACCGGGCCATGCCCATAACTGTTAAGTAGAACAACATCTTTTGCTGCCATCTCTTAAATTCTGATCCCATGAATTTTTCAGGGCGATCATGGTGGTGTGAGGAAGAAGGTGTAGCACCAGCAGTCGGGAAGGCAGCGTTGTTACTGCCTTGAACAGTGGCAGCAACAGCAGCAGTGAAGGCAGCAGTGTTACTGCCTTGGCCAGTAGCGGCAGTGGCGGGGAAGGCAACAACGTTGCCTTGAGAGGCAACAACGTTGTCTTAAGTGACCCGTGACCCATGACCCGTGAACTCGTGAACCCGAGAACCCGGAACCCGAAATCAGACTGGACGGGACGGGCGAGCGGCGGCGGCGCGCGTGTGGGCTTTCCTCGAACCGAAGCACATCTAGGTCCTCCCTCCTTTAAACACATGGGATACCCCTTGGGGTCCCAAACCCCAAACCAATTTCGAGTCTTATATACACAACAATTCTTTCTTCCTCTACTGATGAGGGAGAATTGATCACACACCACACTTTTCCATGCTTCAAACACCTTACTTCGTGAACCAATATCTCTTTCATTTCTCAATGAAATTTGACGATTCTTGGCCCTACGGTTATCTACGTACTTAGTAGATCATGCATGTGTGAAGAACCGGATTCTCCAATATGCGTAACACAAGTGTTTAAGCCGTTAAAATTGGTCGGTCGCAACTCCCGCCAAAGGCTAATTTCCAACACAACATAGGCACATCTAGTGGCAAACAAGGATAGGGGCAATAAACTCCTTGAAATCACACCTATCGAAAAACCAATCTCCAACTGCTTCAGTTATCGTATGTTACAAAAATTAAATGTCAAAAATGTCGAATAACATTAGGGGAAAGTTGAAATTTATATTTTAAAAAAAGAAAAGAGATGAAATTAAACTTACCTTGTTGTCTAATGTTGGAGAATTGTCATAGGACCAATAACTATTTCTCTCTATACCATTATGAGAATGACAAGAGTTTGCAATTGACTAGGTGAGCAATTATCTTGGAGTAACTGGTAAAGTTGATGTAATGTGACCGAGGTCATGGGTTCAAGCAATGAAACAACATTTGACAGAAATGCAAGGTAAGACTTTGACAGAAATGCAAGGTAAACCTTTGGCAGCTAGCTCATTATTTGCATAAATGCAGGGTAAGAACATATCTAACTAGTTATAAAAGGTTTATGATATATAATATGTTACCAGATTAAATTTATTATAGGTAGTTACCATTTGTCATTATAGGTTACATTTACTTAAAATTATATATTATTGGTGCATTATAAAAGTTAAAACTCAAAAAAGCGCTATAAAGACAATAAACCAAGCACATCGTCCATGTCTTAGGAACGAAACGATAGCGATCCACAGGCAAGCTCGTTCTGATTTTGGACACAATACATTAAAATAAGTGTACCTTAATTCTTAAATTATGTTCATTAATAAATATATATGTAGTGTCTAGTTATAATAGACAATTTTAGTAATGAAGGAGGTAGTGAGCATCAACGTGTTACAAACTTAATTAAGAGAGAAATAGCACATATATATTATATAGTAATGGAAGCATGCATTTCTGTCGGGTAGAAAAAAGTAATGCTGTTTTCTAACAAAAACAGCACATCTGGTTAAATTGTTGATGCCCAGGATCGAACTGGGGACCTTCAGTGTGTAAAACTGACGTGATAACCACTACACCACACCAACAAGCTTGTTGAATCAGGTAACGTATATTATTGAACATATTATTATATGCATAGATTTCCACTTTGGCTGAAAATTATATTTTGAAAACAATCACGGTAATCAAAGTCAAGGAGATCGAACCGATTCGATTAGATTAAGACTTTTGGCGTTGAGTTTTTTTGATCCTTTGATTTAGAATTTAGTCAGTTCTATTTCTCGATTGGGCAGGAAAGAAATATAACTCAACAGTAGAGTAGAGTGTCATCTCAACATGGTGGAAGTCCTCAGTTCAAACCTGATTATCCCTAAGCCCAATGTGAGTATTTTTAATTGAATTTACTCTCTTTCCGTTTAATGAGAATGGATAAGCTATAACAATGAAAGTGACTAAATGAATTATGAATTCAAATCAATACCGAATTTCAAATCTTTATAAATGACAAAAGATAAAGACTGCTTTTAATTTGCAAAAAAGAAGGTAAAAAGATAGTGACAAAAGGAAGACTGTCAATCAAGAACGTAACTAACGTCTCATAATTAGCTAGTTAGAACTGAATTTGCTCTATATTATTTTTGAAAAAAATCTATATATTTCTCCACCCTCCAAATTATTATAGTAAACTAGCTAGAATAATTGAACACTGACGCCCATAAACACCAAAATAACTTATGCATTCTTTTATTGTCTCAAACAACAAGCTATTAGGAGTACAATTTGACAATAATAATGTGTGAAAAACTTCTCAATTTCAAACAACAAAGAGACAAGACAAGATGTTATGCATGAAATTTTCCATTTTTATTCCAATCTCCAACTTCCCCTCTACGAAAGAACACTTTATTTTCCTCCCCAGATGACAATTTTCCATTTTTATTCACCTCCAAATTGCTCAAATTCTCAAAGCTACACATTCTTAATATTTCATCCACCACTCCACAATTTTCTTCCTCTATAGAAAATGGACATTCCAAGAATTCAGCTAAGCGTTTAAGCTGAGCTTTTGGTTGCTCTTTAATTTCTTCATACATCAAGAAAATTACCTTGTTAGGCTTTTCTATGCCTTTTTCCCCAATAATCGAACACGTGATTTCAAAACGGACCATAAAGGCTCACTCCCTTACAAAAAAGATCAAACATTTCTTCAATAGAATTGGTTCCCATGTTTTCGATTCTTAAACTATTTGTGAAATGAAATAAAGAAACAAAAGTGTCCCTAGGATTCCTACATAAGTAAACAAGTTTGGTTCTTGAATCTTGGACACATTTTGGCAACGAAGCATAGGGAAAATGAGTAGACAAAAGTCTAGGTGAAGTGAAGGATGAAAAATTAGGGACTTGTCCATCAACATAGAGTTTAAGTTCCAAGAATGGAACAAGATCATGAGGGGTTTTGACAAATAAAGGGTGATTTTATTCAAAAATAGATTGTTTCATTCGATTCACTAGAGCAAATAAAAGTGCTTTTAACCAAGTGGTTCCGGATTTTGGAGTTGTAACAAGGATGATATTGGTAAGAGTCGCACATCGAAAATAGAATGGAAACATGGACTCCTTATATGGACTTGGACAATCCTCACACTACAAGCTAGCTTTTGGGGTTGAGTTAGGCCCAAAATCCATTTTTACATGGTATCAGAGGTAGGTCCATTCTAATTCTATGTTCACCGATGTTGGATCCCCAAATTTTATTGTCCACGCTCCAGTTAACGAGGTCTTGGTGTGCGGGAGAATGTTAAGAGTCGCACATCGAAAATGAAATGAGAACATTAACTCCTTATATGGACTTGGACAATCCTCACCCTACAAGCTAGCTTTTGGGGTTGAGTTAGGCCCACAATCCATTCTTTACCGATATCATTAATTTGAGCTTGAAATTGTTGTTGGCATGCAAGTACACCTTGTAGTTGTCTTGGTGCTATCCAAAAACCTTGGTAATTATAGATATGTGATGCAAGCCATCCTCTTTCTTTTGGTAGGGTTAGGAGCAATTTCTTACTCTCTTCACTAAGTTCATCCTCTCGTAAATACTTTGGAGGAATTTGTGGAGAAGTTTGAGATGTCGACATTGTTTTGAAGTGTATTTATTGAATGTTTCTTTTAGCTTGTAGGATATGAAGATTTACTCATGCAAGGGGGTATATATAGAGCTGGATCACCAACAATGTAACTTACGCTTTGGCAAGAATTGAGCTATTGTCTAACTTTATGATTAGGGTATATTTGGTTCATTCGACCATTTCAGGGAATAAAAATATAAATAGTGCATGCTGAAATATAATTAAGTAAATGACTCTCTAATATATCTAAACTTTAGATGAGATAATCATATACTTCATCATGGTACAAGAGCAGGCAGAGATCACGGGTCCGAGTCTTACCGTCACCCATTTTCAAAAAAAAAAATTCATGTGTTCATTTTATGTGCTTGTCATGAAAATGTATTAGGTCTGCACGTACGGGAGTTTGCTACATAGAAAAAATAATTAAGTAAATAAATGTATGTTTTCATGCTCTAGAAATATATCTACCCATTCATGATTACTCCAAAGTTTAAAGCATAACTACTTAAGCATTAAAAGCACCATCTACACTGCCACACTTTGCTAAAATAGTCATAACTTTTTATACTGAGGACTAACGAATAGTTTGAACCGTCCGAAATTAGACTCCGAGGATTACAACTTTCTTCTAGGAACCATGGCCAAGTTCATTATGTATTAAGAGATATACTTGTTTGAAATCAGGTCGTGTGTTATTTTCGATGTTCTTTCTCATTAGAATTTTCAACTTTGATTTTTAGCTTCCTTTTTGTCTCTCTTCCATTTTTAATCAATTCTATAGGTATATAACTATATACATATTTCCATGAACACCCTAAGCAAAATTCTTGGCCCGTAATAGCCCAAAACTAAAGGTTGTTGAATATACTTTCTAGTCTAATAGTATGCATGACGAACAATTTACATCGCTTTCAAGCTAGTAGTTGAAGAAAGGATCTAGTACAGAGATCTTGTAAATAATTTTTAAAAGAATCAAGACAAGTTACATAACTAGTACTAATAGATTTGAGTTTGTTTAACTAAATATACAACATATATATGTATATAATAGATAGTAGAAATTAAATCCACTTCTTAAATAAAATTAAAAGGGGCTTCCCTAGTGGGTTGATGAATGTTTGATATAACCTGTCTGGAATAGTAGTCAAAATCTTAAATTAAATTTATTTGCGCCCAATCTCTCAAATGAATTATTGTTTCACTAATCCTTCAAGATATGCCTTTTGCAATCATTTGAAAAAAGAAAAAAAAAAGAGTGAATTAAAACGGAAAATGAAGGAGAAATACCACTAAGTTATTAAATCCAGCATACTTTATTTTAGAAAATAGAAATATCTAACCAGGTTATAAGTTTATCCAAACATCATCTAATTTATAGGTATCAAACCTTTGCAATTTATTATAAGTGAACAAGTTATTCGTTAGCTTAATTACAAGCATTTTCTTAATTTTTCTGTGTGAGCATCACTACAAATGCACTTCTCCAAGCTATTCACAAGACATAAAGGTTACCAGAAAAATCTAATTATGCTTATAATAGTCTCTAATGGAAATTATGTCGCTACAAATACACTTTGGATAAGTATTGCTTTCCTAAATAATTATGCTTATAGATATATGATCTCTAATGGTACTTAAGAATAATGCAACTCAATCTTTTTATATTAAGAGCCAAGTCCCCACTTAGATTTGTTAAAATCATGCATGTCGGTTGATGCAAGCATTTAGATCCTGCTACATTTTAATAACCAATATATCCAAGAGTAATATGTCACAGAGTACTACTAGTATTTTTTGCACTATGATAAACTATTAGGTCCATTTTCTTTTCTACTTGATAATACAAAACGTCTAAATAATGTATTAACCTTATTATGCAAAAATATATCAAGCATATATCAGGCAATTCTAGAAAATCACGGCTTTTTATCTTGCTTAACATTCTATTAATTGGCAAGTTGGAAGTTTGGTATAAGTAAATTTATAACCGCCCAAAATTATTGCACACATCAAATACACCATAAGAGAAATATATTAGACATATACTTGTAAGTTGTAAAGCTGTCAATGCAACTGCGCGGGGCATTCCACATCCAGAATGAACTAGCGCTGGCAAAATGAACTCATATTTTGTCAACCGTCCAACACGTTAATATTTTTGCGGGTTGATGGATATTTTAGATGGGTAAAATTTAAACTTCAACTAATATTTAATACGTAGAAATATGAAAAACTAGAAGTAAAATATGTTGGAAATTTGTCTTTGGCGGAAGTTGCGTCCGACCAACTTTAACGGCTTAAACACTAGTGTTACGCATGTTGGAGAATCCGGTTCTTCACACGTGCATGATCTACTAAGTACGTAGATAACCGTAGGGCCAAGGATCGTCAAATTTCGTTGAGAAATGAAAGAGATATTGGTCCACGAAGTGAGGTGTTTGAAGCATGGAAAAGTGTGGTATGAGATCAATTCTCCCTCATCGGTGGAGGAAGAAAGAATTGTTTTGTTTATAAGACTCAAAGTTGGCTTGGGGTTTGGGACCCCAAGGGGTATCCCATGTGTTTAAAGGAGGGAGGACCTAGATGTGCTTCGGTTCGAGGAAAGCCCACACGCGCGCCGCCGCCCCGTCCGGTCCGGGTCACGTGTCACGGGCTGTGGGCTGTGGGCTGTGCTTCTTCTGATATTATCTTTTTGGACCAAAGAAGTTGCTTCGGTTAAAGTACTTTGGAGAAATAATAATGTAGAATAAATGACGTGGGAGGGCCAAAGAAGATATAAAGTCCAAATATCCTTATTTGTTCCAGACCCCAGGTCTATATCGATACTCGTGCGATATGATTCTCTCGTTCATGTTCTATCCATCAATCTTAAATCATATACTTTGTTTAGGTGCTAATGTTGAGACAGATATGGCAGGTGCAGCTCAGAGTACGGAAAATGATAGTTAAGGTGAGTTATGGCTAACCCTATTTGATTCTTGCGTATATAAACGATCGTGTGAGGCCGATTGGATAATGTTATGCTATTATATAGCCCTATGTGGCATTGGTTATCTGTTTGGGTTGGTTGGCAGGTTTCGAATAGCCATGTTTATAGGGAAAACTCTGCCGAATTTTTTTTGAAATCCTAAGCGTTAGAGCAATCTTCAACATTCGAAGACAAATGTTCTTAAGGGGGAAATGATGTTACACCCCATAGTTTCACATGTCTTCGTGTCGTTAATTGATACTGATATTCCGGAAAGAGGTGTGAACTTACAGAAGGATAATGAGAGTTTATAAGATTTTTACACCATTAGTATTAATTTTCTTGAATGCAATGAGAAGCCAATGGATAATTCATCTGCATCATCTTCTTCTTCTTGTTCGCATTATTGTCACAGTAAAGATCCGATTCCTCTTCTCTCTCCCCTTGTGTTGCCTTCCATATTGCTAGAATCTACGTATATTCAAGGAGAGATTAATATAGCAAAAAACAATTGATCTTTACTTTGAATTAGTCAAGTATTATGTACATTGCATATATTTCTTCCCATTGTTCATATATGTGTTTTCCTAAATCCTTAGACTCATTGCCTTTAAAGCCTCCTTATTTTGTACTATTAAATCCACATGTGTTGCTCTATGTTAAATGTTAATAACGTACAAGTTATTTTTTCCCCATTAATTGCAAATGGGAGATATAATATAACTAAGTCTCCAGTTGTTATGCTATATTATCCAAAAAATATCACAGAAATTACAATTCAACATTAGAAATAATTCCTAAGAATCAAATAAGGATCCCATTGAAGGGCCTTTTAAAAATCTTTTTAATCGGAAAGAAGTGTATATTTCACTAATTGTAAGTATAAAGGCATTACCAAATGTCAAAGTCGCATTAAGGGCTCGTTTGGTTGGGGAACAAGTTATTTCGTGATTATTTGTCTCGATATTAGTTATCCCGGGATTGTTATCCAACCCTCAATGTGGAATAAATAAACACTACAATTCCGGGATAACTAATTCTGAAATTAGTTATCTTGCAATTTAAATGTGGAATAAGCTCATCCTAAATTTAATCTCAGGATTAATTATCCCTTATCCCTCGTACCAAACGAGTCCTAAGAGTTTTACTATATCAGCAACAACAACAAACCTAGTGTAATCCCACAAGGTGGGGTATGGGGAGGGTAGGATGTACGCAGACCTTACCTCTACCTTTGTGAGGTAGAGATGCTATTTTCGGTAGACCCTCGACTCAGAAGAAAAGTACATGTAGCAGAAATATATAAAAAGGACAACAATTGCAAGATATAAAATAAATGCGGAAATATATAGTAATGCTCATCAAGGAAATAAAAACAATGTGATATCACCAGCTAAATCAAAATTGTCCACAATTTGATCCCTTGTTATATTGGAGTTACACTGTACTCCCTCTGTCTTATCTTTCTTTTTAGTTTGTCCCAAAAAGAATGTCTCTTTCTATATTTAGTAAGTTTTCCACTTCCAAGGTAAGTTTAAGACAACAAGATTTAAAAGACCCCACATATCTTTAATTTAAGATCACAAGATTCAAAAGTCTTCTTTTATTTCTTAAACTATGTGTTAAGTCAAATTAAGACATTTAAATTGGGACTGAGGGAATAGTAATTAAGTTTGTACGTCGTAATTTGGTAGACATTATTTACTACATCAATTTTGTCCACTTAGGTTGGGCTTTTTCATCTATTAATCCTGGATAGTCCAAAGGGAAGTTGATTGACCCATTAATTGAAGCCCAAAATGTTATCCACGGCCCATATTTCTTGGTAGAAATAGCGGCCCTAAATCCAAATCAATGGGTAATAGCCGGCCCGTATGAGTTCCCGCAGTCGCGTAGAAATGATACAGATAGTCACTTTCGATGGTTCTATTTAAAACATGACACAATTTATGATGTCTTTAAATTTAGCTATTTTATTGTTGCGCTTCTTCTTTATCATGAACGAGTGAAGCAATACTGTCATACTGCAATATAAGCAACAGTGCTGAATTGAAAAAAAAGAACTAATGCAACAATGATGCAATAAAACTAGGCTTAGCAACTTCGTCCCGTTGCACTTTTGGATCTTTACAATTGATGTTACTGAGAAGGTTATAATTGAAACTTTTTTCTAACGGCAGTATAAGATTGGAACAAAATTTAAATGGAGGTTAAAATGCATAAGTTCAAATAGTACAAGAATAAATTTGACCGTTATTCATATTTTTTTAATGATGATGTTTAATTGAACCTAGGATTTAAAAAAATTAACTTGAGTTATTTATTATATTGACGATAGTAGGAAAATATAAATAATAATTGAAAAGTATATTTCATAGGAAACACAAAATTTCAAAGCTTAATTTACATAGTTGAATAAACTATAAATAGCAAAGGTTATGAAAATATATAAAATAATATCATTAATGGAATATTGGAAGATAATAAAAAATGTCTAAATTTTCAAAATTGTTGGAAAGGAAGGATACATTTCAAGGAACATTTCCTCTTGCATCCCAATAGGTTGTAAGCACAAAAGCTCTTTTTTTTTTGGTAATTAACTTATTTTATTAACCACCAATTTGAACATTACAAAACAGTGGCATAGCAGAAGCGATAGTTATTGTTAGTTACTTAGTTTTATTATCATAAGAGCAATAAGTTTGAATTCGGCTAGAATGTCAAAAGGAATGAAATAAATTAAAAGGATTTAATTATATTAAGTTAATATTCAATTATTTTATTACTATTAGTGAATTAGAAATTAGGATAACATATTAGTTATAATTTTTACGAAATTACTAAGTAATATTAATTAATTTTTTTAATAACATGATAGTGTAAATATTTACTCACACCCTCCTAGTATAGAACATTAATTCAAATTTTAAGAATTAGAAATCTAAAACAAATAAGAGAAACATATAACTTCAAAAGTCCAACGGTAAGTTGAACCACAATCTGGCTTCCACTTAACGTCAGCAAGAAAAAAATAAAGAAAAAAGTTCAACAGAGCCAAATAAAAAGTCAGTCTTTTTCAAATATTCCTGTCCCTTACACTAATAATAACCTCTTTCTTTCTTAGTTTTGAATTTTCATTTAATTTCTATAAATAGAGCAAAATTACTACTACTCATTCATCTTAATTTATGTGATACAATTTAACTGAATATATAATTTAAAAAATAAAATAAAACTTTTAATTTTTATTAAATAAAATAAGTTAAAAATATTTATATAATTATAAATTATTTTATTAAATTTAAAAAATAAAATTTAAAATTAAATTATTACTTTTTTTTTTGGCCGATGGAGAGAAGGAGTAATAAATAGAAAAATATAAAAAAAGCCAACCCCGTGTTTATTTTTACTTTTTTGGTTTTCCCTCTTCTTCATCTCTGTAAATTTCCATGATTTTGCGTGCTTAGGGTTTTGTTCTTTCTTTATCAAGGTAAGTATCTACCAAATTGCTATTGTAAAACTCATTTGGTTGGCTAGACTTGGAGTGATAACCATTAATTGTGGAATTGGGTAATCTTTTACTGTTCCAATGATCTCTTTGATTTGCTTAATTGATCAGTTTTTCAGGTTTTATTTTGTAATTGTAACTTGGGTTTGTGAATTCTTGGATTTTCTTTATATGGGTACCCTTTAAATTTTGATTTTGATGTAGACTAGACTTTTGTATTTAGTGAAGAAATTGGATATTCTATGGACCCTTTTGGCTGCATGATATATATGTCTGCTTGGTTGTTGAAATGATGATGATAGTTGAATAATATGATATGTTAGAAGGAATTGTTATAAGTTTTGTGTTTTGCTCAATGTTATTGCTTCAACTGTTTTGCTGCTTGAACTTTTAAATTTGGGGTTTGCTGTTGTAAAAATAGTATATTATGATTAAGTTAGGGTCAGCTTCGTGATGATGTGAAATGTTCTCATGGATACTGTTGTTTAAAAGAATAAAAATGTTTGACCTAAGAAAAACACTTTTTTATATGATGTTCTGTCAGGGGCGGAGCTAGAATTCCAGATACAGGTTCGGTCAAATCCAATAGATTTTGCTCAAACAGTGTATTTCTATCGGAACAACCTCTCCACCTCCCAAGGTAGAGGTAAGGTCTGCGTACACTCTACCCTTCCCACACTCCACTTTGTGGGATTTCACTGGGTATGTTGTTGTGTATTTGTGATAAGAAATTCATTAAATATATAGAAATGTTAGATTTAGAACCTAGTTATTATCACTTGAAGTCATCATTTTAAAATTCATAACCCATAAAGTTGAAATCCTGGCTCCGACTCTGTTTCTGGTATTTGGTTGAACATAAAGCTGCTGGCATGTAGTAGTGGTGGAGGGTGGAGTGGGACATTTGATGTGAGTTTTGATGATAATGAAAAGTGGTAAAGAGTGAAACTAATGTTTACATGCTGATAAAAGCTAGTAATACGGAAATAAGTGTAATATGGAAATAACTTGGAATTTTAGGTTCAAATTTTAGCTGCAACATCCCATGTAAGCTCATTGCTTCAATCTCTCTGTGCAGGTTTACCTGATACTTGCGGGCTATAGTAAGCTGCCTAGTGGTAGGTTAGTTGAGGTGCACACAAGTTGGTTCGAACAGAACTGTCATAATAGAAAGAAAAAAAGTAGAACTAATAACTTGGAGTAGGGGTAGTGTGAAATTGACTAACTCCCATGACGGGCTGAGCATTTTTTTCTTTTCTTTCAAATATTAACAAGCGATGATGATCAGTGGGTGATCACCAGGTTTTTGTTTAGTACTCTTTGAATTTTTATGCTTGTTTGTCACCTGAGTTCCTTCTTGTTCTTCCTTCATTTTTTTTTGTGATTATGACCTCAATGAGTTATTTTGAAATTGCTTTTTGTCGTTTCTGCAGAGACAAATGAGTGGAGTATTTCTAGGTGAGTCTCATGGCAGACCCCGTACTGGGACAAAGACGTTGAGGAGGTGCAATGATGGTGGAAGAAGTGATCATGTTGTTCTGATTGATGTCGAGAGTGAAACTTTTAGTAATGTTATTTTTATTGATGTGCCTGAATCGACACCCAAGAAGTTTCGAGGTAAGACAGCAGCAAATAAAGACAAAAAACGCTCTCCTTTGAGGAACATAATCTTCATCGATGATGATGAAAGCAATGAGAATGAATATCCTGAATTTGGTGTAGAAGATGACCGCCACTTCTTTCATGACCCATCCCCTAGCATGAGACCGTGCTCAACCTCGAGAAGTGCTAAAGAGCCTGTAGATGAAATTGGTGATGATTGTCAGTTTGTTCGAGAAAATATTCCTCCAGTGAAGTTATCAAAATGCAAAAGAACTTACTCTGGAAAAGCTCCTGTCCAAAATCGCTATGGTTTGACTTCTGATGATGATGAGTTCATGGCGGATTATTCTGGACATCTTCGAGAGCAGTGGCAGAAAGCTTCGTTAAAGAGGAAAAATGATATCAATAGTGCATCTACTGTTGGAATTCAACCTGAGGCTGGTGAGACTGAAGAGCATCCAGCTTGTTCTGGCTATGCTAAATCCTCTACAGAAAAAGAAGATCAATCTCCTAAACCAGCACGTGAATCACGTTGTACTTCTGGTACGGGTGACGTCCATGATGAAGGAGATCCGCAAATGGAGAGCTTCGGAGAGGGTCATCCCAGTATACCCAGTGAATATCAACAGAATCCTTTTGTAAAAAAGCATCCAGAACAAGGCAATGAAGGGAGTATTCCAGCTGCTGGACCTCATTTAGAAAAACCTGTTTCGTGTACACGATATAGGGTAGCAGAGGAGGAATCTCGCCTTGGCAAGCACCAGCATGATGTTGAAACTGAAAATGGTAGCAATCAATATATTTCTGCTGATAATGGTAAAAAGTGTCAGGAGACGGCTAAGTATTATAATTTTCGTTTCTTCAAAGCATCAAGACATGAAACCAGTACTTCCAAAGGGAAGGAGGATTTATTTTCTGGAGGATTTCCATGGTGGACTACCCGTCCCCGATCATCTGTTGAACACTATCCGTACTCCGTTAGTCCTAGAGAGTATTCTATTTGCAGGAGAGCTTCATCAGAATTTAGTGCAAACCGTAACGAAATGCAGCCTAGAAACAGAGGTTCCTTGGTGGAGGGGGATCTTTCGAAATCTGTATCTATGAGCCAACTCAAGGACGAAAGGCATGATGATGTGAACGACCAAGATGGTGAGGATGTGGAGGGGCGTGCTGAGAACTGTATTACCACCGAAAGAGAAAGGATGAAGGAGACCTCCGAATACAAAAAAGCACTAGAGGAAGAATTGGCATCCAGGCAAAGAGCGTTAGCGATTCAGGTCTGTCATGTGTACTTCTTGATAACTTTTGTAGAGTTTTGTTGGTTTTCTGTTATGCTTTCGGTGTGCATTATTCTGCAACTTGTTTATCTTATGACTGCTGAATGTCTTATGATAGTTTCTCGTGTATTGGTGGAACCGAGGTTTACTACCATAATTTTGATCTCATCAATGCCATAATTGATCAAATGTTATATACTTTTAATGCTTAGTAAGACTAACTTTAAGAGATTAACAAGGTTCATTGTGTTTATAATACTTAGAAACTTGAAGTAGTCAGTTGATGTAGAAATATATAAATGAACTCCCTTAGAGTTTGTGAAATTTCCTTCCTTTCTATCCATCACAAAATAAAAATGGAAGAACACGAGGAGGAGAAGAAAAACCTTCCTTCTCTATTACTTGTAGATGCTGGATCTTTGAAGCCTAGAGTAGTCAAAAGCGAAAAGAGTCTTTTGGGGAATTTTAAAACATGAGCTTTAATGAAGAAAGAAAAACAATAACTATTTTCTTTTAGGAGTAAGAAGACAAACAGTAACTATTTGAACGAAAGAACTGAAATACTAAATGCATTTTCACAGAAAAGAACTGCAACACTATACTTAAATGAAATATATGAAGTCAAAATCATGTCTATTAAGTTTAAAAACCATTTCAGATTTCTTGATTTAGATGAAATGATGTAGCTTTATGTTTTTTGGAGATAGCTTCGAGAACTCCTTTCCTTATTTGGTGTTCCTGCTTGAGCCAGATGAAGGAAACTTTCACGTCTGATTTTGAGGGGGGTGGGGGGGAGGGTTAGTGGGGGGGGGTTTGGATCCTATAGAACCCTATCCGAATTCTTCTTTTGCTAGGCCCATAACTAAAAAGTCCACTTTCTTACTATTACAAGGTTCTTATATTAAAATTATAATCTCTTATTCCTAATCACTACAATTTCTTCATTATGCTTTTCTACAATTAATGCATCCTTTTTACTAATTGTATCTATTATTTAGTAATGCCTTTTAAAGATAGAGTTCATGGGCATTGAGACGCATGCCTCAGTACCTCAGCACCTACGCTTAAGCGTCACCTAAGCGATGCAAAGCCCAAAACCTGGATTTAACTGAGTTCAAGGGCTTAAGGGAGCTCACCTTTGACAACACTAATGAATCCAAGAACACACGCTCTACACCTCTTTGTTGGGGCTTTCAAGTAGAGACATGTCTTTTTGTTCCACATATGGTTTGTTTAGTTGTGTATTGCAAAATGGAAGAAGGATTGGCAGAGATAGTCCGCCTAACAAACATTACTTAGCAAAAAGGTTAAATATATACTGTTAGAGACATGTCTTTGTATTCCACATATGGTCTGTTTAGTTGTGTTTTGCAAAATGGAAGAAGGATTGGCAGAGAACGTACGCCTCACTACTTTAACAAACATTACTTAGAAAAAAGGTTAGATATATACTGTTTGTCTGGTGATCTACTTCCACACTTTTGATGCAATTGTTTCGGTAATGGACACTTTTTCTGATGAAAATTTTACCTCTATAAAAAATGGATTTCGAGTCATTTGTCTGCTTTTAATCTGTCATTTTCTGCACCAAAGCCTTTTTGAGATACTATATTGAATCTGATAAGGCATAAGAAGTAACACCATATACTTTTGTTTGACATATCATTCTGCACATCGTGCAGATAAGCACCGTCAAGTTATGTTCTGGTTGGTATGGTCTGTCATCTTAATCAAATTATGGATATTTGGAACTTTGCTGGACTTGATTTTGACCATTACTTAGAGCTAAAAAGCTGCATCCATTGAAGAGGATTATTGGTCCACACATGGACGGACCATGATGTGCCATCATGAATCTGATACGACATAAGGGGGGCGAGCTCATTATCTACTGATTTTATAAAGGTGCACCAACCGACTCTCGGGGAATTCTCAGTTACCCAAAAAAAAAAAAAAAGGAAATTATGGCCAAACTAGTATTTGCAAATTAAGTTCATTATTTGAAATGCTGAAACGATATTCCATGGTTAAACATATGATAGATATGATGTATGTTCCTAAACCTATTTGGGCTCTAATGGTTCTAGACAGTATGCTAGTTGCAATGATCAGCTGTTAGGGACAAAGGATAACACGTATAAAGATTCCCCCATAATGTGTATCTTCGACAGATTGAATATGAAGGAATTAGAGATACTTTTAGGATAACGCCTCATCCTTACCTTTTGTAAATTTTAGATGTTCACAAAACATTTATTTTCGATGTAGTAGGACTTTTATAAATGATATTGACGATGTTTTGGACTTCATAGGTTCTTTACATCCACAAAGGAGCTAAGTCCACATACACTTTTGTACACTTCTAGTACCTCCTTGATGATGTATTTCTTTTAATACTAAAAATCATCTGTCTCTGAAAAAGACCACCTATTATATGCAGATGAGACATTGATCTCCAGTGATGCTAATTGTGATAGGTTTCCTAAGAGAAATTCTCCGATGGACCACATGGCAGAGTACAAAATTAGTTTGAAAAAATGTGATCTCATTTTGATAGGCAAAGCTCTTAGGAGAAATACCGGAGAGGAATATGAAAAAAAAAGAAGAGGGGATGGAGTACTTGTAGGGGAGAGAACAAGCCCATGTGATACAACTCTCTGGAGTAGTTTTTGAAAGTTGTAAAAAATTTGACATGCGGGTAATTTTCTGTGGAAAATAAGAGAATATTTTTCTGGAATCAATTGTAGTGTGGAAAGTCCTCATCGATCAAGGTTCCATAGTTGATTGCAATATCTTTTAATAAACATGCTGTGATATTAGGGTTGGTTCTTTTTTATATATGGTAGTTGATTTACTGGAACAAATTCAATATAGTTCATTATGCCCCAGTCCCGAATTAGTTGGGTTGATTATATTGATCCACTTGATAGAAATTGTAATTGCTGAGAATTTAAGGAGAAAAAGAGACCCGGAAGGAGGGTTTTGGGGGGGAGGGTGTGAAGGGGTAGATCACTTGTTTCATTGGCAAGTGTTACAGAATTTTGGAAGATGGTGGTCAGTTTTGAGGGATTAGCTGGAGCTTGTTACTCTTGGTGAGGTAGCTTTTTTGTTGTTTAAAAAGGACAAGAAGTAGGACAGATAAGTCTTTGACAAGGTGCTGTGTGTGGACTATGTTTAAAGAGAAAAATAGGAGGCTGTCGTCCTTAGTCCTAAAGTTTAGACATTTTTTTTTCTTATGGATATTTTTGAGCATGCCGCAAGGGCTTTGGTCAAGTAGCAAGAGCACATCCAGTGATGTGTGGTTTAAGCGCACATCACAATTTCAAACATTGTCGCGGATAAAAGCATGGTAATTAAGTGGAGAAGGGTAGAGGGATGGGCTCATTATCCATCGAGTTTAGAACTGTGTGCCACTGGCCCTCGAAGATTTCTTGATTATCAAAAATAAATGTGTATTTCTTGAGCACTAACTGCACATTAATCTGTTGATTTCTGGTAGAGAAAACATCATTTCGTAACTCTTATGTATCAATCTGTTGATGATTTCTGGTAGATAACAATATCATTTTATAATTCTTATGTACATCTCTGTACACGGGTGTATCCCCTATTCGATGAATAGAACTGTTACTTGATTTTTTTATTCCATTGATGCTTCACGATTTTTGAGTTGCAATGTAATTTCGAAATTTACTGCTCGTTCATGTTATAAACTACCAGTTTTCTAACTTTTACCAGTTTTAAAAAAAAAACTACCAATTTTCTTCATCAATTTTATATTGTGCTACTGTTACATGTTTAGATTTACCTAGTAGGAGGCAAAAATCCCCGTGATGTTTCATTTAGTTCCTTTCCTCTTTATTTTGATGTAATTTCTTTCTTTTTCCTTTTTCCTTTTTCCTTTTTCCTTTTTCCTTTTTCCTTTTTCCTTTTTCCTTTTTCCTTTTTCCTTTTTCCTTTTTCTTTTTTCTTTTCAAGAAAGCACTAGAATTGAAGTTAGACTGCGAATGGCCACTAAAATTATTGGAAGACCATTGGTTTAGCTATAATAGGCTGGCAAGTTATCAAGGGAATTGGTCTAGTTAAACTTAACACGTTTTTCCAGAGGATATTTTTGTGATATCTCTTCATGGCGAGGTTTCTGTATGGAGCCAAAAGGCAAGGGTTTTCAGCTGGCCCCCTTCTCTTCCTTTCATGCTCATAAATTAGAAAATTAATTTGTATAGATAACCCCATTCTGGTTATTTATTTATTATTTTTATTTGATGACCTAGAAATCTGTCTTGGTCCAACAGTTAGGACCAAGGTTAGCGCCTTCGAAACTCCGGGATGATGGGCCTGCCTCTCTACCCTCCTCGACTTAAATATCATACTTAATTCACATGGCGAGGGCTCGAACTTGTGACCTAAGTCACAAGTCCCTTAACCTTTGCCACTTGAACTAGCCCCGGGGTCCATTCCGGTTATTTACATAAATAATGTAATGGATATAGAAGTTAACATATGTGGGGCATGTAATAATGTCATTTTCATGTCATGTTTCTTTCTTAATGTGAAAATATCAGGTGAGAGTTATGTTATGATTTTTGGTTTGTAATTGGCTAGATTGCTGTTTTGATGATGTTCAGATTAAGAATTGAAGTTCTATAATTTCTGATAAAAAAGTGCAACTGCAGAGGGAAAAGCTAAATTAGCCAAAAGAAAGTAAGATTTGTGTATGTACGAAGATGTACTGTTATCTAATGTGCTTTTTACCTGTTCAGGCAGAAGAAGCCAAGAAGATGAAGCTGTTGCTGAAAAGAAAGAAGGCTGAAAATATGCGTTTATTAGAAATGGAGAAGAGACAAAAGCAGCGTGTGGAGGAAATGAGAGAAACTCAAAAGAAGGTACAACAACTTGGCCTCTTCTGCTGTCTATTTCGCGGCTTTGCACGGCCTCTTTATCTTTATATTTCTTTGTTTCTCTCTTCCACGCCACTTAAAGCATATTTGGGTGGGTTTTTCCTGGTGTATAAACCATCTGATGAATCTTTTTAGGACATAGAGAATATGAACTTGAAGGAGCGGATACGAGCCGAAGTTCGTAAGGAACTCAGTAAGCTTGAAATGACATGCCTTGATATGGCCTCGGTGTTGCGTGGATTGGGAATCACTGTTGGTGATGGCACTAGTCATGAGGTTTGTTTACACTCAATCTCTAAATATCTTCCATCTTCTTAATTACATAAATTACCTGAATCTACTGAATGCAAATAATTCCAGGAAAATACTTTTATGTAACATTCGCATTCTTATTTTGCTCTTCCCCTGATTTGCAGTTGGTGACTTTTTTTTTGAAACATTAATGAAAGTCTATTTCTGTTTGTGAAGTGTTAGTCGCAGTTAGAGGGATAGCACAAGAGATAACACTTCGAATGAATTCTTGTTTCAGGTGCGTGTTGCTTACAAAAAAGCCTTGCTGAAATTTCACCCTGATAGAGCTTCAAGATCTGATATACGACAGCAAGTTGAAGCTGAGGAGAAATTTAAGCTTATTTCTCGAATGAAGGACAAATACTTGCCAACTTTATGACAATGACATAGGACATAAATGTAGTTTATCTCAGGAGAAAAGATTATCTCTTAGGATAGAAATTTTGTGTTATAGGCCTTCAATGCTTGAGCATTTCTCACCATGTGGAAAGCTGCACTCAAATGCAGAAAGGTTTTTATTTCCAGGTTTAGTTTTCTCATTTCTTTATGTTTTTGTTAATGTAATTTTGTTTTTTCAGGGTTGAGGTGCTTTCAGGAATTGCTCCACAAAAGCTGTAAATTTTCTTAAAAGATTTCACTGAATATGTGACGAAGTGATTAATAACTCTAGTTTCACAAGCAATAAGCTGCACTGCACAGGCTGTTTAATAATATGCTACTATACTATATTATATTATCTTAATAAGCTATACATCCCTTCATCTCATTTTTAGTAGCTAAGTTTATTTTAAGGTCAAGTTGATCAACTTAGAATTTGAAAACGGTAGCAAGTACTTAATGCAGCAGGATAAAAATGGAGTATCTAGACAACGAAGTGGGTGTAAATCTTGGAGATTGAAGGGTTTAAATGTTACTTCCTCCGTTTAAAAAAGATTGTTCTAGTTTGATTTGGCATGAAGTTTAAGAAATAAAAGAGGATTTTTTTTTTAGATATTTGTGTGGCTTTAAATTATCTCATAAAGTTAAATTGTTTCTAAATATAGAAATGTGTCAATCTTTTTGGGACAAACTAATAAGAAAAGTAAGACAATCTTTTTGGGATAGAGGTAGTAGTAGATACACAAAAAAGTAGGTGATTGTTTTTCATATGTCAAAGCTTTGATGCGCAGAGTTACTTGATACATGTGTTGATGGAAGGTATTATATAGATACTTGGTGAAATAGTCGAGGTGGACGTTTACCTAGCTCGGATGTGACCCTCATAAACAAAAACAAAAAAACTTTTGTCTGAAGGAGTTCAAGATTAACTTTAAATTTTATATGGACCTAGTTTTCTCCGGAGCTCACAAACTTCTTTCCTTGCAAATCTGGGTGAGTAGATAAGTATAACTACATTACAGCTTAGTAAATACTACAATCAATTTTTTCTATAACATCGTTGGTTTAGAATTTTTTGATAATAGTTGTTATACACTTATAACATCATTTGACATTTAAGTAATAGTTGATTGTTATAGGGAAAAAAAGATGAATAAAATCTAATTTTTTTATTTTTGATGTTATAAAAATAACAAAATTATTAAAATCTTAAATCTCAGAGATATGCATACTTCACTAACTAAACATTAAAGAAAGTTAATACAACTTTAATAAATGCATAACTGAATGTGTAATGTTTTAAGCTCTAAGACACATTTTAAATATATTGAAAATTAATTTCTTTCAAAATTGATGGAGGAAATTAATAATTGTAGCTTGCTTAAAAAAGATTAGAAGGAATCAAATATTTGTCTCTTTGCTTGCTCTAAATAATAGAATTCATACTCCTTATTCACATCATTTTTCATTTTGGCACGACCCTGCATGGGTCCCACCACACTTCCTACATCGAGCCAACGACGGCCTCATCTGTATAGAATTCCCTCTATAATAAGATCCTGATGCCTGTGAACTCTGGTCTGGTCTCATTTGAGTATACTGATCAGCCTTCGATCTTGAAGATGGTAATGATGCGCCGGCTGCTGGTAAGATGGTCGTCTGTAAGGCTGTGGCCTGGGCCCGCCTCCGAAGTCCCTCACGTCACTTACATACCGAGCCCTTTTATTCTGGGCCTTATCACGCTCTCGATCGACCCGTTGTTGCCTTTTGCGATCCTCCAGGTTCTGTGCATAAGCCTGGATGCGAGCAATATCCATATCCGGATTCAAAGAAGTCGTAGTACACTCGTTAACCAAGGGTGGCCCCAAGCCAGTAATGAACCTGTGTACCCGATCACTCATTTCAGCTATAATTGTAGGAGCATATCGAGCCAAGGAATTAAACTGCAAGCTATATTCTCGAACGCTCATGCTGCCCTGTTCAAGACGTAGGAACATGTCCTGTCTGGTCCGTCGAAGCTCGACTGGTAGAAAATGCTGTAAGAAAACCTCTGAAAACTCCCCTCCATCCTGATGGCTTTGCACGAGGTCCCTTAGATTGCTCCCATGTTTCATACCAGGTTACTGCGACATCCTGTAGTCTATAAGAAGCAAACTTTACCGATTCGGTATCGGTAGCATCCATCACCCGCAAAGTGCGATGTACCTGATCCAAAAAATTCTGCGGGTCCGCGTTCAAGTATGTTCTTGTGAATACCAGAGGGTCTAGATTGATGAAATCCCGAGCTCTTGCGCTAGCAACTCTATCAGAAGGACTGGGAACTTGAATTTGGGCCTGAGCGGCTACCAATCGTGTCAGTAACTGTACCGCACCCCGCATGTCAAGATCCTCGGTTGGGGTATCAGGTGGAGGGACTAAGGGTACTGCCGCTCCACTAATCTCCCCTGATGGTGGTGTACTGGGAGAACCATACGAATGAGTCGTACTGAGGGTCTCACCCTAGCCCTCGCTAACGGGTGGGAATCGGCTGGTACCTTCACTTGCACCCGTATTCAACTCCCTCATACTCTTGGACTTCTTCCTTGCGGTAGGCATCGCTGGAATCATATGCACGAAATGGATTAGGAGTGAAATACTTATAACTCAGTTCTATAGCACGATTTATGAGATGAAAAAAAAAATAGAAACAATCCCTAAAATGTCAGATAGCCTCATGTTTATAAGTATGGTGCACAACATACCCATAAACAAGACTCTACTAGACATGACTTGTAGACTCCCTATGACAGACATGCTTTGATACCAAGTTTTTCACGACCCAAACTGGAGGGCCGCGACGGACACCCGGACCCCACCCGCCGGGTACTGCTAATCATACAACCAACTTCTAATCACAATTGAATATGGACTAAGCCGAAGAAATTATGAAAAATCAGGTAACCAGGTTATATATATATATACATACTCATACCAAGGCCGACAAGGCCATACAAGAGCAATATCCACAGGACACATGTCTACAAGCCTCTAAGAGTAACAACATCAAAGGTTGGGACAGGGCCCCGCCATACCCATATATACAAGTAAAAATGTACCGTACCAAAATTAGACCAACACTCCGATCAAGGGGAGTGATCCAAAAATCCGCTGGAATTCGCAATCAACTAACGTGAACCGTCACTCTGCCTATGTGAACCTGCAGGCATGAAACGCAGTGTCTCCCGACAAAAGGGACGTCAGTACGACTGATATACTGAATATGTCAGGTATGAATAATAACATAACAGGGATATAACAATAAACTGAAACAAGAACAACCGTCCAACAGTAATTATCTCTGAGGGTCCTAGTACATATGCCTAAATGTCATGCTCAATGCGGTATACATATATATTGGCCTCATCGGGCATCTTCCTTACCACAACGGCCTCTGTGGGCATCATACCATATAATGGTTAATGAATGTATGAATGATGCAAATGCGGTATACATATATATTGGCCACACATGGGCTCTTCCTGTCCATAACCGCCTCTGTGGGCATCAGGTTATATCGGCCACACATGGGCATCACATCACTTTGGCCTCATAGGACTCTTTCTTTACGTGATAGTCTGTACCAACTGCATGTGGTGTACGTATATAACGTCTTTCCCTTTCCCCATATCCCCTACATATATATAATATTTACCATATAATATGGTGCATAGCACAAATGGGTCCAGTATAATATATAATATGATGCAAATGAAAATGCATGAATGACAATAAAACATTTTTAGAATTTGTCGGATGACAATAATATCCTTGCTCCTTTGGCTAACACTGTGAATGTCAACATCTTTTCCGTATGCCTCAATTATGACTTAGGAACATATTTAGACATGCTTTTAGCATAGTAATCAATAACATGAATATTCTTAACTACTAAGAGTAGAATAATTTATGAAATAATATCACGGTTACGTTTCGTTACATGAAACATGTCAAAAGAAGGAAATAATTTACCTTGACATACCTCAATAAGGGGAGAAAACCTCCACTATGGTGCCAGAACCAACTTCCTCACCACTTAATCTTGAGAAGAGAGCAAAACGTTTCTTCTATGTTGCTACTACAAAACTTGAAATTACTCTTTTCTGTTTCTATGAAATCCAACCAAACACATTTTTTATCTACTCAATGTACGCTCAATTGGGAAAATAATGAGGTTGCTGAATGGAAATATTTACTTGACACTCTAATTATCTTTGTAAAGGATGAACAACACTCCAAAATGAAGCAGCAACATGTTTTTCTCCAATTTCTCCCACGTCTTCTTTTACTTGTATACATAACTAGCAACGTGTAGTGGAATCGTAGGTCCCACCATAAAAGATTACTCTTGCAATGAATTTAGAGAATGCCATCTAATCTGCTAATCATATGACACCACAACTAAATACATGCACCCCAATGACTTCATGGTCTTATTTCCACGCCCCACATGTATTAAGTCCACTAATCATTTATCCCTCTTCCAATTAATCAATTACATACATAATTAATTTCGTAATCCAAATTCACTTAAATCTTGATAACTTATAAGACTTTCATATACTCAATGTCATAATTCTTGTAATAATATGACACTAGTCCATAACTTCTTTATGCATACTCCAAATTTATTCTCGATCCCCGTCGTCATATTTGTTAGGTCCAAAATTATTTCGGGGTCTAATATCTTTTATATACTAATTTCTTTATTTTCGGGGTCTAATCTCTTTTATATACTAATCTCTTTATTAGCATACGTAAACATAACATGAATTTTCCCAACGCTCGGGTCTATTTACACGCGCCTAGCGATTTTACATACGCTTAGCGATTTAAACCGTGACCCGAAAGTACGGGATGTTACAGCACTAAACACATCGAGATGGATATACACTTTGTTCGCGAAAATGTAGCTCGTGGACAAGTACGCGTCTGCTATGTCCCTTTCAGGTATCAAATTGCAGACATCTTTACGAAGGGTCTTCCCTCGGTTCTATTTGAAGATTTTAGGGACAGTCTCAGCATACAAAGACCGTCCGCTATGACTGCGGGGGTGTGATAAATAGTATACCGTGATATACTTACCAAACTGTTTATGATATACATGGTAAGTATATCACGGTTTGGAGACTATTTTTGTACCATATTATTTGTAATTAATGAACATTGTACACTTACCATAATTGTAGAAGTCTTGTACAAATAGAATAGGGTTTTGGGAGTAGAATAGAAATAGGATTTTCGATATTATGAAAATTGTAAATTGTATATATACTCATTCATTAATGAAAATAATCAAACATAAAATCTTGAAAATTGACCTTCTATTTTCCGGCTTGATTTAGAGGAAATCCTCAAAATGTTTTATTTTGTACCAAACATATACTTCATATGACCCAAGGAATCATCTAAAATACATACTCCTGTAATAGTGACTGAACATTAAGCAATCATATGTACTACAATATAAAATCATCTTGAAAATCTGTTTAGTTTTAATAATCTTGTGCATGTAGTAGGACATTAGCACACTTGCCTTGAGACTTCGCATTTTCAATCTCCTGTTATAATATGGAATTATTGTACTGTGTTTTGGCATAAAATAATCCATTGTAGTCATTGCTGACACCTAAACTTTCATGGACCACACCCTCTATTCATCTCAAATCTTTGTCAAGAGCAAAACAAGAATGGTGATTTTAGATATTACAGTAGCTAATGTACGATTAATTCAGGGATTTAATATGCAAATTTGAAATGCTGTTGATGAAGCCAAAACCAGTATCTGAAATTATTTGTCTTCTATTTCGAGCTAATATTCTTAACCTTAGACGGGTACATTAGAAAACCAACATTGCTCATAAAGTCCATTCAATATCTGGATCAGAAAAACCGCGAACATCATTCATATGATGATGATAATCATTCTCGCGAGATTTATTATAATTTCTTTGTTAGTGATCCTTGTTAGGGTCTTTAAGAAGCTATGGTGGACTCCATTTCATGTACAGTTTCTGATGAGATCACAAAGAATCCAAGGTCCTCCATACAAGTTCCTATATGGAAACACCAAAGAGATTGTGGAATTGAGGAAAGACTCCATAAGCAAATCCATGGATGACTTGTCTCATGACATATTTCCAAGAATTCTACCTCATGTATTTTCTTGGAAGAATCTCTATGGTAAAGCAAATGTCACAAAGTATTTTTTTATTTTATTTTCCACCTTGTGTCCGGTATCCGCTTTTGGGGCCTGACTATTCGGATTTGAGCCGGGAAGATCCACTTTGGTGGTAAAGCGCCCCCTACAAAGGTGATTCCATTACAAGACTCGAACTCGAGACCTCTGGTTAAGGATGGAGGGGTACTTTACAACCCCACCGCAACCTTTTATGATAGATGTCACATTATAATTTATTTTCGGAAGTGCCTTTTTTTGTTGTCTTAAATGGTTTACAAAAACAATACTTAGAAAGAAACTGATTTTTTTATTTTCTCTGTTTGTCATCACCTAACTATAGGGGCAAATTTTCTCTACTGGTATGGACTGCAACCTGAACTAGTAGTGACTGAACCAGAACTTCTCAAAGAAATACTGAGCAATAGAAACAACAGTTTTCCCAAAATGGATCTTGAAGGATTTTCCAAGAAGCTCTTAGGAGATGGGGTTTCGTCATCTAAAGGCGAAAAATGGGCAAAAATGAGGAAACTAGCCAACCATGTTTTCCATGGAGAAAGCCTAAAAGTAAAATTCTAGTGCAATTTTTGGTAGGGAGTTGCTCTCTAATTTTGTTAATTATTGTTGTTGCATGCAGAGTATGATTCCAGTGATGATCATGAGTTGTGAGACAATGCTGGAAAGTTGGAAGATTTATGAAGATAAAGAAATTGAAGTGTTTGAAGAGTTTAGGTTATTAACATCAGAGATCATTTCCAGGACTGCATTTGGAAGTAGTTACTTAGAAGGAAAGAATATATTTCAGATGCTGATGAAGTTAGCTTTGCTAGTTTCAAGAAATGCTCACAAAATTAGATTTCCTGGCATCAGGTAAGTCCCTTCCTCCACGAGACGTGCACAGACTTTCAGCTCTCAATGCTTATCAACTACTTATGATCAGTCAAGTCAAACGGGCTCTTAATATGTATTTTAAGCTTTTAGCTTAAATATCAAATCATGCAAGGTGATGCGAGAGATCAATAAACATGAAAGAAATAATCCCTTTGATTATTTTCATTAATTGAATAGGTATATATACAAGATACAAAATAGGAGAATCCTATTCCTATTCTATTCCTAAAATCTTATTCTACCATAATTCTAACTCTACAATTATGGTAGTGTATATTCCTAATTAAGGTAACAAATACATTACAATATACTACACATATATTTTCCTAATATACAATATTCTTACCTTGTCTAATATTAACAATTACCAAAACCGAGAGCCACAATTATAGGCAGAATCCGAGAGCTCAATAAGGCAATATACACATGTATATTGTGTGTATATTGTCTTATTTAACACACACCTGCAGTCATAGCGAGCGGTCTTCGAACGTTGAGACTGTCCCTAAAATCTTTAAAGAGTACCGAGGGAATACCCTTTGTAAAGATGTCTGCAACTTGATATCTTGACGGGACATGACATACGCGTACCTGCCCCCGAGTAACCTTTCACGGACAAAGTGAATGTCCATTTCGATATGCGTAATGCGTTGGTGCTGAACCGGATTACCTGAGAGGTAGATGGCACTAACATTATCACAATATACTAAGGTTGCCTTCTGAATGGAGCAATGAAGCTCTAAAAGCAAATTACGTAACCAACATGATTCTGATACCACATTAGCTACCCCTCTATATTCTGCCTCTGCACTTGAGCGGGATAGAGTCGCCTGACTCTTTGCAGACCAGGAGACCAAGTTGTTGCCAAGGAACATACAATATCCTGACGTAGACCGTCTGGTGTCCAGACAACCACCCCAATCCGCATCTGTGTACGAGACAAGTGTGGATGTAGATGAAGGATACAAGTGCAACCCAAAGTCCAGTGTCCCCTGAATATACCGAATGATGCGTTTGATTGCATTCATGTGCTCAACTCTGGGATCATGCATGAATAAACACACCTGCTGAACATCATACGTAATATCCGATCTGGTAAAGGTAAGATACTGGAAGGCCCCTGCAAGACTGCGATAGCGGGTCGGGTCCTCGTATGGTGCACCTGCGCGGCACTAAGCTTGAGTTTTGCATCAACTGGAGTAGAAGTGGACTTACAGGATGACATCCCAGCCCTCTCTATGATCTCAGCAGCATACTTTCGTTGAGACAAAAATAAACCATCGGAATGACGCTTGACGGCAATCCCCAAAAAATAACTCAAGGGCCCTAAGTCTTTCATAGCAAACTCAGAGCTGAGCATGGCCATGATAGACTAGCGTAATGCATCGGAAGAGGCAGTCAAAATGATATCATCCACATACAACAGAATGTAGGCCAAGGATGAGCCACGACGGTAGATGAATAAGGAATTATCAGACCTGCTGTGAGTGAACCCAATAGTCGAAACAAAGTCAGCAAACCTCGTATACCAGGCCCTTGGAGACTGCTTATGCCCATATAAGTACTTTTTCAATAAACAGACATGATGCGGACGGTTAGGATCCATGAAACCCAACAACTGATGCATATAGACTGTTTCTTTAAGGTCACCATGTAGGAAAGCATTCTTGACATCCAACTGATGAATAGGCCAAGTCTTTGAAAGAGCCAAGCTAAGCACAGTGCGAATAGTAGCCGGCTTGACCACCGGATTAAATGTCTCCCTACAATCTATCCCAACCTGCTGAGTCTTACCATCACCCACAAGTCGCGCCTTATGGCGAGCAAATGAACCATCTGAATTTTCCTTATGAGCAAAAATCCACATAGACCTGATAACATTAATACCATATGGACGGGGCACCAACTCCCACGTCTTATTATCAATATGAGCATTATATTCATCAGTCATAGCAATTTTCCAATTAGGGTCATTTAATGCGGACACAGGATTGCGGGGCAAGGGGGATTTAGAGACATCAGAATGTAAATTAAAATGTCTTTTAGGTGTAAAAATACCCCGCTGACTACGAGTGACCGGTCTATGACTCGAGGAAGAATTGAGGGAATTTTGGAAATTTTCTGGGCTCGAGACGGACTGGCGAGCGGTGGGCCCATCGCCCAAATCGGTGTCTGGAGCATCAATCGAGCAGTTCGAGTGGCTGGATGGCCCAATTGTCGGGACCGATCCAAGAATCGGAACATGGGGCGATCAGGTGGGTCCGGTAGGCGATGGGCCATTTGGAGGATTTTGGGTGCGGGAGATGTCCGGAAAATGCCGAATAATATACGGGGATATTTGGTCATCCAAAAAATTATACGACCTAGGCTCGGGAGTATGAACTTTCGTAAAAGGAAATTGGGTTTCATCAAAAATGACATGGCGATTAATTATAATTTTCTGGGAGGATAAATCAAAGCATTTATAACCACGATGATTAGATGGATAACCCAAAAATACACACGAGGTAGACCGAGCCTGAAGTTTGTTAATTGTGGTGAATGGGAATAATGGATAACACAAGCACCCAAAAATCCTAAGATAAGAATAAGAAGGGTTCTTATTATATAGGATTTGGAGGGGGGAAGAATATGTCAGACCTTTGGACGGAATTATGTTAAGGAGATATGTTGTCATTTGCAGAGCATGATGCCAAAAATACGGGGGTACGGAAGCATGACGTAAGAGAGTGCGGACAATGTTATTTATTGAATAAATTTTGCGTTCGGCTTTCCCATTTTGAAAAGATGTATGAGGGCACGAAAACCGAAAATTTATCCCATTATTATCACAAAACTCCCGAAACACCCTATTGTCATACTCTTTCCCATTATCACACTGAATATTTTTTATTTCACTTTCGAATTGTGTTCTAATGAATGCTCTAAATTTTATGAAGACAGAAAACACTTGAGATTTATTGGCAATTGGAAACGTCCACAAAAATTTAGAATAATCATCCAGAAACATAACATAATATCGATGACCTAACGAACTTAGAACAGGAGACGTCCATAGGTCGCTATGAATAATATCAAATGGTTGTGACGTATGAGAATTTGATTCCACAAATGACAACTTAACAATTTTTCCTAACGAACAAGATTGACAAATTTGAGTACTACTCGTACCCTTACAAGAAATAAAGCTATTTTTATTTAAAGCTGATAAAATAGAAGATCCCAGATGACCAAGACGAGCATGCCACACGGAAGGAGAAATGACTGCAAAAGCTGACGGCAATGCTTGACTCGATGGACTGAAACCGGGCATGATAGGATAAAGATTCCCCCTACTATCACATCTCATGAGATGACTCCCCGTCTTGAAATCTTTCACAGAGAAACCAAACGGATCAAATTCAACGGAAACGGAATTGTCAGTGGTGAACTTTCGGACATACACTAAATTTTTAATCAATTTGGGGGCATGTAAAGTATTTTTCAAGATAAGGGGTGGATTGGGGGGACAACGTTTTCTGACCATAACCCTGAATTGGAATAGAGTTTCCATTCCCAACAATTATACCCCGAGGGGTGCTCAAATTGGAATAAGATGAGAGAGTACCTGAATCGAAAGTCATGTGAGTAGTGGCCCCGGTGTCCATGTACCAATTTGGGTCCGGTTGAGCCAACCCTAATGTGTGCATCACGGCCTCGATATCGGTTTGAGTGGGGCCTGCTGCGTGATGGGCTTGCGGAGGTCGCGGCCCAAGTATTCCAGGACGGGACTGACCTGGGCCGTAGCTACCGAATCGCCGCCGCCGCCATCGCCATGGGCCGCCACCGCCGTTGCCGGGCTCAATTGCCGCCGCCACCACCGCCGCTAGAATTAATCGCGGAGTACGGTGGTCGCCGCCCATGGCCCACTGCCCCAACCCCACTGCCATGGGCCCCACTGCTGGGACTAAGGGGGTGGTAGGCCACTGTTCACTGGATGGGGCTCACCGCCTGCTTGCTGACCACCGGAACCGCCGCGTTTGCCCCCGCAAATTTTGTTATTATTCTTACGATTATTTTTGCCGCCACCATGACTATGGTTTTGGCCCGAATTATTAACAAAACCCGAAGAACTTGGGGAGGATGCCATCATGACGACGGGGCTTGCTCCGGTAGCCGCCTTTTTAGCCAAATCGGCTTCTTCCAAAGTAAGCATGGAGCGGGCTTGATAAAAGGTGGGAAGAGGGTTGCTTTGACGTAGGAGAGTTCCAACGCCATTATAGGCCTCCGAAAGGCCGGCAACCAATTGTAGAACCAGACGATTATTTGTGACATGTGCGCCCACATTACGGAGTTGATCTGCCAACTCCTTAAGTTTCTTGCAATAGGCAGATACGTTAGGAAATTCTTCCATGCGAACGAGGGAGAATTCCTGCTCAAGTGTGACGGCACGTGAGTGTTGGTTATCTTGGAATATGGCAATCTATTCCAAGTAGCCATAGCCGTGGTATCCGGCTCAATAATCGTTTGTAGAAGGTCAACCGAAATAGTGGAATAGATCCACTGGAGAACGGTAGCATCAAGGGTAATCCATAGCTGAGGATCCTCCGCGGGAAGAGGTGTAGCGGGAGGAATTATGTGATGGATAACTTGATGGGAGACAGCGTGAATTTTAAACAACTCTTCCCACGTTGCATATTGGACGTTTTCCATCTCAAACACAATCGGGATACTGTTCTTGATGTTGGAAACCATGAGGGCGGGATGATAATTGTTCTTAGACATGTTGAAAGAACAAAGAAGGAGGGGAAATTTGGGAAAAGTAAGAGAGATTTTGAGAGCGGAAGACTAATTTCGGAAGCGAAATCCGAGGGGGGGGAGGTTTCGGCCGAGCAGGGTAAAAAATTTGGGAGAGAATTTTTTTGTAAAACCTAGTCTCTTGATACCATGAAAGAAATAATCCCCTTGATTATTTTCATTAATTGAATAGGTATATATACAAGATACAAAATAGGAGAATCTTATTCCTATTATATTCCTAAAATCTTATTCTACCATAATTCTAACTCTACAATTATGGTAGTGTATATTCCTAATTAAGGTAACAAATACATTACAATATACTACACATATATTTTCCTAATATAGAATATTTTTACCTTGTCTAATATTAACAATTACCAAAACCGAGGGCCACAATTATAGGCAGAATCCGAGAGCTCAATAAGGCAATATACACATGTATATTGTGTGTATTTTGCCATATTTAACAAAACACAACACAATAATCTACATACTTGTTACATTTTGTGTAGTCAAATTTGGAAAAGCAGTGATGACATTGAGTCAAAGAAACTCGAGCAGGGCATACGTGACAGCATTACTCAACTAATAAACAAAAGAGAACAGGAAAAGATTGGGGAAGACCATATCTTTGGAAGTGATTTCCTTGGCAAACTCCAAGAGGCTCATCAAGATTACAATGAGAAGCCAATATCAATTGAAGATATAGTTGATGAGTGCAAGACATTTTATTTCGCCGGTCACGAAACAACAACTTCTTTGCTTGGATGGACAATCTTCTTGCTAGCTACAAACAAGAACTGGCAAGAAAAAGCAAGAAAAGAAGTTCTAGAATCATTTGGCCAGAAAGTTCCCACTGCAGATGGCCTCTCAAGACTGAAAATCGTAAGCATTATGGATTAATATTTTTTGTTTAAATATCGCATACATGTGTCAATTCGATAAAGTATACTAAGAGGAGATTTTTGTGAGTTACAAGCTTATACGTACTTTCTGCATTATATGCGTTCCATAAACACCAAATGATTTTATAAGCTAAGTGCCTATAAACCAAGATCAACCAAAAGTTATACTGATCACTCCCAACTTATGGTTTTTCAGCTTCTATGCGCTTTTTGTCTGACCAAAAATTTAGTATTTTATCTGTAATATCTTTTGTAATTCATGAAATACCCTTTTCAAGATAAATTCCTCAACTCCTTCTCCATTCTATTACCATCATTCGTCATTCTCCAAGTAAATATACTTTTTAAGTTATATTACTTACAAATAATTTGAAAGGTTATTTAGTCATTTTAACACAAAAGGGTGTATATCAACACTTTTTACCAGACATATCAATTTCAGTACTTTAATTCCATTATGTAACTGTTCATTTATAAATCAATTTTCCAGTATTTAAAAGTGAATTGTAAATCAGTTTTACAATAGACCCTTGTGGTCCTGCCCTTCCTTGGACCCCGCGCATAGCGGGAGCTTAGTGCATCAGACTGCCCTTTTTCTATAACTTAATGCTTATCAGCTATTTTCAAGCTAAACATGCTCTAAGAACTTTTACTTCTTGTGTTTTATCAATGTAGATGAACATGATTCTTGATGAATCTCTAAGATTGTACCCTCCAGTGCCATTCATCAAAAGGAAAGTTGAAAAGAAAGTTCAGCTGGGGAAGCTAACTTTACCACCTCAAATGCAACTTTATATATCACCATTAGCCGTTCAACATGATCCTAAAATATGGGGAGAAGATGTTCATGTTTTCAAACCAGAAAGATTTGAAGAAGGGATTGTCAGAGCTACAAACAACAATCCAGTAGCATTCTTGCCTTTTGGCTATGGACCTCGAACTTGTTTAGGCTTGAACTTTGTCATGATTGAAGCAAAAGTTACTCTTTCGATGGTTCTACAGCGTTACATGTTCACGATTTCACCAACTTATGTTCACTCTCCTGTTCAGATTTTTATGCTTCGTCCACAGCATGGAGTTAAAGTCATTCTCCACAAGATTTAAGGGTCTCTTGCTGTATATAAAGATGGACATGAACTTGATTATTGGTTTAATCTGAAGCATATTATATTTATAATTGTCCAAGCAAATAAACCTAAGTATTATTTTGACTTGTCTCTGCAGTTATACCCCTTTATTTCTCCCTTTATATAGCAACAGTTACAGACTAACAGTTTTGTTCATAGACTTACGCTTCTGTGATAGTCTCAATTCTGAACTAATTAGTGCAGCTATATGAATATATGTATTTCAATCCTTCATCGTCTTTTTGTGATTGATGCATAGTTTGCATGTTGTTTTTCTTTTTTTGCAAGTTCTTATAGTAAAGATTTAGCAGAAATGGGCTTCCAAATTGAAGGATATTATTTTAGACATTTTGACGCTATGCCTCCATGATTTCTAGTGTCAAGAAAGAGAAGGATGGGCACGAAGAAAAGGTGTCTGTGCAAGTTGGAGAGCAATATATGTATTAAGCCTAAAAAGTTATTGTCTTTACAAATAGTTATAATGTAATTTTCTGGGGATAGATAGAGAAGTAATAGTAGTTATACTACTAACAACAACAATGACAATGCCTACAACAATAATTAACAACAAGGAATAGAACTGAAAATTGTAACAATATTGTCTATAAAACACAGAAAATTTTGCAATCCTAGATGATCATATCACGGCAATTGGCAAAAGGACAAGCACCTTATGCCATATTCGGAAGGATGAGGCAGCAGATTCAGTCAAAGTCTTGAATACGATTGACAGCCACGGGTAGAGTTGGGAGCACAAGGCCATTAAATGATTGCAAAATTCACGTTTACTTCCTATCTCGTGCAGTTTCCCACTCTTAAAATTGTAACAATAGTATCTTCTATTTGAGACCAGGAAAATCAAGTGGGAGTTATATGGATGAAGATATCCTATAAGTGTGCCCTTCCGTATGAGATAATTGAGATTATTTCGGTTAATTTCCGTGATACTCACCTTATGTTTCAGGACCCATTCAGCTCTTTTGTAGTCCTACAAAATCCAAATCTCTAAATCACATTCACCAGCGCTTCTAACATAATAGATTTTTCCCTCACACGAACCCAAGCAAGAAGCCATGGTGATCGACATGATTTCACCATCTTTAGGCAATTTTAATAGTTGTATATTCTCTTGATCTTCAGCCTTGGATTGATCATAAGCCACTACGAACTCTCGTCGGTCTCACCAGTAAATCACATCATCTAGCACAACGCCAGGGTGATTCATCCACGCCAAAGTAAATGGCAAGACGGATACAAGATCAGACCGCTTCCATTCCCAAGCCAATGAAGAGAATGTCTCTAACTCGTATTTTGTAGAGCATGACCACTTATATGGAATACCAATTCTGAGTATTTCGTAGTTGATCCTATCGCGGTCATTGTTCCTTTTTGCAAATGAATGCCAATATTACGTCTTTGTAAACCTTTGAGGGGTCGAGGGAAGACGGGGAATTCTCTGGTGATAGGGTTGCATACAGCAAAATGTGAATTTTCCTCGAAATAGTCGGAGCAGTAGAGGAATGTGCATGTCAGGCATGTCGAGGAAACTAAGGGAAGCGTCCAATGAGCCCAGTTCTCCATCCTGGAGACCTTCCCCTTCTTCTTGAGAGCAATGAAGAAATGTAGCTGATGGAGGATCTTCATTCACACTGGATATATACCAATTAACAGGCTGCTAGAAGAAACCTAAACACAGAAATCCTGCTTCTGGTGCCAGCATCAGTTAAGTTTGCATCACATTATCTATGTTGCTCGGACTCTTTAAAATTGTTTATGGGTGTGTGTCGGATCATCCAAAAGTAGAGGATTTAATACAGGTGCGGTAATGTTTTGGAGAGCCTGAGCAACATAGATAACAAGAGTAAGCAAATGGGTTCAACTTGATTACTGTTCCCAAGAATAATATATTGTTATGTCAAGTGTCATTTTTTGTAACGACTGAGGTGTGCACGCATAAGTAAATTATTTTTTTCCTTATATTTTACCCTATCTTTTTTTTTTTAAAATGACTACTAATAAATAATTTTTTGTTCTTCAAATTATTGCTGGCGCGACAGGTAAAAATGTAATCTATAAAAACATTACTTCATCAAAACTATACAGAATAGTACATAAGATGCAACTATATATAACAATTAACTACGCAAACAAGCTGGTACTAATACATTAGAAGACAATTGCGGCTCTAAAATGTTTTTGCTGAAGCAAATACAAAAAAGTTCCAAGCTTTGAGATGGAAAACTGGTACCAAACATGACAAGTCGATTACTTAATACGAACTTTAAATCTGAATTTTTTAAAGCCCAATCCTTACTGAAAAAAATAATCTCTTTGATTATTTTCAATAATTGAAACGAGTTCTTCCATGATTCTATGCAGCTGATGAATTCTTTGCCGATTGTACCTTATTATAATTTATAGATTCACATAGTGCCCAACATTAAAGGGGGTGCAAATTTTGGTTAAATCAATTAATTGAAACGGAAAACAATTATAGATTTACTCGTATCATGTTATCATATAACGATTTTATATTGGCCTATCAATTCAGCTATGGATAAACAAGAGAACAAAGAACAAAAGATAAATTTGACAAGTACTCTTATCACTTAACAATGAAAATTTAAAAGACAAACAATATGATCATTAGATAGTAGATCAGTTTAAGAATATAACAGCTAAATAGCTACTAACAAACTAGTAATTCTGACCAAGACAAGACAAGACAACAACAACCACCAACTTAAGGAAAATACAAACTACCAAAACACGACTCTGCTTAATATTTTCCATAACCATAGTAAAAATACTTTTGATCACTAGTGAATTAATTAGTCACGAAGTCTGCGAAAATAATCAGAAGGGTCATGCTCAAAATCATCTCTATAAATGTTATAGTTCCTTCCAGGAGCTTTCATCATTTTCTTGATGGCTTCTTCCTGAATTTTGATGAGCTTGCACAAGCCCCATCCTACCAATGCTACACCTGCTCCAATTACAACCTTTTTTATCACTTCATCTGATGATAGCTTGGCTATCAACTGCTCCAGATTTTCCCCATCGTCTTTTCTTTCTTCAGAGTTCTTAGCAGTGCTTTCAGAGCAACCCATAATTGCTGAATCTTGATTATGTTTTATACTAATTATACAATTTTGATAGCCTAATTTATAGACATAGTAGTACTATAGAGGTCGCATGCAAATTAAAGTGTTGGATTAATTAGTGATCTTGAATTAAGTGTAAGAGTGGATAAGATTTTGACGGTCCATTTCGCTAGCCAATTCTACATTGGAGAACTGAACAATTTTGAAGATTTGGAATTCTGCAATTTAAATTAATTAGACTTGGGAATATCAATAGGCAACAAAGCGTGGAAGAATATAAATTAGTCATCAATGCATTCATACACTAGGGGATAGTAACTTATAGGTCAAACTTACTCTATTTTACTCTTATTAATTAATAAGTGAAATTTTTCTTTCAACATTACTTTTTTATGGAGAATATGTGAATTGTTGAAATTCATTAATTTCTGTCTTAAATTATTTGTCATTTTTTCTTTACACGTTATTAAGAAATATTAATTAGGAGGGACATTTGATCTACTTTATTCTTATTTATGTCTAAGTTATAATCTGTTTCCATTAAATATTTACTCTATTTATGTGTCATCTTCATTAATGACAAAAGATAAAATGGAGAAAAAATAATTAATTATGTCTTGAACTTTTAAAACGATAAATAATTTGAGACAACTACTTTTAGTAAGCACGACAAATAATCTGAGACGGAAGAAGTACTTAATTACTCCTTCCGTCCCTTTCTTTTTAAAAGTCAATTTGACTATATTTCAAAGCAAAATTAGATTAGATTAATTTAATATTTTAAAATAAAAATTTAGATATTCAAAAATTATACGAAAAATACTATAAGTTTCATTTAATTGATTTCATAGGTAATATGGTAAATTTTTCATTTTATTTTTGGCTCCTTAATAGACGTATAAAGTCAATATGTGACAAGTAAAACTCGACGTATGTAATACTAACTACTACTTCCGTCCCAAAAAAATTGACATTTTTCATTTTTCAAGAGTCAAATGAGTTGTTCTTCGACCGTAATTTTTTAAATATTTTAAACTATTAATTGTTGTGAATTATGATACTTTTTACGTAGTTTCTAAATAAGTAAATTTTATTTTAAAAAACTTAAAGATTTTATGTTCTAACACACTATCAAAATTAGGAAGTTTGATTTTTGAAAAGCGAAAAGTATAAATATTTTTGGGACGGAGGGAGTAATAGACATAAAAATCAAATTCAATTGGGCTTCGTTCTCTTTCGCACGTTAGAGTGCTATTGCTAACGTGCACTTTCCCATAATTTTGTTGTTGCTTCATCAAAGCAGCTAAGCAAGTAAGCAGCCACTGCCAAAGTCCCATTCCATCTACACACAGATGCAAGTTTTTAGAAAGCAATTTAAAAGAACTACAATTATTTTTACAAAATTATAAAAATACAATTTACTTCAATTTATTTACATAGTTTACAACTTTTTAGAATCTGTAGTATCTTTATAGACTATGTGTTTATATGTAAAAGATGTATTTATGAAAGTTTCTCTTCCATCCATAACTCGTTATTTTGTAAAGTTGGGCTAGACCGGTCTGTGGCACAAATAATTTTTTATTTTATCCAACATAAAAAAGTTGAAAGGAAATTGGGAATTGAAATAAAAGTTAAGTTAAATAGAATAATAAAATAAATAAATAAATAAATAACTAAATTCTAAATTTTACCGGCCCACTATTACTACGAAAAAAGCCCTGTCCTCTCCAAACTTTATAGTCAAGCAAGTGGTTTTCCACTTCTTTCCTTCTTTATAGTAAAGACAAGCAGTTTTTCAGCTCCTTTCCTCCCTTATAGTCGGTCAAGTGGCTTTCGTCTTCATTCAAGGGGGAAGGGGGAAGGGGGAAGGGGGAAGGGGGGGAGGGGAGACTAGCCTCATTACTTCCCAGTGGGCGAGAGGTGCACCTATTCTCTCTCAATTGCTTATCCTTTCTAGATGAGGAGGGATAAAAGGAATCATCAACGACACCATTGTACTTTGTACGTAATATTTATATTACTATTACACTCTCTCAGTTTCAAATTATTTGTCATTTTAAAAGTTCAAAACATAATTAATGATTTTTTCTCTATTTTATCATTTATCATTGATAACACAAATAGTGTAAACATTTAATGAAAAAAAATTATAACTTAGACATATTAGTTCAAATATCCCTCCTAATTAATATTTTTTAAAAGACGTGTAAACAAATAAAGCGACAAATAATTTGAGATGGAGTAGCATCAAAATCAACATTGACGGTCGTGATCTCACAAAATATAAAAGTTGCATCCCTCACGTAAATGTCCAAACATTTGGTATTACTATTCAATATTTGTTGCACGACTTTAGCCAAACTTAACTAACTGGTATCATTTCTTATGCCGCAATTAGCTTTCCCGACCCTTCTCATTTGTATTCCCATTTATTTATTTCATGAGAGATTTAACTTGAGATCGATACATATGATATTAGAGCATGATATTAATCATCCATGGCCATGGATGATGAATATCCCATGTCCTATTTGTAATTAGATGGTGGTAGCGGACATGTCCTATCATGCTGATTTAACCCGAATTGGAAAATGGCCATGGATGACGAATATCATGCTCTAATTACAAATAGGACATGGGATTTAGTACCTCGTCCATCTAATGCTAATATTATTCGATCTATGTGAATTTTCAGCCATAAAGAAAAATCTGATGGAACTTTTGAGCGGCATAAAGTCTGTCTTGTAGGTGACGGGAAGACACAGCAGGTTGGTGTAGATTGCGGGAAAACATTCAGTCCAGTGGTCAAACCTGCAACTATCAGAACAGTTCTCAACCATTGGGATACAGGGATCCTAAATATCACAACCATGTGTGTTTGCTCAACAAATCCTTATATGGCCTCAAGTAGGCCCCCAGGGCTTGGTATACTCGGTTTGCAGATTTTGTGTCACGCATGGGTTTCTCGCACAGCCGTTCAGATAATTCTCTGTTTATCTATCGTCAGAGTAATCATACTGCTTATCTTCTTCTATATGTGGATGATATTATTCTAACAGCATCTTCAGACTCTCTTCACAAGAATATCATGTCACAGCTTAGTTCTGAATTTGCTATGAAAGATCTTGGCCCACTCCACTACTTTCTAGGGATTGATGTGACTCGACATACAGATGGATTATTCCTCTCCCAGAAGAAGTATGCATCAGAAATCGTGGAACTAGCTGGGATGTCTTTCTGCAAACCTTCGGCAACTCCGGTCGACACAAAGTCAAAATTGAGTGTCATCTCTAGTAAACCTTTTGCTGATCCAACGTTATACCGCAACCTAGCAGGAGCGTTACAATATCTAACATTCACCAGGCCAGATATTACCTATGCAGTGCAACAAGTGTGTCTATTCATGCATAATCCAATGGAAGAACATATGCATGCTCTGAAACGCATTGTGCGATATATTCAGGGCACTCTGGAGTATGGATTACATCTATACCCGTCCTTTATTTCCAAACTTGTTACTTACACTGATGCAAATTGGGCAGGCTGTCCGGATACAAGACGATCCACGTCCGGGTATTGCGGCTTCCTTGGTGACAATTTAATCTCATGGTCCTCAAAAAGGCAGGCCACGGTATCACGCTCAAGTGCTGAAGCAGAATATCGTGTTGTGGCCAATGTTGTATCTGACTCATGTTGGATTCGGAACCTGTTACTTGAACTTCATTGCCCTATTCCGACTGCAACAATAGTATACTGTGATAATATTAGTGCAATCTACCTCTCAAGGAGTCCCATCCACCATCAACGCACTAAACATATTGAGTTAGATATTCACTTTGTACGTGAGAAGGTGGCTCGCGGACAAGTTCGGGTGATGCATATCCCAACGCGACATCAAATTGCAGATATCTTCACAAAAGGACTTCCGCTGATATTATTTGAAGATTTTAGGGACAGTCTCAGCATTCACCGCCCTCCAGCTTCGACTGCGGGGGAGTTGTTAGAATATTATGTTAATAATATTATAATTTTGTATTAATGTAGTATCATATTATATATGGTAGGTAGTAAAATGTTAATTAGGAATATTATGTAAATTAGGTAGAAGATTATTAGGAATTGATTAGGAAGATTAAGCATGATTGACTCTTCCTAATTGATGTATATTGTGTATGTATTGAACCTTTGAAAGATGAATATGGTGAGAAAAATATTCTACTTACCCTAGAATTATTACAATGTTAACCTTCGCATGTAACATATATTCTATGCTGATCGATTATCGATAATCTTCGAAGTTTAATGTTCCTATTATCGTGTCAACTTTAAATAGTTCTAATGATATATTCAATCAATATGATATAAAAAATATTGTAGTTAATTTATGTCACTTTTCGTATTTTATCTTGTCTTTATTTAGAAGCTTATATATATGTTACTTCCGTAGTTTCAATTTATATGACACTTTTCGGATTATGAGAGACCAATGAATTTTAATTATCATTCCAAATCGATTCGCATGATATCTGTATATGTGCATGTTACATGTATATCGTTCTTTTTTTTTTTGTTGACGAAGGAACTCGCAGCCGCTACTCTCTCGAGTGCGCACAGGGTAAACCCCGGACTGACGCAATAGCGTGCAAACCACGTCAGCCGATTAACCACCCTTGGCAAGCCATGTGTGACAGGCTCAACCAAGAAGGTTTATGCAGGGGATCGAACTCGTGACCTTGCGGTCCAGCGCTCTACTGCTACATCAACTTGGCTACCCTTGCGGGTAAATGTATATCGTTCTGTTCTATAAAAGAAGCGTTATAAGAGTTGTAATTTTTGATTTGGTACTGTAACAACTAGAATATAGAAGCGGGTGAGGGGCTAACAGACCAAGCCAAAGCTTCGACGTAATTTGCATAAGCCTATTGCTCTTGTGATGCGCTATTTATCAATCCGTATCCCACACATAAACACTTAATGTGGTATTGGCTGCTTTGCTATTACTGGTTTCGGCCCATTCATCACAATACCTCCGACTCCAATAAGAACCTTGTCCTCATGGTTCGAGTAGGCATGAGCATTCCAGTGTACAGTTGGATTGGTAAGCAGCAAAGAAGCAACTCTGTTGGCAGCCTAGAGTATATTCTAGACATGATTTCATCATTCTTGCTTAGCTGCTGAATAACATGGCAGAGATGTGCAATAGTGTGAGATGCATCCAAAAGAGCAATACACCTAATGATATCACCCCAAACTTGTAAAAGACCTTTGTCATATTTGCTAACAGGAACTCACACAAATGACTAATAGGATCTGCAAAGCCCTTCTCACTCCATTTTTCCTTAGCATCAATTCCTTTTCTATCAAATAAAGTATTCACATGATAGGCCAAAATGTAGGTAATAGTTTCAGATAATGGAATGTCACGAATTTCACCAAGACTACTGCTAGGATCAAAAGGAGCTCCGAAAGCACTAGAAATGTGATAAAGATATTACTACTTAACATGCTCAGACCCGTCGAAGCTAAAATTATTAACCTCGAAGTACCAATGAGTAGTTTTAGAAGCTCGCCTTCCACCAAATCTCTCCACTAGAACTGATATCAACCAATGACAAACACATTCTTTCTGATTCACAGTAAAACTCTTTCGCATTATCAAATTGCGGTCAGTTATAACCTACCCCGCAACCACACACGTACTCGAGAGGATAACAAAAACTAATGCGTTACCTACGCCATGATGTAATCTATGGCATGCAGCCGACTCTACCATCTCAATGACCCCATAAAGTGTGTAACCAGCAGCGTGCACAACCTGAACCTTCACCTGATATCCACTATTTAATACGATTACTTTCCACTCTTGTAACATGGCAGAAAGCAGAGTGATACAGTGATGATGCCAAACTGATGTTTGCTTGAAGTTAGCCACCAAAACATGTTTTACATCATAATATTCATCTAAGACTAGTGTATATGCAATTAAAGGACATGTGAATGTAATGCAGTTATAGACAATAGAGAACTCATTGGACAAGTAGGAATCTAGACACCCTGGTGGTCCGGGATCTCACACTCTACTCATAGAGTTTGAATACGCAATTAAGAAAAACTTGCTAGTACATCCCAATAATAGTAGTACCCTGTTAGAGCCATGACCTCGAGACCTATTCCGGGATCCCATACACCAAGATCCATTGATGTCACGGGAATGGTTAGAATAAGGACATTAGCAGTATGAACAAATGGAAACTGACTTAAAATATGTTGACCATTGAATCTCCCAGCAGGTGGAATGGAAATCTCATTCTCTGAAAAAGAATTATCAAGATATAGAGCTGCAACAATATTTTTCCCTTGTAAAGATATTGTTAACTCTCTGCCAATCAATTCACCACTATCTTCCTCGTCACGCTGCACAACAGATGTAGAGTGCAACAAAGCCCTTAAGGAAATCGTTCTAGACCCCATTATCCGACCCAACCAAGTGTGTAAATCCCAAGACTTATGATGGATTTTAGATATCCGTATTCATAGGCACGAAGCGTAAGATGATGATGAGAGATTGTGGCACAATTACCGCCAAAGTCGAGGACATAGAAGTAGTGGAGTTATTCGAATCCATTTTTCCTCTGCTTTTCTTCTCTCCTTCACGATAGTGTACTTATACGGTACATAAATTCTGAGCAGCTTACTAGTCCAAAAACTCTTTTAGTCCATATTGGGGCTATGCTATGCTTGCTGGTTACTATCTTTTTCAACCGGGTTCAGTATTATGACCTTGAATACTCTTAAACAGAATCTTTTTCCCTTATCAAGTTGAATCTTGCTTCTAACACCAAATCTCTTAATTCGTTTCCTTCTTGATCTAAATATTCTTTCATAATTTGTTTCTTTGAATCTGATATTGTTACTTCCGGTTCCATTCTTTTCTTTTCTCTAGAAATACAATAAGTTTAAAAAAAAATTATCAATCGTTATCTACAAACATATCAGTTGAATTTCGATTATGGGCATTAAAATATAAAGTTGTATGTCTTCTATAATCATAAGCAACAAGTAATTGCTCGTATAAAGAATTTCACCTAGTGGGTACTTTTTCAAAAAAATTTCTATAAGTTGGTTGACAATCGTGACAAGTTTTTTTCTAATCTTTTTTTCGCTGTATTCCATTACTTTTAAAAATAAAGTTTATAACAAATTGTATTTTACTAAGAATTTCTGCAAAAAGTGATACACCATCCTTTACAACTAAGTTATATATATGGCATGGACATTTTATATGAAAATGATTTGAAAAAGATGGAGTTAAACCATCTTTTAAAATTCTAATAGCATAATTATTAGAAGTGTTATCTAATGTAATAGTCATAATTTTATCAGTTATTCCGTAATAATCACAAACTTGATAAATATTTTCTGAAATAAAAGTACCAATGTGCCTCTCATCCATATATCTATATGCTAAAATACGTTTTTGCATAGATCATTTATAATCTATCCAATGACAGGTTACCGTTAAATAATCATGATCGTTAGTACTACGGCTTATATCAGATGTGATAGATACTTTAACAGAAAAATGATATAAGGAATAACGTAAATACTGTTGATATTCATGTGCAAATTTAAATACATCTCTTAACAGTTGATCTAGAAAATCGTTAAAAGCAAGATTGTACATATCTCTAATGTAATGAATAAATCAGGAGATGAAGGAAATGAAAAGGCAAATCCTCCATAATAACTAATTTTGCTATTGTTTTCCTATCACTATGTTTATCGTATTTAGGGCCTACAATTCTTCCCGTCGTATGATTAATTTAACCCTGTATTTGATCTGGGACCGGGACAGTATGTGAACCTTATCCCGATGGCGAGGGCATTTGCGCACCCGATTTTTCAGCCAGGTATTGGGCATAGCTAGATGGGTGAAAGTTTTGTACGTGTCTCATTAAACCCCTCGTCCCACCCTGACCTTTTCCAATTTTAAATTTAAAAACATCTTTACAAATTTGACATCTAACTAGTTGATTCTCTACGTCCCTATCAAAAAATTTCCATGAATCTGATTTTAATTTTCATTTTGCTAGGCCTCATCTCATACTATGGGGAATAGGAGGTGTTCCAGTTAAAAGTGCACTAGTGGGTGTATCATCTAGATCAAGGGGTGTGTCATTTAGATAATTTCTAAATTAAAGTCTTGTTGAGTTTCAAAAAATATATCCTCGTCTAAATCTAATGGTATCGGAGAAAAAATGTTCAATATCAACCAAATCATCATGTCTAGGAGTAGGATGACTAGAAGAAGTACTCTTGCCTTTGTTACCCCTACTGGAAGAAGCCTGACCCTTACCATTACCCTTACCCGTAATCATATGTTTCAATCCTTACATTTTAATTATACAAATAAATAATTAAAGTAAATGAAATTTAGTGCGCTAAATAAAAGAAAGAAACAATAATAATTTAATGAAGGAACGAATGTACCAAACATCGATGTAACGTCGACGTGTAATCGAGATGTTGAAAATTCCCAAATGAATAAATAAAATTGAATATTTAGTAGACAATGTAGACTTGTAGAGAAATAGATTGAGAGATTAGAGAGATTGTAGGAAGATTTGTGAGAAAGATTAATAAAAAATGAGGTATTTATAGTTGAAAAATTAAGTTAAAGTGTAAATATAATAACTTAAAGGTTAAAAATAAATATTAAGAGGGTAGGGGGTTGGGAGAGGGGGGGCCAAAAATGGTCATTGCACAACGGTTAAAATATAAAATGATCGTTGGTGCAACGGTTATTTTGTGCAAAAGGAGGGTCGAGGCGATGCAGGCGGGACCGAAGCAGGGCTGGGGCAAGGCGGGCGGGTGCAGCGGGGCCGAGGCGGGCCGGGTCCAAGTGGGACGAGCCCAGGTACTGCCCCGATTCGAGTCACGGTACCGAAATTTTTTTTTTAAAATCGGGTTCAGGATCGGGGCGGGATCGGGATGACCCGCCCGTTGGCCACCCTTAGTAATTACACTAAAAAATATGACAAGTATTTAAAGATGCACCTTTTTATTATATTAATATGAGAAGTACCGTAACTTATACTCCATCCATCTCAAAATACTTGTCATTCTTGCTAAAGCTGTGTAATAAAAAGTGGTCCATATTATTTTTCAAACTAGAAACTTAGACAACAAAGGTAATAAATTACTTAGTAGTTATAATCACAAGCAAAATCACAGAATATGGTGTGACAACTCTGTCAATTAACTCTTTGTTTGTTGGGAATGAAATATTATATATATAGTTAACACGCATCATTAGTTCATTACAAAAGGTAGTGCGATAGAGGGTACCATAGAGAGTATTAGTACAAGATACTTAACCAGCTAGACATTACCTGCGCGAAGATTGGTGAAATATAATTTGGGATTGTTCTCAAAAGTAAATCTTGCAATTTTAATACCAATTCTGCCTGGAGCTTTCATCATCTTTATAACAGGTTCTTTGCTTTGCCAGCAACATGTAAACACATGTTTCAGAATGCTGATAAGTCCAACGCACGCTATTTTGAGATAATACATCACTTTGATCAGTACATCACACACTGTTTTGAGAAGACTCTTGATCACATTGAACAGTAATCCGCCAAAGAAATAGCAACATAATATGAAGAGAGATAAAAACAACGCGATTATGAGATAGGGTAAAGCTAAATGAAACCAGTAATTAATCTTTTCCACGCTTGTTTCAGGTGGAAACACCTCGTCGAACCAACTCACAATTTCCCCACATAAATTCTTCACTTGCCAACTAAAATTGTCAAGCGCTACTAGCGCTTGTCCACCGAAATTTTTCAGTGTCACTAGCGCTTGGACACCGAAATTTTTCACTGTCACAAGCGCTTGGACGGCGAAATTTTTCAGCGTTACTAGCGCTTGCCAACATAAATTCTTGAGCATTAAAGGCACTTGCCCGAAAAAATTTTGCAAGGACAGTAACATTTGCCAACCAAAACTTTTGAGGGACAGTAGCCCTTGGCCAAAAAATTTTTGCAACAACAATAGTATTTGGTAACCGAAATTTTTGAGTGACAATAGCCCTTGTCCAGCAAAATTTACAAGCTTCATTATCAGTTGCCCAACAAATTTTGGTATAATCAATAGAATTTGTCCACCAAAATTTAGCATCATGAGTAGGGCTTCCTTCAATTTCTCCATCACAAAACTCATCACTTCCTCCATCACCATTTCTTTTTTCTCAATAGACTAGATCTCTCAATAAAAAGCAAAAGACTATTTGTAGTGAAGTCTCTCCCTCTCTATCAAATTTTTTTGTCAATAAATGTACTAGTGGAGTAGTATTTCACATTCTATTTCTATTGGTTCTACTATTTCATTTTTTTCTAGTGGAATATGGGACCCATCTTCCACCCAACATTATTGAAATAACCTTGGAGCATTGTCATTATTTGAAAGTCTTTTATTATTTTTTAATTTCTTGGAACGAAAGGAATATTAGTACAATGTTTTCACATTTTTTAAATTTTTCCTTCTTTCGTGTAGTATAAGACTTTGATGATTAAAAAGACAATTATTTAGCTAAATAGTACACATCCTTCATGACTAGACGTACTATTCGACTAGCCCTAGGACCATAAAGAAGAGAACAAAAAAGATAAAATAAGGTAACTTAACAATGAAGAATCAATGTGAGAGTCAAGCTCAGTGGCATCCATGTAAATAAATGGCCCTTCCTGGTTCTTTTATAATTTTTCCAAAAGAGAGTTACCCGTAGGGACGACAACAGATCGGATCTGTACCGAATTCTATTAGATTCAGATCTAGATCCGTTTTTCATACATAAATTTAGATTCGGATCCAGATTCATCGGGTCCATAAAAATCAGATTCAAATCCGGATTCACCGGGTCTACGAATCGGATCTGGATCCACATGTAAAAAAAATTGTCTTGCTAAGAATGTAACCTTGCTGAGAATTTTTTTTTGAACTGACAAACGATTTTTACTTAGCTAACAGTTTACTGTGTTTCAATTTTGAAATGATCATATGAGATATTTTGTTTGTTGTATCGTTTTGATTGTGAGTTATTAATTGAAAATGTTGGACAATGACAATAGTTGTGAAAAATGCTGACTACTATTTTCACAATGCAGAACTTGCATGTGCTTGAAATCTTCACAAATGAAGTGAATATGATTTTAACTACTTGTCTATGGAGATGTTAGTCATTCACTAATATAACATTGATTTTATTATCGAAGTTACCTCTTTATTTTTTGGTTTTTGAGTTCACGCGGGAATAAATTAAACTTATTTTGAGAATTAAACTTGCAAGAATGTGCTTAGCAATTTTAAAAAAATACTTATAAAATTACATTCTAGGTTATGAATATGTTTAATAAAAAAACGGATCCACATATCGGATCTGGATCGAATACGGATATCAAATACAAGATTCAGATCCAGATCCGTCAGAAATGGATCCGGGTCCGATCCGGATCCGTCGGGTCCAAATTTTAAAGATTCACATCCTATAAAACGGATCTGGATCCACCGGGTCCTGGATCCACGGCCATCTCTAGCTACACGTTCCAAGACTTGGTAATTACAATTTTTTTATCCTACAGTCAACAACAAATTTGGTGTTGACTAATTGTTAATCCCTTGATTTCAAGAAATTGTGTTGATTTTCAATTTTTGAGAGGTAATTAATTTAATTACTTTTTAAAGTTAAATTAAATTAGATTAATTAAATATTTTTTTAAAATATATATTTAATAATTATAAATGATAAGTACTACAAGTTATAATTCTTTTATGTTAACAAAATAAAAAAAAATAGTATTACTCCCTCTGGATCAAAATGAGTATTTACTTAGTCATTTGCACGCCCTTAAGAAAATACTAACTCTGAAATAAAAATAGATAATTTGACTAAACTGTTTCTAATTAAAGAAGTATTGAAATTTGATCACATAACATTTAATAAGGGCAAATCTGAAAAGAAAAAAAAGTTAATTTTTTTTATTTGATAAATGGACACTCTTTTTTATTTAAAAAAAAAACTAAGTGGACAAATTAATGAAAGTTCACATCATTTAAATATTGAGAAGGAATAGGACAAATTTGGGATGGAGGAAGTTAATGTATGATTTTTACTACTAATTGTGACAGTGTTGTTTTCTTTTCCAAAGACTATTTAATAAGTTGTCGAATGCGTTTCCTTATCAAAAGACTACTTAATGAGTTCTCTTTTCCAAGTTAAGCTTTTTCAACAGTCAATTAATTGTAACAAGCTGCCACAAATTATTTCTTGCATTTATCTTATTCCAAAAGGTGGAATCTCCCACCCCAGGAGCCTCCACACCCCGATTCGACAGGTCTGTGAAGGAGGTAAATCATGGTGACTCAATTGATTTCAAAGGTTAGACCGATCTGCACGCATGAGGCCCTCCTTTATTTCAAGAAGAAACCCCCACACTGCCGCTGACGGAATTCGATCCTTGGTCTCTTATTCCAAATATCCCCTTTGAAACCAATTGAGCTGCCCAAGCGGACTATTTCTTGCATTTATCTTCGCTGACGGTGAAGTGGATTATTATCTTCTGATCGGATCTTTTCTCGAATGCTTAAAGAAAGCTTTAGGACATTGGATTATCTTTTTTATCTTGGCTTACCATGAAGTGGAGTATTCCCTCCTCTTCTTCTACTTTTACTTGTCTAATTTTGAATTTACATTTCTTTCAAAAATTATTACTGAGAGAAAATATATCATTATTCTCCTGAAGGACCTTTTTCTCAAAGAGACATTTAAATTTTACGGGACTCCTATTAGATGTTAACCACGCACCTATCCTCACTTGACACGTGTTAATTCAATTAAGTTTATATTTTCTTTTTATTTTTTATTTCTATTTATACTTTTTGTTTTCTTTTTCTCTTTCTAACTACCGCCCACCCACCAATCCCCCAAACCTAACCTACTGTTTCTTTTTTCTTTTTTCTTTTTCTTTTTTTCTTATATCCAGCTTCCCGATTTACGTCAGATTATTTATAGAAATAGTAGTTCCGGTCCCTCAGCTTTCCGGTATGTGCCTGAATGATCAGAGTTTGAAAATAAAGTAAATGATATCACCTACAAAGTCCTACATTAGAAGAGAGCAAATTGCTCACACAAGGGTTTGAAACCACGCTGCAGGCCTTCAGCTAGATTTTTAAGTTTTCCTCATTTGTCATCCAAATATGCCCAGGGGACTTCTTTTTCTTTATTCTAACTCCCTCCAATCTTGACATTAAAATACGCAAAATGTTCCAAATTCAAATAGATTTAGAAAATAATTTGAAAATGAGTAACTAATGTTAAGGGTAAAACAAGAAAAAAAAAGTTTATTTTTTCTTGATATGCTAAAGTAGACGGTAACAATAAAAATAAAAAATTAGTATAGTAGACAAGTAAAAGTAAATAGATAAAGTACTTGTTAATCCCGTGATGATCTGACACTCCCTTTAAAAATAATTTGTAGAAGTTAATTTTATTAAATTATCCTTATTTTATGTAGTAATTACTTCATGATGATGATAATATTGAATGAACATAACCAATCTCTCTTAATTTGATTATAATATTGATAAAGTTTATTGATTATTTATTTTTAGGGAGATAAAATGAATAGTATGATGGTAATATTATTTTAAGAAATTGTGATTTTTTTTCATTGTTTGAAAATTAATATGTTAGAGTTGATTTGCATTTCATAATAGTTTTTATTTCATTGTATTGTTTATACTTTATACTTATAAAATTATGTTATATATGATCAAGTTGTAAGTGACGTATAATGAATTACTTTGATTAATTATTTGTGAGAATCAAGCGCGAGCGCGCGCACACACACGTATACAATTTTCTTTTATTTTTAATATAATTTTATCTATTTAAAATTTTGTAATTATATTATTTTATGAAATATTAAAAAATTAAATACTCATGGGACTTACGTCTCGCCGAGACATATGTAGAACGCTCCGCCTTACAGTGTCGCTTTTTAAAACACTAGTCCAAATATATACCCTTCCCCGTTAAAATTGTCAAAAAAAATAACAAATTTGACGTGACACTAACAACTCAGTGCGGTGGGCGCCGCGCATGCACATGACCATCCAACTCATTTACCCTCTCTTCCCCTTCTTTATCCGCTGCTATCATCTCCTCTCCCTTGCTGCCACCATTAGCACCACCATCTCCACCTTCACTCCCCAAAATTTGAATTCAAAACTCATTAAAATTATAAATCCTGTGATGAGAAAGAAAAAAAACAAAGAAGAAGAAACCAAAATGAGGACGATTTCATGTCCAAGCAACTCAAATAACATCATTTACATCTACAGAAACATCTTTTCATTCACGGCTCATTTATCCCCTTTTATACAAGCAGATTAAGCCGATCAGACTGCTGGTTCTGATCAATATCATAAATTACAGAGCAAAATTTCCTTACCCGTGACTACAAAAATATAAAAAGTAAAAAATAAAAAGAGGCTATGCTACATTCCTCTCAAAAATGAATACTCATCATCCCTACATTCTTGATCTTTAGTAAACTACTCTTTCTGCTTCCGACAAAGGCAACTTAAGTCAACTTCAAGGTTGTTTTTGAATAAAGCTCATTAAAAGTTTCTCAATAGTTACTCTGATCTGACAGCTATGAAGAAGGAATGAAAGCCTCAAGCTTGAACGGATAATATCAAATATGTAGGCAGAGGGAGTGAAGGTGAAGATGATGGTGTGGTGGTGCTAATGATGCCAGTGGACAGTGGTTGTGAAGGGAGAGGAGATGGTAGTGGTTGTGAAGGGAGAGAAGATGGTAGTGGTGGGGTAAAGAAGGGGAAGAGGGTGTAAATGAGTTGGATGGTGATGTGGCATGACACGTGACGTTTACCTCACTGAGTTATTAGTATCACGTCAGAATTGTTATTCAATTTGGATAATTTTAATCGAGGAGGGATATATTTGGATCCAAAATATAACGATAAAGATATATTTGAATTTAAAATACAAAGAGCGGTATATTCGGTCCTTTTCCGTTAATTATATTCTAAACTTGTAATTTTCTTATTCGTCAGTCAATTTCTATTATTTTTCAAAAGAAAAGTTGTATGTAGGACCAAACAACAACTTCACACTGTTTTCCAAAAAAAAAACTTCATACTACTGTATTATGATATCTTAAATTGGAATTTTCTTAATCATTGGTCATTTTTTATTATTTTTCAAAAGAGTAGTTGCATCATGCATGTAGGATCGAGTTAGAAACTTTATATAATGATTAGACATGTCCAAATGTCGGGTCGGGTCGGGCCGGATCAGGGTCGGAACGAGTGACTTTTTTTTCTGCTTGCCCAACCATGGCCCGACCCTGACCCTATTTTTAAAAAAAACTTCTGACCCTGGCCCTTCGGGGACCCTACGGGTCACGGGTCGGCCCTGACCCGTCCCTATTTTTTGGCGGGTCAGGGTCGGGTCCCTGAGGTCATGCATGAACAGACACATCTGTTGAACAACATAGGTAATATTGGGCCTAGTGAAAGTAAGATACTGAAGCGCACCAGCGAGACTCCTACAAAGAGAAGGATCAAGCACCGGATCTCCGTTGTCCGTGCTAAGCTTCGACTTTTAGTCGATTGGAGTGGGCATGATCTTGCAGTTTGTCATTTAGCCATGTAAACAATCTCTTCGGCATACTTACGCTGACATAGAAACATTGCATTCTCGGATCTGGTCATGGAAATCCCCAAGAAATAATTCAACTTACCCAAGTCTGTCATGACAAATTCAGATTTGAGCATCGTAATGATCTCATTTTTCAGCACATCATAGGAGGTAGTTAGGAAAATGTCGTCTACGTAGAGTAAAAAGTATGCAGTGTCATTACCTCGATGAAAAACAAAAAGTGTGTTATCACTTTTGCTGCACATGAACTCAATCTGCAAAATGTAAGTGGCAAAATGGTCATATCAAGCCCTAGGGGCTTGTTTCAATCCATAAAGTGATTTTCGAAGCCGGCAGACATATTGAGGAGCCGAAGAATGCATAAAGCCAGGTGGTTGATTCATGTATACAATTTCTTTATAATCCCCATGTAAGAACACATTTTTCACATCAAACTGATGAATCGACCAATTCTTTCTTATAGCAATGCTCAAAACTGTGCGAATGGTGGCTGATTTAACCACTGGACTGATGGGCCGGACTACTAGTTCTGTGGATTATGTTTCGGATGAGAGGGGATGTGTCTGAATCGTCAAGGAAGCTATAATCAGTGACTTGGTATTTACGGATGTTTGAATGGGAAAATGTGCTCATCAAATGTGACATGGCGACTCATAGCATAAGTACCCCCTATGATTCGACGGGAAACCCAAAAAGATGCAAGGAGTAGTCCCAGGTGCTAGTTTGTGAGGAGCCGTGGAGGCGAGATTCGGATAGCATAGGCAACCAAAAATCCGAATGTGACCATAGGAAGGGATTCGGCGAAAGAGAATTTCGGTTGGAGTTTTATTATGGAGCGTACTCGTTGGTAATATATTGAGAATATAGGTTGTCATGTGCAAAGCATGGGCCCAAAAGGAAGGGTTTGAAGCATGTAGGAGCAAGGTACGGATCATATTATTGATGGTGCGCAAGATTCTTTCGGATTTTCCATTTTGGGGTGAGGTATAGGGGCAAGAGAATTGAAACACCATGTCATTTTTCGCACAAAATTTATGAAAAAGGGAATTGTTGAACTCACGACCATTGTCACGTTGAATTTTTTTTTGATGTTTTTCTCAAACTGAATTTTAACATACGCCTGAAATTCTATAAAAGTGGAGTAAACTTGGGACTTATATTTTAGAGGATACACCCAAAGAAAATGAGAGAAGTCATCTAAAAGCACCAAGTAATATTTGTGACCCAGATTGCTAGTAATAGGAAATGTCCATAAATCCGCATTAATGATATCAAAAGGGGAAAAAGTTACACTCAATGAAGACGTAAAAAGCAGCCTAACATGCTTTCCTAGAGGATAATAAATAATGCATCTTGAGTCTAACTCAACATCAAAAGTTAACTTTTAGGGTGAAGATTGTCCAAGTCCATATAAGAAATTCATGTTCACATTTCATATCCGATGTGGAACTCTTAACATTGATTTAGATGTTGATAAATCATTAGGAAGTATTATGGGTAAAATGGATTCATGGTATTTATATGAAGAATGGAGATGATCTGTAGAGTCACATACTTCTTGCAGACTTTAGTTGGTACTGGAGGAGACTCAACAAACTAAAGCTGGGAATGGTTGATTAGTATTAGAATGACAGGTACACCCTTACTCCCAGTGGTAAGTATTCAGTCACCAAGAGTTAACATGCTATGATAGACTTGGGGACTCACTTAACCGCTGCTGATATTATTTGGTCTAAAGTTATGCAACCCAAGCACAGGTTCATCTTATGGCTATCCAACCAGAACAAGCTGCTCACTAAGAGTAGAATGATTAGGTAATAAAAAAGCAAAGGTTTAATAAAATTTTATATATAAGTAAAATAAATATATAAAATAAAAGTTTCGGGGTGATGTGGGAGGGCAGGGGGTTGGGTAATAAAAAAATTTGTATTTTAAATAATTTTTTTATAAAATTAAAAAAAATACGAAATAGAAATTTGAGGATGAGGTAGGGCATGGGGGGTAGGAGGTAATTTTTTTTATTTATATTTTTAATAATTTTTTTTTATAAAAGCTAAAAAATATGAAATATAAATTTGAGGACGGGATAGTGCAAATGGGGGGTGGGGGTATGGCGGGAGGTGGGGGTAGATCGGGTAGGTGGGATAGAGGTGGGTTGGGGTGGAGTAGACAAGTTAGGGACAGAGATGTGAGGGTGGTTGAGTGCTTGAGTGAGGAATTGGTGTAGGGAAGGGGTATGGTGGATGGATTGAGTGGTGGGTGGTTGAGTGTGTTGGTGTATTTTTATTGTTCCGAAATAATAAAACATTTTTTAAAATAATTATTTATAAATAAAAATCTTAATCTAGAATGTAACTCTAATCGTTAAGATTGAACATTTTCGTGGGTCAAGTTTGGACACATCATGGGTTCATTTGGACTGCTGATTTATGATGAGTCAATTTGAATTAGCTCAAACCAACTCACCATCAAAATCACTCTTGGCCAAACCAATGAAACCCTGGGCGGGTCATTTGAATTTTGGCTAATTTTACAGCCCCTAGTTACATGTGAGTGAAGTAGCTCAGTCTAGAGGGGAAATGATGCTTTGGATGGGTATAAATGTGTGTCACAAACAAGAGTTAAATACTGTTTGATATGGTTAAAAAAGAGGCATCGGTGCAGATTAAAAAAGGAAATGGTGGCTGCAGTATATGGAGCAATGGTTTAGAGTTCACAGTTAGAAAAAGAATTTCATTGCTTAGAGTCTAAGAAAGCTCAAAGATGTATAGATATGATTGAGCAGTTAGATACATCGTCTGAGGCCAGGTTCATCTTACACCCTTCCTAGAAGGTGGTAAGAGGATCTGGTACTTACTAGTTTTGTGATTCGGTTTTGTTCTTTATTTGTATTTGCAGCTTTGTTTGTTTGTGATAACAATATTTACAGTTTATTGTAAAAAAAAAAAAAAAAATAATTGAATGTATCCCATACTTGTCCCAATTTTATTCTGATTAGTATACTTATAATATCTGAGCTATCATTACGGATGAATCATTCCCTTAGTCTAACGATTACTCAAACACGGGGCTTGCACAACAAATACCATGATTTTCTTTTTGCAAAAATCTGTACTCAAGAGTACTATTGCAATTCGCATAACGTTTTAAGAAACCGAAACACATACATACATGAACTATATATATACGCATTACATCAGAAACCAACTTTCAAGCATACTCCAATACGTTGTTCGGACTCCTCAAAAATAGGAATATCACCGCTATTAGATGTTGCAAAATAGATAAGATCCCACCATTATAAAATGAAGAAATTTCTAATTGGAAGCATAATCAGACCAGTAAATACAAAATACCAGATGGTTATACCAAAACATACATATAGTATATCAAACTTAGGCACGGAGATCGCGGAAATAAGACTTGGGACTGCTTTCAAAATTACGCCTTGGAATCCTTACATTATTTCTTCCAGGAGCTTTCATAGTCTTTCCATTTCCTCCCCCACCACAAGACCAACGGAACAACAAAAAAAGCCCAAAACCAACTGATATTTTAAAGAATAGTGAAGAGTTTTGCATGTAACTTTTTGCAGTGGATATCACTGGAAGCTGAGGAATTGTTTCCAGTAACCAATCAAATGATGTTCTTACAAATGGTGTTGATTTTTTGACAATTTCCTTTGCATTTTCCACTGCAGCTTTTGCTATGCTCTCAATGTTCACTGACTTCAATTTGTCCATTTGATTATTTTTCTCTATTCCGAATTTTCTTCTCTCCGCTTTCACTCTGTTACTCTCTGTGGTGGTTTTTATAAAGAGTGAGAGATGCCAACACTAAGGCCCATGGTTTTGTTAGAGGCGAGAGACTCCACTAAGGGCCCCTTTTCTTTCCCTCTTTTTCAAAGTTAAAGTAGTATGAGTACTATAAATCTGAATCATATGATATACTCCCCCCCCCCCCCTAATTTTTTGTGCCACAATTATAATTTCTAGAGTCAATTAAATTGTTTTACGAAGCAAAAAAATTTATATACTTTTTAAATATTTTAAATTGTTGTATAATTTATACTTCCTTCGTCCCAAAAAGATTGTTCTACTTTTCTTATTAATTTGTCCCAAAAAGATTAACACATTTATATATTTAGAAACAATTTAACTTTATAAAATAATTTAAGATGAAATAAATATCTAAGTCTTGTTTTGGATCACATATTTTAAAAGTCTTCTTTTATTTCTTAAATTTCGTGTCAAGTCAAATTAGGATAATTTTTTTGCGACGGAGGAAATAATACTTTTTACGTAGTTTTCAATCTCACTCTGTCCCAAAATAAGTCTCTTTAGTAAAAAAAAAATATCCCAAAATAAGTGTTACCTTATGAATTCAAGACAAAAATTGACCACTGATTTTCAACTTTGTCTTTAACATTAAAGAAGTAGTCTCATTTAATATTAATCAATTGTCTAATAAATATGGATAGTTTAGTAAACTCCATATTCTATTTATGATTCTTAATGGACCTGAGTTTTGCTAAGGTGACACTTATTTTGTGATGTAGGGAGCGTATAAATTTTATTTCAAAAAATATAAAGCTACTATGTCCGACTGTCAAAATTTAGAAGTTTGAAGCTCGAAATTCCAACTTATGTGTTCATTAATTGTTTGAATTTCATTTGTTTCGATATTTGCTAAATTTTGCAGGGAAGAAGTCTGAGTTACAAGGTGATATTCAGAGGATTACGATTAGGTCTGAAAACATGTGTTTCACTCCTTTTTCCTTAGCACGATTTTTATCACGAAAAGAATTTTTTCGACAAAGTTTTTAACTAGACAACAATGTAAAGCGTGTTACTAAATAGGTGTGGATTAGCATCGAATACAAACACAACGGATTGCCTGTCATCTGAAGACAAAAATAATTTTTGAGTTCTCATACTTCAAACACAAACACTAGGAGAATGACATACCATGCCGTCGAAAGAGAAGTGAAGGAAGTCGAAGGCGGTTGGCTTCGAGAAAAGCGAAGGAAATTGAAGACAGTTGCTAGGAATTTAAATTTTTTAATCGAAAGTTTGTAAGGGTAAAAGATCGAATAAACCTTGCTCAAATGATAGTGTTTACAAAGACGTTATGTAAAGGCAAAAAAGATCGATTGAATCTTGCCTAGTCGTTTGTCCGAGCAAAGCATAAATGAAAGTATACTTTACTCAAAGTTTTGATTCGCAAGTTTATCTTCGTATCTTTCTTTACGGATATTTCTCCAGATTATTGCTAAAATCGATGAAGCTTACGAGCTAATATCTGTATACGGTGAAATCCAACATAACACATGGCAATATTGGAATGAGAAGTTCGAGGTAGATGGATAAGTTCAGAGCGGGGTACGATTCAACTATGGGGTGAGACATCATTTGAGACGAATCCGGATATGACTGAATCAGTCGACACCAGGTTGAGTTCCGGAGGCATCCAACATTTATTCATTTCGAGTATAGCGCGAACTGTTACTCTTTAGTCATTAAGAGGTTATTATTAGTATTGATGACATTTAATTTGAGAGGAAATCTCAAGTTTTAATGTCTTTATTTCATAATTATAAAAGGAGCGCAACTTTCATGTTGGAAAAACATCCAAAGGGCATCAAATTCAACTTACTTGCTCTTATTCTTGGTATAAACCGAAGCTATTTTACTAAGGTCCACTGTCAGCTCGGATCAATCTTGCTCATCCAAGTTCAAGGCAACCCATGTTAATTTCTTACTTAATATTAATTATTCATTATCTTATACTACAAATCAATCTACATATCCTTAAAATCACTAACAAATGGAGCCGTATCCTTTTGGGGGGTAAACATGCTGCTTTGCTATTTGTGATCTCATATGTAGCACACTTCGGAGCTCCCTTTTCTCTTGTGAACACCTCTAGATGTACGTACTACAAATACAACGGGACTTGAAATGGTTGCCGGTGAAACAAAAAGATCGAACAGGTTATAACATAATTTTCAATAACAATAACAAAGACATTTTAATACACAAGTACACAACATATATATATATATATATAAGAACATGGATAACAATCAGTAATTCGATACTAAAGCAGCTTGTAGGGAATTAGAAAAATACTAGAATTTGTAATAATCGAAATGGGATATATTTCATTTCTTTCGGCGAAGATCACGGAAATAGTCTTTAGGATTTTCTTCAAAGACATCCCTACGCATGTAACCCTCATCCCCTGGCTTTTTCATCATCTTTGTTTCGTCATCCACTGGGTTTTCCGTCATCTCTGTTTCTGTTGATGAACTCATTAACTTAAAACCGACCCATGCAGCAAAAGAAACACCAGCTACAACAACACCCACTGTTGTTGCTATTCTACTTATCATGTCATTTTCTTCTTTTTTGCCCATTTTGTGTTTACAACAAATTGTTTTTCCTATCTCTGTGAGATTTATTTTTGCTTTCATGGGAAAGAGTGACTTGTGGATGTGCTCCTTATATAGGAAAATAATTTCTCTTAACCATGTCACTTGGTAGTTACAATTTTCTTTTATCCTACAGTTAACAACAAATTTGGTGTTCACTAATTGTTAATCTCTCAATCTCAAGAAATGTGTTAGATTTTCACTTTTTGAGAGTTAATTAATTTGATTATTTTTAATATTATATATTTAATAATTATAAATGATAAGTACTCAAAGTTGTAATTCTTTTATATTAACAAAATAATAAAAAATAGCATTAAAATATTACTCTCTTTGAGTGTCCACTTAGTCATTTGCATACCCATAAGAAAATACTAACTCTGAGACAAAAATAGATAATTTAACTAAATTGTTCTTAATTAAATATTTATTGAAATTTGATCATATAACACTTAATAGGAGCAAACATGAAAAGAAAAAATTAATTCTTTCTTGATTTGATAAGTAAATATTTTTTTTATTTCAAAAAATACAAGTGAACAATCTTTTGAATACGGAGAAAGTAATGAAAGTTCACCTCATTTAAATTTTGAGAAGGCAATACGACAAATTTGGGATGGAGGAAGTATTAGTATGATTTTTACTACTAATTGTGACACTGTTGTTTTCTTTTCCAAAGACAGAAAATAATGTTAAGGCAAGTGCAGTGCAATACACAATCAAATTACTTCACAAAACATATATATATATATTTGTCGGCTAGATGAGATCTCTTCCTCCTTGATAGAATCATAAACATAAGTGTAGTAAATGTAATATCTTATGTATATGGTAGGGAGAATTAGAATAGATTAGAAGGCTTGATTTTAGCATATCTTGTCTTATTCATTACCTTAATTTATGATTGTAATATTGGTATATGTACCACATCTTTGGAAGGAAATGATTGAGAAAAATATTCTATAATTCTTACGTGATATCAAGATATTAGGAAGAGATTCTACCTACCAAAATACCCTCCCAAAAAAATATTTTCAGACGTTGTTGATGACGCTTGAATGTTCAACACATCTCGGGCCATCATTGAAAGTGTCAAAAAGGTCTTCTCATTCTCCCTCCAATATTTCAGCAAGTCTTCACGTCCTTCTTGATTGAGAACTGCTTGGTACGGTACAATACCCTGCAAAACAAAAACATCAAACTCGCTAATTTGATTAGTACTGGTACCACCGCACATTCTATTTCTAAGGCTTTCAATATTAGCCGCAGAAACAGCATGTTTTTTTGAGGTTGTGTTGAAGAAGAAAAAGATGGTATGGAAGCTGGTTGGTTGCTAGCACTTTCTTGTTGGTAATGCGTACATACTTTTTTGCATTCTTCGTGTATGCTAGACAACACTTGTTCTTTACTTTGTTCAGTAAATGGTGGGTCATTTGAATTTTTGGGACTTGCAAGTAGTAGTACTGCTATATAATCATAAAGAGTTTCAATAAGTGATTTACATTCATCTACTTTAATAATCTAATTTAATACAACACCAATAATATAAATAGCAGGAATAAGAATAAAATATTTTTTTAATTTGATAAACATTTTTAATAGGTTGTTTATAAGCCGGGTTTTTCATATATTCATTAAGTAAATAGAAATATTAGAGCTATATAAAATAACATAGTTAAAATAGTAGGATAATATATACCGAATTTTTTTTTTGTTGCTTGAAAAAATTTCTCTAGAAATACAATAAGTTCGAAATTTTTTTAAAAATCGTTATCTACAACCATATCAGTTGAATTACGATTATTGGCGTTAAAAAATAAAGTTATAGGTCTTCTATAGTCATAAGCAACAAGTAGTTGTTCGTATAAAGAATTTCACCTAGTGGATACTTCTTTGGAAATTTTTCTATAAGGTAGTTGGCAATCGTGACAAGTTTTTTATAATTTTTTTTTCGTTGTATTCTATTATTTTTAACAATAAAGTTTATAGCAAATTGTATTTTACTAAGAATTTTTGCAAAAAGTGATAGACCATCATTTACAACTAAGTTATATATATGACATGCACATTTTATATGAAAATGATTTGAAAAAGATGGAGTTAAACCATCTTTTAAAATTCTAACAGCATAATTATTAGAAGTGTTATCTAATGTAATAGTCATAATTTTATCAGTTATTCCGTAATAATCGCAAACTTGATAAATATTTTTTGAAATAAAAGTATCAGTGTGGCTCTCATCTATATATCTATACGCTAAAATACGTTTTTGCATAGATCATCTATAATCTATCCAATGACAGGTTACTAATGATGTCGGTGGTTGTGAAGGGAGAGGAGATGGTAGTGGTGGGGTAAAGAAGGGGAAGAGGGTGTAAATGAGTTGGATGGTGACATGGCATGACACGTGGCGTTTACCTCATTGAGTTGTTAGTATCACGTCAAAATTGTTATTCAATTTGGATAATTTTAATCGGGGAGGGGTATATTTGGATCCAAAATATAACGATAAGGATATATTTGAACTTAAAATACAAAGAACGGTATATTTGGTCCTTTTCCGTTAATTATATCCTAAACTTGTATTTTTCTTATTCGTCAGTCAATTTCTATTATTTTTCAAAAGAAAAGTTGTATGTAGGACCAAACAACAACTTCACACTGTTTACCAAAAAAAAAACTTCATAATACTGTATATGATATTTTAAATTGGAATTTTCTTATTCATTGGTCATTTTTTATTATTTTTCAAAAGAGTAGTTGCATGTAGGATCGAGTTAGAAACTTTATATAATGATTAGACCTGTCCAAATGTGGGTATGATCTTGCAGTTTGTCATTTATCCATGTAAACAATCTCTTCGGCATACTTACGCTGATATAGAAACATTGCATTCTCGGATCTGGTCATGGAAATTCAGATTTGAGCATGGTAATGATCTCATTTTTCAGCACATCATAGGAGGTAGTTAGGACAATGTCGTCTACGTAGAGTAAAAAGTATGCAATGTCATTACCTCGATGAAAAACAAAAAGTGAGTTATCACTTTTGCTGCACATGAACTCAATCTGCAAAATGTAAATGGCAAAATGGTCATACCAAGCCCTAGGAGCTTGTTTTAATCCATAAAGTGATTTTCGAAGCCGACAGACATACTGAGGAGCCGAAGAATGCATAAAGCCAGGTGGTTGATTCATGTATACGATTTCTTTATAATCCCCATGTAAGAACGCATTTTTCACATCAAACTGATGAATCGGCCAATTCTTTTCATAGCAATGCTAAAAAATGTGCGAATGGTGGCTGATTTAACCACTGGACGGATGGGCTGGACTACTAGTTCTGTGGATTATGTTTCGGATGAGAGGGGATGTGTCAGAATCGTCAAGGAAGCTATAATCAGTGACTTGGTATTTACAGATGTTTGAATCGAAAAATGTGCTCATCAAATGTGACATGGCGATAGACGATGATTTTATTTGTGGACAACTCATAGCATAAGTACCCCCTATGATTCGACGGAAAATCCAAGAAGATGCAAGGAGTAGTCCAGGTGCTAGTTTGTGAGGAGCCGTGGAGGCGAGATTCGGGTAGCATATGCAACCAAAAATCCGAAGGTGACCATAGGAGGGGATTCGACGGAAAAGAATTTCGGTTGGAGTTTTATTGTGGAGCGTACTCATTGGTAATAAATTGAGAATATATGTTGTCATATGCAAAGCATGGGCCCAAAAGGAAGGGGGTAGAAGCATGCAGGAGCAATGTACGGATCATATTATTGATGGTGCGCAGGATTCTTTTGGCTTTTTCCATTTTGAGGTGAGGTATGGGGGCAAGAGAATCGAAACACCATGTCATTTTCCGCACAAAATTTATGAAAAGGGGAATTGTTGAACTCACGACCATTGTCATGCTGAAAATTTTTGATGTTTTTCTCAAACTGGGTTTTAACATACGCCTGAAATTCTATAAAAGTGGAGTAAACTTGGAACTTATATTTTAGAGGATACACCCAAAGAAAATGAGAGAAGTCATCCAAAATTACCAAGTAATATTTGTGACTCAGATTGCTAGTAATAGGAGATGTCCATAAACCCACATGAATGATATCAAAAGGGAAAAAGTTACACTCAATGAAGATGTAAAAGACAGTCTAACATGCTTCCTTAGAGGATAATAAAGAATAGATTTTGGGTCTAACTCAACACCAAAAACTAGCTTGTAGGGTGAGGATTGTCCAAGTCCATATAAGAAATTCATGTTTTTATTCTATATCCGATGTGGAACTCTTAACATTTGATTTGGATGTTGATAAATCATTAGGAATCATTATGGTAAAATGGATTCATGGTATTTATATGAAATAATGGAGATGATCTGTAGAGTCTCATACTTCTTGCAGACTTTAGTTGGTACTGGAGGAGACTCAACAACTAAAGCTGGGAATGGTTGATTAGTATTGGAATGACAGGTACACCCTTACTCCCAGTGGTAAGTATTCAGTCACCAAGAGTTAACATGCTATGACAGACTTGGGACTCACTTAACCGCTGCTGATATTATTTGGTCTAACAGGTTCATCTTATGGCTATCCAACCAGAACAAGCTGCTCACTAAGAGTAGAATGATTAGCATGGATATACAGTGTGAAAATGCTTGTTGTGTGCTATGTACTAAACAACAACATGAAGATGTTGCTCACCTATTTGTTACAGGTAGGGGTGGGTCAAGATGGGTCAATGTCCAACACGTCCAAAACTTATATGGGCTAAGATGAGCGGGTCAAAATGAGCTAAATGATAGGTCATAACCTAACTTGTCAACTTGATTCATTACTTTTACAAATTTCAAGCTTACCTTCTATGATGTTATTTTATTTTGTATGATATTTGATTTTTTCATATCTTTATTTTAAAATAAGAATAATATTTTAAAGAATTTTTTCATTTTTTATAAAAGCTAAATAAATATATAAAATAATGGGTGGGAGGGCAGGGATAGTGGGGATCGGGGTAAGAAAAGTTTCTCACTTTTTATAAAATTTTTGTATAAGTAAAATAAATATATAAAGTAAAAACTTCGGGTGGGGATAGGTGGAGGGGGGGGGGGTTGGGTGATGGGGTACGAAATTTTTTTCATTTTTAATAAAGTTTTATATATAAGTAAAATAAATATATAAAATAAAAAATTTGAGGGTGGTGTGGTAGGGCAGGGGGTTGGGGTAATAAAATTTTAATATTTTTAATAATTTTTTTAAAAAGTAAAAAAATACGAAATAGAAATTTGAGGATGGGGTAGGGCATGGGGTGGAGGGGGTAGGAGGTAATTTTTTTTTATCGTACAGTTAACAACAAATTTGGTAGGAAAATTTGGTGTTCACTAATGGTTAATCTCTCAATCTCAAGAAATGTGTTAGATTTTCACTTTTTGAGAGTTAATTAATTTGATTACTTTTTAATATTATATATTTAATAATTATAAATGATAAGTACTAAAAGTTGTAATTCTTTTATATTAACAAAATAATAATAAATAGTAGTAAAATATTACTCTCTTTGAGTGTCCACTTAGTCATTTGCACACCCATAAGAAAATACTAACTCTGAGACAAAAATAGATAATTTAACTAAATTGTTCTTAATTAAATATTTATTGAAATTTGATCATATAACACTTAATAGGAGCAAACATGAAAAGAAAAAGTTAATTTTTTCTTGATTTGATAAGTAGATATTTTTTTTATTTCAGAAAAAATAAGTGAACAATCTTTTTAATACTGAGAAAGTAATGAAAGTTCACATCATTTAAATATTGAGAAGGAATAGGACAAATTTGGGATGGAGGAAGTATTAGTATGATTTTTACTACTAATTGTGACAGTGTTGTTTTCTTTTCCAAAGACTATTTAATAAGTTGTCGAATGCGTTTCCTTATCAAAAGACTACTTAATGAGTTCTCTTTTTCAAGTTAAGCTTTTTCAACAGTCAATTAATTGTAACAAGCTGGCACAAATTATTTCTTGCATTATCTTCGCTGACGGTGAAGTGGACTATTATCTTGTGGTTCGATCTTTTCTCGAATGCTTAACCAAAATTTTAGTACATTGTACTGTCTTTTTTATCTTGGCTTACCATGAAGTGGAGTATTCCCTCCTCTTCTTTTACTTTTACTTGTCTAATTTTGAATTTACATTTCTTTCAAAAGTTATTACTGAGAGAAAATATATCATTATTCTCCTGAAGGACCTTTTTCTCAAAGAGACATTTAAATTTTACGGGACTCCTATTAGATGTTAACCACGCACCTTGACACGTGTTAATTTAATTAAGTTTATATTTTCTTTTTATTTTTTATTTTTATTTATACTTTTTGTTTTCTTTTTCTCTTTCTAACTACCGCACACCTCCACCCAATCCCCCAAACCTAACCTACTGTTTCTTTTTTTCCTTTTTCTTTTTCTTTTTTCTTTTTTTCTTATATCCAGCTTCCCGACTTACGTCAGACTATTTATAGAGATAGTAGTTCCGGTCCCTCAGCTTCCCGAGATGTGCCTGAATGATCAGAGTTTGAGAACAGAGTAAATGATATCACCTACAAAGTCTTACCTTAGAAGAGAGCAAATTGCTCACACAAGGGTTTGAAACCACGCTGCAGGCCTTCAGCTTGATTTTTAAGTTTTTCTCCTTTGTCATCCAAATATGCCCCATGGGACTTCTTTTTCTTTATTCTAACTCCCTCCAATCTTGACACTAAAATACGCAAAATGTTCCAAATTCAAATAGATTTAGAAAATAATTTGAAAATGAGTAACTAATGTTAAGGGTAAAACAAGAAAAAAAGTTTATTTTTTCTTGATATGCTAAAGTAGACGGTAAAAATAAAAATAAAAAATTAGTATAGTAGACAAGTAAAAGTAAATAGATAAAGTACTTGTTAATTCCTTGATGATCTGACACTCCCTTTAAAAATAATTTTTAGAAGTTTATTTTATTAAATTATCCTTATTTTATGTAGTAATTACTTCATGATGATGATAATATTGAATGAACATAACCAATCTCTCTTAATTTGATTATTAATTTGATTATAATATTGATAAAGTTTATTGGTTATTTATTTTTAGGGAGATAAAATGAATAGTATGATGGTAATATTATTTTAAGAAATTGTGATTTTTTTTCATTGTTTGAAAATTAATATGTTAGAATTGATTTGCATTTCATAACAGTTTTTATTTCATTGTATTTGTATACTTTATACTTATAAAATTATGTTATATATGATCAAGTTGTAAGTGACGTATAATGAATTACTTTGATTAATTATTTGTGAGAATCAAGCGCGAGCGCGCGCACACACACGTATACAATTTTCTTTTATTTTTAATATAATTTTATCTATTTAAAATTTTGTAATTATATTATTTTATGAAATATTAAAAAATTAAATACTCATGGGACTTACGTCTCGCCGAGACATATGTAGAACGCTCCGCCTTACGCTCTCGCTTTTTAAAACACTAGTCCAAATATATACCCCTCCCCGTTAAAATTGTCAAAAAAAACATAACAAATTTGACGTGACACTAACAACTCAGTGAGGTGGGCGCCGCGGCATGCACATGACCATCCAACTCATTTACTCTCTCTTCCCCTTCTTTATCCGCTGCTATCATCTCCTCTCCCTTGCTGCCACCATTAGCACCACCATCTCCACCTTCACTCCCCAAAATTTGAATTCAAAACTCATTAAAATTATAAATCCTGTGATGAGAAAGAAAAAAAAACAAAGATTAAGAAACCAAAATGAGGACGATTTCATGTCCAAGCAACTCAAATAACATCATTTACATCTACAGAAACATCTTTTGATTCACGGCTCATTTATCCCCTTTTATACAAGCAGATTAAGCCGATCAGACTGCTGGTTCTGATCAATATCATAAAATACAGAGCAAAATTTCCTTACCCGTGACTACAAAAATATAAAAAGTAAAAAATGAAAAAGAGGCTATGCTACATTCCTCTCAAAAATGAATACTCATCATCCCTACATTCTTGATCTTTAGTAAACTACTCTTTCTGCTTCCGACAAAGGCAACTTAAGTCAACTTCAAGGTTGTTTTTGAATAAAGCTCATTAAAAGTTTCTCAATAGTTACTCTGATGTCTGATCTGACAGCTATGAAGAAGGAATGAAAGCCTCAAGCTTGAACGGATAATATCAAATGAAAACTAAGTGGACAAATTAATGAAAGTTCACATCATTTAAATATTGAGAAGGAATAGGACAAATTTGGGATGGAGGAAGTATTAGTATGATTTTTACTACTAATTGTGACAGTGTTGTTTTCTTTTCCAAAGACTATTTAATAAGTTGTCGAATGCGTTTCCTTATCAAAAGACTACTTAATGAGTTCTCTTTTTCAAGTTAAGCTTTTTCAACAGTCAATTAATTGTAACAAGCTGGCACAAATTATTTCTTGCATTTATCTTCGCCGCCGTGAAGTGCACTTTCACCTATTCTCACTTGACACGTATTAATTCAATTAAAAAATATATATATTTGTTTTCATTTTTATTTATACTTTTTGTTTTATTCTTCTTCTCTTCACTAACCTTTCTTCTTTCTTTCTTTTTTTCTTCTTTTTTTTCTTTATTCTAACTCCCACCAATCCTGACACTAAAATACGCTAAATGTTCCAAATTCAAATAGTTCCTATAATTTGTTGAGTTGTTGATCTTAAAAATTAATACATTCCTTTTTTTCTATAAGCAAATTCAAAATTTTGATAATATCATTAAGTAATTTATTTCTTTTTCATATAACTTAGCATAATTAAAAATTAAAATTTTGAAAAGAATCAATGAGTTTCCCAAAATTTATAAGGGGTTGAACTAAAACTCGAATAAAAAAGCTAGATTTTGCCTCCATTAATCTCGAAATTTAATGGGTTTTGAGAATTATTCAAAATGTAAGTAAAAAAATTTTAATAAGATTTTGGAGTTGAAGCGCTAGTAGTAAAGGAAGATGGGCGGAGTTATGGCGAAAATGATGGCATTGAAAGTGACCGGTGGTCCGACAAAAATGATTTATGAAGAAAAAAGAAGAAAGAAAAAATAAAATAACCACAAAATAGAAAAATATATTTTATATAAAAAAACGTGTAAAAATAAAATTAAAGTCGTTTTTCGGGTTGCTCGCTCTCTTTAAGAGAACGTTCCAGCCACTTGACTCGTTGGAAAGGGGCTCTCCATCTCTAGAAAGATTGTGTACAGGATCTGGTAATCTAAGCCGAACTCCCCCTGCAAAAGTGATCAAATAATCGGAAGTTTCCGAACGACCAAGTCATAATGAGATTAATGATAGGTGGCATAAAAGGGAAGTAATTAATATTGGTTCAAAATTATTTAGGGATAATAGGAGCATCGCAAAGTTCAAATGTCTTGGGGATGGGGGGGGGTGCGGGGGTGCGGAACATAATTCTTTTTTCTGGTGGAATATGGGACCCATCTTCCACCTAACTTTATTGAAACAACCTCGGAGCATTGTCATTAAAGCGACATCTTTGATGCAATCATGTACACTTATTTTATTTTTAATTTATGTCAATTCATATGATATATTTTTTCATTTAGTTTAGATTTAAAAAATAATTTTTTATTTGATAACTATTTAAATTTTATGTTTTATTTTATTTATAAATTTATACGTGTTATGCTCCGCCTTAGAAAGTTGGGGGTTTAATCAAGCTCCCACTTACAAAGCTAGATAATGCCCCTGGTGGTGATCGGTGTTAATAATTGTGTCATGACATAGTTATAAGGTGGTGGACGCGGTGGCTTGTTACTTGTGGTAATTTGTGTAATAATAGATAAATTGGAGACAAAATAATAATTTTATAAAAATCTATAAGTGATAACATTTGTTTTGGAAAAGAATATCTGTATAATTTAAACTAGATCTAGTAAATAATTACAAAGAATTATAATGAGTTGATGTGAACCATTCATATACAGATTCCACGAAACGACAAAAAATCCTAAGACAACTCTTTCCCACTAAGTAACCTTTTGTTGATTTAATTTATTTTAGATTAAAAAAATTTAAAATCTTTTATTATTCTTTAATCTCTTGGAACGAAAGGAATAGTAGTACAATGTTTTCACTTTTTTTTTTAAATTTTCCTTCTTTCGTGTAGTATAAGACTTTGATGATTAAAAACACACTTATTTAGCTAAATAGTACACATCCTTCGTGACTAGACGTCTAGCTAGGACCATAAAGAAGAGAACAAAAAAGACAAAATAAGGTAACTTAACAATGAAGAATCAATGAAGAATCAATGCTTGCGTTGCTCTTAGTAATTGGTCCAAAGCTTTCAAAGATAACACCAAGGATGTTTTCCACACCAGCCTTGGAGGAAGTTGACTTGAAGTTGATATTCTTTGAGGCCATTTCAATGCTCTTGAACTTTGATGATCGATTTGAGATAAGAGGTAGATATTGTTCCATCGGGCATGCCAGAATTTGTAGACAATAAAATTCTCGTCGAGAAAATAATATCCAAGATAGAAAAAATATCACAACAATCGTAGTATTTGATTTCAAATATGAGTGTTACAGTGTCTACGAATCCTTTGATTCGTCTTTTCGATAATAAATTCAAGGACTTTTGAGCTTGAGCTTGAACTTGGTGGATTTGATCTTGACTTGTACTTGAATTCAAGAGCTTTTGAGTTTGATCTTGAATTTGGTGGTCTCGATCTTGATTTGTATTTGAATTCAAGGGCTTGAAGCTTGATCTCGAATCTTTGTCTTGATCTCTAGAACTTGTAGAGAAATATTTGAGTGCTTGAATGCTTGTAGCTTGTAGAGAAATCTTCAGCGTTTGATTCACGAGCTCGGCTTCTTGTTAGAATTCTTGGTCACTTTTCTGAATTATGAGACCGCTATTTATAGCTATAGGATGGAGGAGTTGTGATAAGGTTAGACTCCTCTCGACCAATCAGATTTAGGTTGACATGGTGATATTTGATTGATCATAACATGTCACTTGGTACACATGACGCATTTTCATTGACCTTTGATTTGAATAGACATGTTGTGTCATTTTGACACGTGGCATGATCCTATGGGCTTCTTTGCTTGACTTGGCGTGCTACATCATTTGATGCGTGACATAAATTTGGGCCTCTAGGATAAGATGACATCTTGGGCTTAGTAAAGTGGGCTTGTCATTCGTAGCCCAATTAAATGGGCTAGCCCGATGCATTTAAATTATTTTAATTAAATCCATATTTATTGGACTTAAGTAATCAATTCAATTACATTAGCCCAATTATTTGGATTAACATATCTTAAATTTAATAAAATTCAAATTATTTTACGGATTTGAATCTGACAAAATATAAGTGATTACAGTGGTTTTTATAAAGTGAGAGATCCCACTAAGGACCATGGTTTTGTTAAAGAAGAGATAATTATTATTTTTCCATTAAGGGACCCTTTTTCTCTTTTTTCTTATTAGTGTACTGTAAATCTGAATGCATATGATATACGGAAAATGGTCAAAAAGTCTTAAACTATGTGAAATTAAATTAAAATACATTTGTTAATAGTTTGGACCAAAGATGCTCTTATAATTACTTAATTGGGTCAAAAATACTCTTTTCCTAATAAAAATATTATTTCTTTTCTTTTTAAACACATTTTTCTAGTAAAAAATATTTTTAAATAAATCATTTTTAAAAAAAAAATCGGTCTTTAAAAATGATATTTTATTAGTAAAAGAATGTATTTAAAAAAAATAGTTTAACGGATGGCATTTTTGTTCAATATCAAATAGTTTAAGGGTGTTTTTACCTTTTTCCGTATGATATATATTACTCCATATTTTTGGGTTTCCATTTATGTGTTTTAATTTTTAAAAGTTTGCTTAAAGAATAATGTCACTGCTTATATTTAATTTCAACATTTTATATAATTTGTTTGCGATTACAAAATCTAATGTAAATATATTGGAAAATTTCTTAATGTAAACATTGTTAAAATTTTATTTAATGAAATGCACTCTAAAGGGAGTAGCAGTTGTAGCTGCGGCGGTTGGTCGTTGTGCTATGAGATAGTTGTTGGTGGTGATTGAAGGTGGTGATTATGTGTGACTGATAAGTCGTGAGTTTTCGGATTATTAGCATTCATTCCTTATACTTTTAGATGTCTTTTCAGTAAATTTACTCTTTATTTATAGTATTTTTGTGTGTTTTCAGGTATTTAGAGTTCAAGGAATAAAATGGAACAAAAGAGTAGAAAAAGACCAAAGGACGCACTGAATGCGAAGAGAATGCGTCGCCGCATACTAGGTATTGTTGGTGCTCTATTGTACTTTATAAAGCAGTACGGGAAGTAATAACTATTACAAGTGTTCGAAAGGATAAATAAATGGTCAATCTTCAAAACTGCCGCAAGCGTGTTGTATCTTGAATCTTGATAACCTTGCAAAGCCAATGTTGAGAACTGTCGCAAGCTTGTTGTGTCTTGAATCATGATATCCTGAAATCAAGAAACAACTAAATTTGGATGGTTACAACATTGTGTGTTGAGTCGAGTGATTGCACTCTGTCCTTAAGACAAGATTGCCCCGTATATATGCTTTTACGTTAGCGGACAATAGTCTCCCAAGATAAAACAACATTTTAATCTCAACGCTACAAAACCAATAGGTTGAGCCTGCCGAATAAAACAAATATGAATCGACTTGCTGAAGATATGAAAAAGGAAGGAAGAGATTCTATCTTCTCTTCTGTTTTGTCTCTGTATATATAGTGTGTCTCTGTTGTGTATATTTTGTGTATATGAGAGGGTTTGGTCACTGTTTTTCAGTCAATGTTTTGCTGAATTTCAGTCATTGAAAGTGCACTGTTTCGTGACTGTTTTTCTGTTTTTCCAGTGTTCAATTCCTGTCTTTTTCCATCTATTTTTCGTCACTGAATTGAGCCAACAATAGCTCAATATATAGCATGGAAGAGGGGTTGTTCCACTGCCCAAAATATGGTTGTTAATGGCCATAAAGGAAGGGCTGTAATGACAGTTTCAATGCCATTAGTGAGCTGATTTAAGGTCATGAATGAGGCTGCTCAAATGCCCAAGTAATGGGTTGTTAATGGAGGAGTTAATCAGCCAAATAATGGCTGGTTAATGCTCCATAAAATAGTCCAACGGTAAGCAGAACCAACTTTCCAGAAACTCTGGGGACCAAACTGTAAAATATTAAACTTCAGGGACCAAATTGTACATAAAAAACTTTAGGGATCAAACTATACATCTGACAAAGTTCTCTGGTCCAAAAAGATAATATCATAAAGTCCCCACAGCCCACAGCCCACGACCCACGACCCGTGACCCGAGCCCGAGACCGAGACCGGATCGGACGGGACGGGACGGGCGGGCGGCGGCGGCGCGCATGTGGGCTTAGCCTTGAACCCAAGCACATCTAGGTCTTCCCTACTTTAAACACATGGGATACCCCATGGGGTCCCAAACCCTTTACCACATTAGAGACTTATATAGAGAGCAATTCTTCCTATTCCCACCGATGTGGTAGATTTGTCCCACACCATATTTCAATGCCTCAAACACCTTACTTCGTGAACCAATATCTCTTTCATTTCTCAACGAAATTTGACGATTCTTGGCCCTACGATCATCTATTCACTTCGTAGATCATGCATGTGCGAAGAGACAAGGTCTCCAACATGCGCAACACTAGTGTTTAATTCATCAAAGATGGGTGGACGCATCTCCCCGCCAAAGGCAAATTTCCAACAGGTATGTGGCCGCATATTGGTCCGCAAACTGAAACAGAAAGGTTGATAAAATTAGGCTGCATGAGATGCGTATGCGACGCCGCAAACTTCAAGATGCGGCCGCATACTCTCGAAGAAATCAACAAGGGAGAAATGCGATTCTTATGCGACATCGCATACTGCAGAATGCGACCGCAAACACATCACATAATGAGTGGGGAGAAAATTTGGTCTTAAGAATGCGTCCACAAACTCCCTATGCGGCATCATTCTGGCGTCGCATAGCGACCCGTCAGCCGTCATTTTTATACTTGTTGTTCCTTTAGTATAAATACTAGGCATAGATTTCTGAACATTCGATTCCATTTCAGACTTTAGTCAGAGAACAATATTTACTTTTGCATTGGGAAATGAGCTTAGGGAGTATTCAATTCAGCTTATTCCTTTGTCTTCTTCCTCTTAATCATTGTAAGGACATGATTACCTTTAATTTAATTGAAGCTTTTGGTTGTTTTGCTTTGAGCATGAATAACTAAATACTTAGTTAGGGTTGTGGACCTGAAAGGATGTGATTAATAATTTGAGTGTTTTAATGATTGATTAGATTGAGTATGTTATACTCCATTAATGCTTCTTTATGTATTGATATCATTGGTGACCAATTTTGATAGTGTCCCAATACCATTTATTGCTTGAAAAAGAATAATTGGTGGGGAAAAATATTAATGACATAAATTTAGGACTTTACCTCCTATCTAATACCCAAAGGTAAGAATATGATGGGTAATATGAGCATTGAATGTGTGTATTATTTTACACATCCAAGGGCTTGGAAAAGGCTAGTGATGAAATTTATCACTTAGGATGGAAAATTAGGTATAAACCTTTAATTGACTCATAATCTAGTATAATAGGTATCCAATTCATATCAAGCGTAACTCCAATTACATTAATCCACCTAGAGGGAACACAACTCTAGTCCCTTCCTTAAATTACAAATTTGCAAATTAGCTTGTACTTGAATCAAATAGTAGTTCTTAATCAAAACAAACATTATTTCTCAACACTTTTAAAATATAGACTAAGTATCGAGGTTTGCATTTAAATTATACTTTTTCTCGTCGTATTCCCTGTGAGATTCGACCTCAATCTTTGTTGGATTCTATATTTGCATCGACTGCTTTACATCATTTTCAGATGTGTAATTTGGGCGTATCAATATAGTTAAAACCAAAAAGTTAACTTGTCAAAAATCTTTAAATGAATAACATTTAGACAATTTTAAATATCGTATAGAATTTAAATAAACTAGGCCTATTCAGCATAAATAAATAATTGTAAAGAAATTATAATAAGTTGAAATCTGAACCAATAATACCTAAGACAACTCTTTCCTAGTAAGTAAGCCTTTTTTTTATATCCAGCTTTCCAGCTTATGCTAGACTATTCCTGAAGATAGTAGTTCCGGTCCCTCAACACTACTACCAGTAAATTGTGGGATGTGCCTGAATGACCAGAGTTTGAGAATAGAGCAACTAATATCACCTATAAGATTCTGTCCCAGAAGAGAGCAAATTGCTCCCACCAGGGTTTAAAGTTCAAACCCACGCTGCAGATCTTCAGCTGAATTTTAAGTTCCCCTCCTTTGTCATCCAGCTATGCACGGGGACTAATAAGTAAGCCTTTTGTTGACGGACCTAGAGTTGGGTTTTGTATATAAAGATCTAATTTTTCAAAGGTTTGATATTCTTTCTAGTGACAAGTTAATGAAATTTCTGGGATCCATCTTAAAGCGACAACGTATTTTTCACCTTTTCTTTTACATATTCTATTCTTTCATAAGAAGACTGATGAAAGCTTTAAAACACAAATATTTCAGATGGAATGAAATTATCTCGTATACTACCCGAGTATTATTATCTCTTATCTTTATAAATTATAATCAAACTCTTTAAATGGTTTCCCTCTGAAATTTTCTTTACACTCGCAGTGTCGGAGAAGTGACAGAAGCAGTCTAAATTTTGTTGACTCGTTCAACCCGATTAAAGCTGAGGGGAACGAGTGACTATTTGAAAGTACCTGACAAACACAATACATTATAGAATAATTCTTGTTACTGTATTACTTGGTCACTTTTTTTTTTATACGTCTTTTAAAAAATTATAAATAAAATAATTATTTACTATATTATTCTTATTTCCGTTCAATTAATTTTAATAGAAAAATAAAAAAAATATAATTAAAATTTTCTTATTTTTAAAAAGTAACCAAGTAATTTGGGACATATATTTTTAGTAATGTGACCAAGTAATATGAGACGGAGAAAGTATTAGTCATGAGGAGTCAAGACAATGTAACATTAGAGATCGTTTGGTTGGTGATTAAAATTATAAAAATATTAGTAATATAAAAATTAGTTATGCAGGTATTAGACACATCATCCTTAATTGGAACTTGTCTAAGATTTTATGACTTATTGAGGTTATTTGCATAATTAAAGGAGGGGATATATTTTAAATGATTAGTTTATTTGTATCTAGTAGGAACACGTTAGCATGTGTTCAGGTCATCGGAATAAGTCGTAGTTCGAACATAAATAAAATTTGTTTGCAAATTTAGTTGTCGATTGGACATGATTTGAAATTATGATGATTTGAAGTTGAAGTCTTATAGATATAAAAACCCATAAGGTGTGAAAACCATAAAAAAATTCAAATCTTATATAATCTTACCAAATTAGCAAGTCATAGTTCATAAAAAATTAATACGCTACTAGAAAATCTTTCTAAAAAAATACAATATCAATTGATCAAAACTTTAGTTCAATAAAATGGAAAATTGAACATGAGTTGTAGTGTAACTACTCTATAATATAATCATCTCACATGGTTAGTAAGAGTAAGTTTGTTATAAATATACTATCAACTTGTAAGTCTTTTAATATTTGATATAAATGATTGGTAGATATGTTTGATAAACATATCTACCAACTTATGGATTGTTTTTTACAAAATATAAATTTATGAGTTAATTTTTACATTTAAAATTTTTGAAATCATGTCAAATCGTATCTTTTTCATCACACATCCAAATACTAATTCATCACATGAGATAAAATCGCGTGTCCAAATGATTACTTAAAGAAGTTGTCTATGTAGTACGAGTATATGGTTTTCTATACCTATAGTCTAGAGTAGGGACCACTCTGTCACTCTTAAGGACTGGCTAAGGAGAAGAGCCCAAAACCAAGAACACAGGTTCTTTGTAAAAGCAAAGAATCTTCAAGCAACTTTGAACAGTAGCAGCAGAGTTATCTAAGCTGAAATAATAGGTAAAGGATGGATTTTTGGCCTAACTCAACACCAAAAGTTAGCTTATAGGGTGAGTATTGTTCAAATCTATATAAATAGTTCATATTTTTATTCCATATTCGATGTGGACTCTTAACCCAATAAGCGGAAGCAGATAGACATATATGTGCGTGTGTTGCCAAAATACTAACGAATTCAACATCTAAATGCGGCAAGGAGAATTGGAGAAAAGAAATGAGGAAAGAAGCTCTAAATGTAAATGCATGTAAATAAAATATAAAATAGACTCATGTAATTGACATACAAAGGGTCTTCACTTTCACCCCAGGTAAACCCAAATTGTGGCACATTTTGAATTGTTCTCCAATGGTATTTGCTAATACCAAATGCCCCAAATTGTGGCACAAACTGTATTGGTTTACAAAAGATATTTAAAAGTTCAATGGAAAAAAATCTGTAATATCGTAAGTACCACATTTATGAATTTTAAACCCAACTTGTGGCACATACAAGCATGTTTATGTCGGTGAGGAATTGCATTAGGAGCGAGGAACCATTGCTCATGTGGCAACGAGAAGTGTAAAGCTAAAAACAACCAAAGAATCACTATTTCTCAAATATTACAGATTGGAATAGAGGCAAGGGAACATTGGTTTCTTTTCTGTGTTTCATTACTACTTGTCTACTATTATGAATATACAAGGTATTTATACAATTACAAGGAATCCTATAAAAAGGGAATAAATCAAAATAATTAAAAAGAAAATATTCTAGTATCTCATCATGATTTCTAATATCTCTCCTATGATTTGATTACCATATTCTGTAACACTCCCCCTCAAGCTGGAGCATAGTTATTGATCATGTTCAGCTTGTCACAAAGGTAATCAACTCTAGTTCCATTCAACGCTTTTATGAACAAATCAACTACTTGCTCTCATGTTTTCACGTAGCCAGTGGAAATCACGTTTTCCTGAATATTATCATGAATAAAATGACAGTCAACCTCAATATGTTTAGTTCTTTCGTGATACACCGGATCTGAGGAAATATGAAAAGCAGCTTGATTATCACACCAAAATTTTGCTGGTGTATGATGCTTCAACCCGATTTCAGTTAAAAGATGATGTATTCATATAATCTCACAAGTAGATTGTGACATAGCTCTGCACTCGGGTTCTGTACTGGATCGAGATACAACACTTTGCTTCTTACTCCTCCATGATACTAGGTTTTCTCCAATAAAGACGCAATAGCATGTAGTAGATCTTCTCTCAATTTTGGATCCATCATAGTCAACATCTGCAAAACACTCAATACGAATATAGTTGTGATTGCTATACAATATGTCAAGTCCGGGAGCTCCTTTCAAATAACATAAAATATGTTCCAACGCTTCCCAATGTTTGATTGTAGGTGCGGACATAAACTGACTAACAACACTTACTGCAAAAGAATTATCTGGACGAGTCACAGTGAGATAATTTAACTTTTCAACTAACCTCTTGTATCTCTCTGGATCATCAAAAGGATCGTCATCATATTTCATAAGATGCACATTGAGAGCCCTTAGACTACTGCAGGGTTTGGCTGCCAACTTTTCAGTTTCTGCAAGTACATCAGGAATATACTTTCTCTGAGACAGAAGAATTCCCTTTTTGCTTCTACTTACTTCTACTCCAAAAAAGTACTTCAACTGGCCCAAGTCCTTTGTATGAAATCTAGTATGCAGGAAAGACTTGAGGGAAGAGATTCACATAAAATCACTTTCTGTGATGACAATGTCATCAACATACACAACAAAGAGGATAGTGCCAGCTGCAGATTGACGATAGAAGACTGAGTGATCACATTTGCTCATTTTTAGTCCAAACTCTTGAACTACCTCACTAAACTTGCCAAACCAAGCCCGGGAAGACTGAGTGATCAGATTGACGATAGAAGACTGAGTGATCACATTTGCTCATTTTTAGTCCAAACTCTTGAACTACCTCACTAAACTTGCCAAACCAAGCCCGGGAATTTTGTTTCATGCCATACAAGGACTTTTTCAAGTGACAGACTTTTCCATACTCCCCATGAGCAACAAAATTGGGTGGTTGCTCCATAAATACTTCCTCTTGAAGGTCACCATGAAGGAACGCATTCTTGATATTCAACTGATGTAAAGGTCAATTTTCAGAAGCAACTAGAGAAATAAATAGCTGGACAGAAGTGAGTTTGGCAATCAGAGAAAAGGTGTATGAATAATCCACCCCATAATTCTGAGCATACCCTTTGGCCACAAGTCTAGCCTTAAGTCTTGCCATAGAACCATCTGGATTAACTTAAACCATGAACACCCACTTACATCCCACTAGTTTCTTTCCCTTGGGTAAATCCACCAAATCCCATATATGGTTTTCCTCTAAGGCATGTATTTCAAGCATTGCATTAGACTATCCAAGAATGATTCAAAGCCGCATTCATTGTTTTGGGTATAGAGATGGAGTCTAGAGAAACAACCAAAGATCTAGACGTAGAGGTTAAGCGGTCATAAGAGACAAAATTAGCAATAAAATATGTGGATTTGCAAGTTCATGTACCTTTGCGAAGAGCAATAGGGAGGTTAAGATTTTCTGGTGGATCAGTAAAATATCTGATGACGAAGGAACTGGTACAGGACATATACCATTAGTCTCTTGCCTCCTCGAATAAACTTGAACAATTGGCGGTCTTCCTTAAATAGACGAAGCAGGAGCTGAAGGTACATTAACCGATTGATGCTCAACAGAAGAACTGAGAGACGGATGAACAACATTAGTTGATTGTTCTGTCAAAGCACAAGAAATCTGATAGACTAACCACTCCTCTTCCTCCTCCTGACTCAGAGAAATGAGAGGTGCATAAAAAATGGGGTAGTCTCTGAAAATACCACATTTGTTGACACCAAATATTTTCTAAGTTCAGTAGAACAACAGTGATACCCCCTTTGAAAGCGAGAATAGCATAGGAAAACACACTTCAATGCCTTGGGATCCAACTTGGTAATAGATGGTCGAACATCTCGAACATAACATGTGCTTCCAAACACCTTCGGTTCCACAAAAAATAGTGACTTGTTTGGAAAAAGAACATTGTAAGACATATTACCAGCAAACACAGTCGATGGCATGCGATTAATTAGAAAATAAGTCGTAGAGACTGCATCTGCCCAAAATTATTTAGAAACCTTCATTTGGAACAAAAGTTCTCGACTTGTCTCAAGTAGATGCCTATGTATCCTCTCAACAACTCCATTTTGATAGGGTGTATCAATGCATGAAGACTGATGGAGAATATCATGTTGTCTCATGTATGACTGAAATAATTCTGACATGTATTCTTTAGCGTTATCACTCCTTAGAATACATACTGAAGCACTGAATTGAGTTTTGTCTTCAGCATAGAAGGTACAAAAGTGAGTGAACACTTCAAAGCGACTTTTCATAAAATAAATCCAAGTCATTCGAGAAAAATCATCCACAAAAGTGACAAAATACTTATGCCCAGTTTTGAAAATAACGGAACATGATTCTCAAACATCATAATGAACTACATCAAAAGCTGACTCAGCCCGCTTATTAATCCTTGGAAATAGTGAGTTGCGATAATATTTTGCAAATCGACATGACTCACATTCCAATGAAGGAATATTCTGAAACTAAGGACATAGTTTCTTCAACAGAGGTAGAGAAGGATGCCCCAATCAATAATGTGCTTCAAATGGAGACCCGACACTAGAGCAGGCAACAGGCCCAGAGCCCCATTTATCAAGGATGTAGATATCATCATATACATGTCCTTTACCAATAACCTGATTTGTTGTAAGATCACGAAATAAATAATGATTCGGAAAGAATGAGATATAACAATTAAGGTCTCTGGTGAGTTTACTAACAGATATCAAATTAAAGGCCAATTTAGATAGACTTAATACAGATGCTAGGGTAATAGATGAGGTTGGTTTAACAGTCCCATATCCAATATTGTTACAAGTTGAGCCATCAGCTACAGTAACGGGAGAGAGTGTTTTGTGTGGTCGAAAGCTAGAAAAAATATTAGGATTACCTGTCATATGATCTGTGACACCTGAATCAATCACCCATTTGTTTGAAAACGTGATAAGGCATGTTTTATTTGACTCGACAAAGGCAGTAAATGAAGTGGATTCCTTAAGTGACTCCCGATACAACAAGAATTTTTTAAATTCATGAGCCGAAACACAGATTATTTGATCATATGACGAACTAGAAGCAAGCATTTTAAATCAATATCCAGTCAAGCCACAAAAAAGAAAACAAAAGTTAAGAAATACTTTACAGATGTCCTCAAAAAAGATATGAGATGGTAGTCTGCCAACAGAGATACCACATAAACCTAGAAGGTGCAATGATGAGAACCTTAACCCAATGCTAAAAATAGTATCAAATAGACCACAAAACTGATGAGAGTTTGAAATTTCACCAAGTCGAAAAGACAATCTCCAAACAGACATCTCAAATATCTATCCAACAGAACTCCACTAAACCAAAAAGACTCAACCACATCAGAGAAACAACAATCTAACCCCAATAGAGAAAACTCCACACCCGGGGCATAGCTGGATGACAAAGGAGGGAAACTTAAAATCCAGCTGGAGGCATGCAGCGTGGGTTGAAACTCTAGTGGGAGCAATTTGCTCTCTTCTGGGGTAGGATCTAGTAGGTGATATCAGTTGCTATGTTCTCAAACCCTGGTCATTCAGGCACATCCCGTGATTTACTGGTAGCAGTGTTGAGGGACCGGGACTACTATCTCCAGGAATAGTCTGGCATAAGCCGGGAAGATGGATATCAAAAAAAAAAACTCCACCCCGACAAAATCAGAGATCCCAACAAAAAAGAGACTTTAAATTAACAGAGGACTAAAATTAAGCAGAACAGAACTGTGAGATTCAGACTTAGACAACCCCAACGCAATACTAAGTCTCACAGAAACTGAAAAAATTACGAGAGGAGGGAATTTCGAACCAAATTAACCTGCTTAGGGACATTTCACAAAAACAAAACCTAGTATAAATCCGAGCGTGAGAAGCCACATATCTTCTCCAAACAACGTCTGATGACCTAAATACTACCAAAGATGGGACAGAATTGAGAAGACGAGCTTGTACTTCAGAACCAAACTTGTCGTCGTCGGAGAAGATTTCTCTCGACTGTATACGTTATCCCTAGAAGAGTTTCAAAATTTATCGAGATTTTGAGCCTTAGTGGCTCTAATATCATGTAATCGAATGGAATAACTTGAATAGTTACTATTCATGAATATACAAGGTATTTATACAATTACGAGCAACTCTATTAAAGGAAATAAATCAAAATAATTAAAAAGAAAATATTCTAGTATTCATGATTTCTGATATCTCTCTTATGATTTGGTTACCATATTCTGTAACAATTACTAAGCAAGTAGGTGTTGACCACCCACTCCTATCAACAACAGCTAGAGAAACAATACATCAAAAAATGAAGAGCAGATACATTTCCTCAAAACAGGTCTCTTCCAGCTGAATCTATTTTCTTTGCAACCTTTTTGAAATCTGATCAACAACTAGCTAATCAACTTTTATATTTGCAATTTCACAGTTAAAGGCAAATGATTTGATATGCGTGATCAGTTAAAGGCAAATGATTTGATATGCGTGATGTACCAAGGGATGGTTGAACACTTGGAATCAACCTACTTAATTTTTTGGAGTATTGAACCCTGTCTAACTTCGAACGTCTATTGTTAATATCTTTAAATGTAAATGTATATTCAAAAGGCTCCTAAAAACGTGCACTTAAACAATGGAAAGTACTAAATAATAATGATTCCAATTCATCACAACTTATTGCCCTCTTAATTATAGTATATATTGATAGTAAATATATTCCATATATATTCACAATATATTCTGTAATTAACATTTAGTGTAATTAAGGTAAAAAGGAGATTCTAATTCTATTAGGACTACAATTATAATTGAGTTAAATAGAGATCCTAATTCTATTAGGACTACAATTGTATACTCTATATATATGACATTAATAAGAGAACTCCAGAAAGGGGAAATTAGTACAATTCTACATGGTATCAAGAACTATAAATCTATCCCAAGCCTAAACCCTATTGTCGGCCGTCACACCCTACTTTTCCGCCTCCCTCTTCCGGCGAAAATCAACCGTATACCACTGCTCATCGTTGATATACAACCACCACCTCTCCTCTTCTTCCCTAAAACAAGGCTTGTATACCTCTGGTATACTGTGATATACAGCCCACCCAGCCCTTATATTTCCCTTTCTTGTCGGTATACATGTGATATACAGCAAACCCAAACCCCATATCACCCGACCAGACCTGTATACCGTTGGTATACACCTGATATGGTTTGAAACAAGCCCTTAGGGCTTGATATGAGAGGTTTACCACATACATCATACAGATCGAGTTTGTGTGCAGCAAGAGTGATCATTCACTGTTTATTTTTCATCGAAGTACTGACACGGCTTATCTTCTTTTATATGTGGATGATATTGTTCTGACAGCTTCTTCTGATACACTGAAACACGAGATCATTGCTCTGCTCAAGTTCGAATTTGCTATGATAGATTTGGGTAAGTTGAGTTATTTTTTGGGGATATCATTCACCAGATCCCCACATGCTATGTTCTTATGTCAGCGTAAGTATGCAAAGGAGATTGTTTACAGGGCTAAAATGGCAAACTACAAGATCATGTCCACTCTTGTCGACTCAAAGTAAAAACTCAATGCAGATGTCGGGGATCCGGTCAGCGATCCCCTCTTTGTATGAGTCTAGCAGGTGCTCTTCAATATCTCATCTTCACTCGGCCCGATATTGCATATGATGTTCAGCATGTGTGCTTGTTCATGCACGCTCCTAGGGAGCCTCACTTTACATCTCTTAAACGTATCATTCGGTACATTAATAGCACTCTTGACTATGAACTACATCTATATCCTTCCGCACCGACTAGGTTTCTTTCTTACACAGACGCAGATTGGGCCGGCTGTCCGGACAACCGTCGCTCTACGTCTGGCTATTGTGTATTTTTGGGGGGATAACATCATATTGTGGTATGTCAAGAGGCAAGTCACGATTTCATGTTCGAGTGCAGAAGCAGACTATCGAGGCGTTGCGAACATAATTGCCGAGCTATGTTGGCTCCGCAATCTCCTTCTTGAGCTTCATTGTCCCATACGTAAGGCATATTTGGTTTACTGTGATAACATATCTGCTGTCTACTTGTCTTATAACCCGGTTCAGCATCAGCGAACCAAGCATATTGAGATGGATATTCACTTTGTTCGTGAGAAGGTTGCAATGGGTCATGTTAGGGTGTTGTGTGTTCCTTCTTCGTATCAGTATGCAGATATCTTCATAAAGGGCTTCCTCAACAATTGTTCCTTGACTTCAGATTCAGTCTCAGCGTCCGTCCTACTCCCGCTCCGACTGAGGGGGTGTGATAGTGAATATATTCTATATATATTCACAATATATTCTGTAATTAATATTTAGTGTAATTAAGGTAAAATAGAGATCCTAATTCTATTAGGACTACAATTATAATTAAGGTAAAATAGAGATCTTAATTCTATTAGGACTACAATTGTATACTCTCTAACTATATGACATTAATAAGAGAACTCCGGGAAGGAAAATTTACACTATTCTACATATACAATAGTGACAAATTTAACATAATTTGCTACATATATCGAATTTAGATAATTTTTTAATACGCAAGTCTGCTTGGGCAATTTGGGAATATGGCAATAACGAATAGGGAAGAAATAATGAACTTGGAATATTATTTATAAAATTCATGCTTGATTTAGGAAAATCATTTTTTTTATTTTTAATAATTTATTTTTCTAAAAAGAATCCCTCTTAAGTATTTGACCAACCAAATATTAATTTTCCTCCGTACCAAACACGCCCTAAGCCGTAGTCATTTTCTTACCACAGCACACCTATAGGGAAGAAATATTTTTTTTTTATGGTATAACATTGGGTTAAGTCGATTATTTCACTACATAAGCTTAGGATGGCGGGTAGGTACAATTTTGCGAATTTCGTATCGCACCCCAGTTGGAGCGGATATTGGTATAACTTTGACGGGTAGTAGGCGGGTATAGGTAGGTGGTGGATTTGCAGTTATACCCGCCTGCCCTGCCCCGCCCCAAATTCACCCGCCCGCCTTAAACCCGTCAACTATAATTTTATTTGTACAACTATATATTTATCTAAAGCCTAAATAATTTGGTACAATATAGTAGTAGTAGATACAGTATAGTAGTAGTAGATAATTTGGTACAATATAGTAGTAGTAGATACAGTATAGTAGTAGTAGATAATTTTCATGTATTGACAGGTTGACAAAATGACAAATGAATTGATTACAAAATATGACTGGCAGGTACATGCGAGTATTGGCGGGTGTGGATTTAGGAATATACCCGCCTAGGCGGATATGGATGTTGAAAATGTACCCGCCACCCGTGGCGGGTTGGTGACGGATATAACATTTTCTGACGGGTACGAGTGCGGGGAGGAGGTACCCGCACCCGCCCTGCCCAATTGCCATCCCTACATAAGCTTAAATAAATAAAAAAATCACCTTCTAATTAAAGCCTCCTCTCACTTTATTGGTCACTAAACCACCCTCAAATGATGAAATGATTGACCAGTACACCACATCTTTGAGTGAAAATATTTTAACCTTAATATTAAACCAAAAAGTGGTGCTTATTTTGAATTTGTTTCGTATTATATTTTATAGCTACTCCAATTATCATTTAGAACCATATTTCAGTTATTTGGCTTCAACCATTTCACTGGATTTTGCTAATGCTCAAGTCTTTTTACGAGGAACATTAGTACCACATACCAAAAACATACATATAACCGATCTGATACTCTTTCCATGGTTAAATTAACCATGGCTACCAGGGTTAAATATGCAAGAATGTCTTTGAGTTATGAATGAATAGCTTTTAACACTAATGAAATGATACTCTTCAGTTATACGTAAATGACAAATACAACAGGAAACAAGTTTGATCTTCAGCTCAAAATTAAATCCGTAGATTTGGCTTTGGACAAAATTGATCTTCTGCTAGAAGACATAAAAACAAAAATCGAAGAGCTCTTCCACTTCACAACTCGAGCCTAATGATTCTGACCAAATACAGCAAGCAACTTCACCAGGTGCAGTGGAAACACGGCACAGTTGGAGGGGGAGAGATAGAAGCGCATGCATCCATCATCAGGCGATTGCTCGTTCAATCCTCTGTACTTCCAACATTCTGCATCTTATTTTCCCTGAAACAGTAAAGGAGCAAAGTTTCAATATTGTGTATCAACAGCTGTAACACTGATATGTAGCATTATGGGTCGTTCATTAGTATTTACATCTACATATGACGATTGAGACCACTTTTAGCTCAGATATTACATAAAGAACATACTAATATGTTGATACCCATGTCAAAGCAAGAGGGAGAGAACTAAGGGGTCGTTTGGTAGTGTATAAAAATAATGTTGAATAGTGTTAGTAATGTTAGTATTAGTAATGCTGACATTAGTTATGCAGGTAACCACCGTTTGGTTTGGTGTATTAGAAATAACATACATTGCATAATTTCAAAAAAATAATTGGTTGTTTACAAAAATACCCTCCATACTATACTATGTGAGGGACTTCATGGGCGATTGTGTCTTTAACCATGCTTATGCATGCATTAAAACCCATTGCATTGCTAATACATTGTTTGCTAGGTATTAGTCATACATAGGATAATACCAAATAGGGTGTATAGCTAATTTACCAAAAGACGGTAAGCTTTTGAAGGTAGGATTTTCAAGTAACAACCAAAAGCTAATTTCATCTTCTTCTCTTCTGGCCCTTCCCCTTTCCCAATTGCCCTGATTTAAATGCATGCTCTTGTTCTTGAAGAAAAGCAAGATCTTTCCCATATTTCTCGGCCTTTTCTGCAGCCAGTTGGGCCTTTTCCCCTTCCTTCACCCTGAACAAGAAATCTTTGTCCTTGCGCAGTTCACTCGCAACACCTATAGCTTCCCGTTTTATACGTTTCTTTAACTTTTTCATTTCAGCACGCTCACGATCTGGATCATAATCTCTACCCTTGACATAGCTGCAGAGGTATATGATTACCAGATGAGTAAAGCTCAACAGGAAACAAGTAATATGATTCATTTAATTAAAGATACGGCAGCAAGAAGAGTATCTTACTTCTCCTCAAATTTGGGATTAACCATCCTGATGGGCACAAGTTTTTTCTTCCGCATTTTCAAAGGTTGACGCAGCATGTGATGTTCCTGAGCCTTCATGTCAATTAATTGGGAAACATCCTTGATTTTCTCCCTTAATGCATCTGGAATATGATTTTCTCCAGCTAATTTGCATAATAATTTTGAAATTGGCATGAAAATCTCAGGAAAAGAAATAAGTTCCTCGTATACATTGACAAATCCTTGCAGGGTTTCCAGAACTGTTACAAGCATGCTGGCCCTGCATGAGAAAACATATAATCGCATTAACTTCAAGGAATCCCGAAAAAGGAAATTAGCAATAGAATTTCAAGACCACAAAAATGTGTGTGAGAGCGAGATACTTGTTATGTTACTAGCTAATTGACAATCATATTATTGGAAAATTATTAGTTAGTATAACAAGACCACATCTTGAATAGACCTAAGCAGAGATCTAACGGACATATTTATAATTTGTCTTCAAGTATCTCAACATAGAGCCATATTTTTAACAATTTGACGAACTTCTCTCTATAGATTTGTCCATACGAATGTCAATAGAATGCTAACTGACCTGTAATTATCGGAGTCGAAATACTGAGAGTCCTCTGGTAAGTCCATTAGCTCAAGAAAATCTAAAGAATCCATATCAACATTGCTACTGCGTATACAAAGCAAAGGCCCAAGTTCTTTGATCTCCATAAGGTTATTCAACTGCAGCACAAGAAATGCCTGTCAATTTACAAGTGAAGGAAGCAACTCGAATACATTCCAATAATAATAAAAAGTATTTGCAGAGCAAGACAAGAAGGGCAAATAGTTAACAGCTTCAAGAATTAAACTAGCAAGAAAAACATTCAGTTAAGCCAGACCTGTAAATTTTTAGATTGCTCTTGCTTGTCTAAAGCTGCCATCAGCAAAGTCTGAATAAATACTATAGCCTCAGGACAAAACTTCTGAGATTGTTTAATTACCTGCAGGGCAAGATGTTGATATCGATAAGCTTGGAGAACTAAGTTCATATGATTATTCTGTAATTGCAAACACCATCAACCAAGAAGAATGTTTTGGAGAAGAAATAAAAGCCACAAGTTAATCTCAAACACCATAACCGATCTATATTTTTTCACGTGTTGTTTGACCCGCAGTTGTTGATAAATCACACATAGGGTTGGCAATTTCACCCTGACCCGATGGATATCCGATCCACCGACTCGAATATATGGACGAAAATCCAACAAAACACGGATTTTAATCGGGTAACGGATCGGGTCGGATTCGGGTGGACATACATCCACCCCACCATCCGACCCATCCACCCGTTTATAAATAGTTAGATAATACTTTTTACCATTAAATTGTATATATTGTATTAAATAAAAATTATAATGAAACTTGGCAAATCAAGAATAACATAATTTTGGCCCAGAGTTCACTTCCATAACAGTAAAGTTTTATAATGTTCTTAGCTAGTGATCATTTATGAAAATATAAAAAAATATTCATTGTTAGGTCTGATTAATTTTATTATTTATTTTGCAACGTAAAGTATGATTTGTTTAAGCTAACATAAAAATGGAATATGAATAAAAATATTTAAGGTGCTAATCAGATGAGACACTGCTATGTTGGAACTAAAGAGTATTTATATTGGTTTTGGTCAATCCATTTTTGTTGTGAATTTAAAAAAAAAAATTAAGAACACTAATTACTAACATTATCACTGATTTTAAACTAGAACAAATGGTTAAATTTATAACAAATTTCATTCGCGAAGCACCCGATCCACCCGTGGATGATGGGTAGATCGGATGTGGATGAAGAAAAAATAGGGTGATGGATGGGTCCCGGTGGATGGATGGTTGGCGGGTGGAGGCGGATTGAGCTCCACTGATCCATTGCCAGCCCTAATCACACAGACTAAAACGATGTATGTAAGTATAAAACTAGCCATGAAGAGGGAGAAACAAAGGAGATAGCTATAAATGGTTTCAAAGATGGATGAACTTGATGAAATTTGAATAAAGAGGGTAAGATGCGGAAGTTTACTAAAAAGGTAACAAGATATTTACTAGGCTGAGACAGTACACTACACATCCAGGTGGAACAATATGTGCTCCGACGGCACAGAATACTGCCAAACAAAATTCCAGCACCCTTAATTTTAAAAAATGATCAATTTCAGTGCATGGAAGATAAATGAAACATGGATCCACTTACACTTAGCAGCAAAGAGCACAAGAAGGAAGCAGTTGCAATATCTCTTCCGCAAATGATGGGACACCGCATTAGGTATTCGCACATAAGCAGTATAGCAGGAGTCATGACACAATGGCGAAAATCAGAGCATGGATATATCATGGACCAAAGCCTCAACAGACAGATGGTCTTCAAAGATGGCCAACTGCTTTTTCCTATGTGGATGGACCAAAAGAAATCAAAACAAGAGGTAAATCCAAGCAATGTAAGTTGAGATAGAAAGAATGATTAAAGAAAACAAACAGGACATCAAATCAAACCTGTATTCTTAAGATCTTCACAAAACTGAGTCCTTGTTCTTTGTAGCCTTTGGCGAGCGCATATAGCTGCAAAGTATGGGGTCGCTGCACTCATCTCCATCAGCGGCTTTACGAGCAAATTCAAAATCTTGAAATTCAATGGCTTCTTATTTGACAACACAGCGAAATATTGCAACAACACCCCGTAAAAAACCTGATGAACGAAACAAGCTACTTATAAAGCAATTGCGGCAGCAGAGACTTAACCCCCAAAAAAGTGACTTGTCTAGTCTGACTACCCAATACCCATAACCTTATCATCCTCGCATTTTTTATCAACGTACAGAAATATCACATCAACATTCATTTATTCATATTTTAATGGGCAATGTAAATACAGTTAAATGACCTTCATGCCATTTGTCCACAAAAAGGAGAACAGAGAAAGCCTCAAAGGTCAAACATCAATCTTAAAGAAATTACAGTGAAAACGGAGTATCTTACTTGCATTTTCTTTTTATTCTCTGCCGCAACAGTTATTGCATTGAATGTACGAATTCTCCTGATTGCTTCAATTACTTGATCATCGGAACAATTGTCTATCAATGATGTAAACTCCTCTAGAGTTTTGGGAGCTTCAATTGTATAGGGAAGTTCACTTTGTTGATGCTTCACTGTCGTTTTTTCTTTTTTGGTTTGTGAAGTGCCAACTTCTTTTCCCTTGACGGATACCTTCTTATGGTCCTTTATTTTCAACACCTTCTTAGCATCATTATCAGATTCTTCATCATCATCCTCTACCTCAGTATCAATAATATCATCGTCACTTTGCTCCCAGTCCTTAATAGTCTCTGTCTTTCCTTGTTCTTCATCATACTCATCACTTCCTTCATCCTCACCATCGTCCTCCTCACTCTCTGAATCCCCATTAGAAGCAGCATCTTCACTCTCAAGTTCACTTTCTTCCCTTCTCAAGATTTCACCAATCCAACCCAACTTATTTCTAGGCACCTCCTCAAGATCGTCCCCAAGATCATCGCCAGATATAGCCCTTCGATCTTTGACCAATTTACTGTTATCATCAGATGCATTGTCATCTTCATCACTCCCATCATCAGCAGCAGTCATTCTCTTCTGACGTTCTTGCTGAAAAATGGAAAAAGTTTTGAGTAGTAAATATCTAGTATAGCCAAAAGATAAATGCTCCTTATCCTACGAAAACACTAAATCTTTGAAATAATAATCCAGCAAAATTCCCTTGTTACGTGAATGTATTATGTTCTAGAATATTACCCTGTGTAGGCTGTTTCATGATGAAGGCATTAAAGAACACTAATGAAGATACAAGAACACCAATTACCCACCAGACAACAAAGTCATACATTAGAACCACTAGAAAGCACACGAGGATAATATCACAGAAGGTATGTTAAGGAGCCATTTGGCCGTGAGAACTATTCACTTTTTTCTGAAATAATTCACTTTATTTCAAAATCAATGTTTGGTTAGAAAATTTCCAAATCTAACTTGGAGTTGGATTCCAAATTTGGAAAAGAACTCCAAACCTGTTTTCCAACTCCATCTTCATAAACTCCAAATAAAGTGCTCCATTCTCTCCTTTGCAAAAAGTATAACGAAACACAACTCCATCTTCAACTCCAACTTCATAAATTTCAAATAAATTTAAAAAATATTTGAAATATATGGCTAAACGCTACTAAAAATAATCAAATAGAAACAGAATCCTCAATCCTCAAAAAGAAAACACTTGTCAAAGGGACTTGAGTTAGTTTAGAAATTAATTGTGCAATATACTTAGAGAAATGTTATCACTTTCTCCATCTGGGCAATAACGACTGTCATTTGTAGTGCATGGTATAAAGAGACAGAAGGGGCTCTTGTTTCAGAAATAGTGCATCCATACCTCCAACAATTCCAGCCGTTCTTTCTCCTCCTGTGCAATTTCTTCAGGAGTCTTTGTCCGGTTTGATGGGCGAGCACGGATATCCAGTGCCATCTCACTAACAAGCATCTCGTAAGTGTCAGGCTTTTCCTGAAACCAATTAGGAACCTAGAGTGGTCAACATGGACAAATTTAATATAATCAAAAGAAATTTATTGGTAGTTGTTCATGGATAATGCACTAGGAACCTAAAAGAGATAGAGAAGAAGATACATTGAGACACATGAACGGAGAAAAGACTAGGATACTCGGTATCCGTCAGGAATGTGTCTGGCAATTAAATAAACCCAATTATACCTTTCCAATAGATCCTTTTCTAGGAGCATCAGCTACCTCATCTTTCTTCACATTACCAACTGAAATGTTTGCGTTCACAAGAGCCTTCAGAGCATTTATCTTGTCTGGTTGGGTCAGTGACAATAAGGCTTTCGAATTCACCAATGAAGTGAAGTCTTTGTCCAATTGTTCAGTTAATTCATCATTTTCTTCTCTATCCTTTGCTTTTTGGGCCTAATAATGTAGATAAAACGAAAGAATTGTCAAACATGTGGCAAATAAACAAACCATTCTCTTTATCAGATTGCGCCATAAGACATCAAACAATGACAAACCTTAAAGAATTTACTCTTTTGAATAATTTCCTCCATCACTTCTTTCTTGCTTTTCTTTCTCTGCAATAAGATGGGACACCAAATCAGGAGCAGAGCGACATCTGTGTTGCAAATAAATAAAAAAGGAATCTCTAGAGAAATGTTTCCGAACTATGGTCTATATCCCACACAAAATGATGCATGCTCCCGGTAAGAAAGTAAGAACCTGTTTTTTTTCTGTTAATAATCTTTATTCTTATTTTCTCTCTTTCAGAAATTACTCAGGTTTTCAATGGCAGCCAAAAATCAGTGCTCTCGTATGTAATTATCCTGTTGCCCATGTTTAAATGACATCTTATCAGAAATATAAGCTAGTTCAGTATCATCAGTCAAAACATACCACCGCCAGCTGACAGCTGTGGTGGAGCACAAAAATATTTTTTGATAAGTAAAGAATAATATTGATGAAATTGCACTGAGCTGGTGCTTCTCTGTAAAGCCAAAAAGAGTATCTCGGTCCCTATACACCTTTCATACCTTTTACAATTGTAGGGTACTGCGAAGATCTAGTAATGCATCAACAATGTGTATGTTAAGCAATTTACACCAAAAAGCGAAAAGATACACACTTATATTTCACCTTGTGTTTAGATGCAGCCCTTCCTTCAAAACATCTTCGATTTCTTTCTTTTCATATGACCCAAAAAATGCATGGAGCAGCAATTTAAGTTGCAAGGTGAAATCATGCCACAAACATCTATATCTAGGTACCAAACTACTCAGCATTACAATTAAGTAAGTTCTTTATCATAAGAGGGGACTAGAGGGAGAAGGATATCAACTATTTCATTTGTTAGCAGCTAGATAGTGTAAACTCCAAAATAGAGCATGGAATATGCATCAGAGGAGGTGAAAATGGGTAAGCGTCTAACATTTTCCTCTGCTTCCACTGGAGCTGCTTGGGCATTCTGAGATCCATGAGAGTTAAGTTGTCCCAAGATAGCTGACTTATCTGCACATAAATAGACAACCGGAATCAGGAAATCAAACCATACAAGAACGGTTTAAGATGCTTAATAACAGAAAATACAAGGTTTGGAACACTACCACCTTCACTAAAAAAAATTGATAAAGTATTAATCCTGTCGTGGTTGTAATCCTCTAGCTGGCATCCAACTTAGGTTTAAGATAATGGTTTTAGAGAAATAGTCTCAAATCTCCAAGAGTGTCGAGACCATCAAAAACTTTCTCCTTTGCCCAAAACTTGTGTTACTATATAAGGGACTATAAGAGTTTTTTTATAAGGTAAATAGTTTATTATCTCCAGTAAACAAACAGTATATAAAAAATTAGAGAATCTGCAACATCCGAACAATACCAGTTCTTATATACAAACTGGAATTTCACTGTTGCAGCAAAAAAAAAAACTGGGAATGAGAGGCTATTCCTCAATTGTACATAGTCTTTTTCCACGCCATCAAAATCTCTATGGTTCTTTCAAAAGACCTGAGACTATTATGCAATAACTACCCAAAAAGGAGGGATATCTGACAATACAAGAAAATAGGCGTCCTTACCATTCAGGATACAGAGTAGACAAATAAATACAATATACACTAAAGCTATCTTACCCTGATTCAAGAAGTGAAAAAGTACTCCATTGAACCAAATGACCAACTTTCTTTGTCCATATCCCGAAAAGCTCCTCACCATGTTCCCGAACAAAAAAGTTTTCTCCCTCTACAAGTTCAAACTATCCTAATTTATGTGATTTTAAATTCAACATGACATCTTGGTAACAAATTACCCCATTTTTTCCATACTAAACCAATCATTCTAAAAATTTCTCAAACGAACCCAATATACTTAACTATTCAAGCATTTAACTCATAAATACATGTCATAGTAGGACTTTGTTATAACACTGGCAACTAATTCTTTTCATTACAATTTAGAATAAATATAGAAATATGCAAAAGAAGAAAGTCAAAAAATGCAATATTGCATGATAAATAAAAGCTAATCTATTCGACAAAGAGATGAGGAAAGCAACACGAGAAAAGTTATTCTCACCATCTCTCCCATAATCCTCCTCATCCTCATCAAATGGGACTTCTTCATCAAAATCATCCCTTCCCAATGAAGCACCGATTTCGAAGTCCTCTTCATCGTCATCTGACAGATTAAACTTGTTTTTCTTCAACTTCACCTACATATTAAGGAAAACAAAAGTACATAATTGTCAACAACCATAGCAGTATCATATAATTTAATAACAGTAAACAACAGTACATTAGTATAAACATGCAACCATTTATCTCATACAAAAAGACCTGAACTAACTAATCACTCAATGCGCATTGAAAATCTAATGAATGCTCTTTAGCATCTTTAAATTGAGCTCAGCCCTCTTCCAATCCTAAACCCCTAAAATCATAAGGAACGGTTGATGGTTGATCTGGTTCTGATGAAATGAACATGCAAAGATCCATTCATTTCCTATTGCTAGGCTCCATACTTTTCTTTTTTTATCATCTTTGTTTACAATGGGTTCATCGATTTGTTTCAGATCCTATTTTCAAAGGTTGGTTTCACTGTGGAGGGTCGAGCCTTCTCCTCTGCATTACGTAAGTTGGGCGCATTCAAATATCCAGACATACAACTTTTAGTTTTGGAATTTAACAAACATGTTTATTTTGAAGGAAAATTGTCTCATCCTAGTGTTCTGATCTTCTCTAATTGTCCCTTCATTATTTAAATTGACAGGCTAAAAAAGCATAGGTAACTAAATCTCCACAATTGCCACTGAACGACCGTTTCTTCAACATTACTTATGATTTTTTTTTCTTTTAGAAATGAGTTTGTTATCTTACACCATAAAAATCACTACTTTATGCTAACATGATGAAGGGAGAACAACGAGTTTTTCCCCTGGTCAAACATGTTGGGGCAATACAAAGAGACCTTGTACTTTTGAAGCATCAGTTGTTACTTTTTGTTAATGACAATGGTGTCCGGACCGGTTACGGGCACGTCGCCTATTCCACCGTGCACTACCTCCCACGTACCGAGTAACTATGCCCACCAGAACTTCAGGCAGATTGGAAAAATCACCTAATATTTTTGCCTCTGTGAAATTAGTCCAGGTGCCCGGGGTTATCAAAAAAACAAATAAAATCTGAACATAAGATTAAAGCATTGGCCTTGAACAGAACTTTTAGAGCTCACAATATCATCTACTTATTATCTTCATCAAAAATATCATCTACTTCTTATGTGTTTTCTTTAGAAATGAGCTTGTACTATTTTCCAACAGAAAAAGTACATGATAAAAATCACTATTTTATGCTAACATGATTGTGAAGTTTTAAAGCATCAATTTTTACTTCTAATAATAGTATCTGAATACAATTAAACTTTCAGAACTAACCTGCCTCTCACGCTGAGACCTCATAATTGCTTTATCAAATTCACCAAGCCCTTCATCATTCTCTCCAATACGCTTGTCAACGAACATTGATGATTTCGCACTTTGCTCATATTCTTTCAACAGTGTCTTTTTCCTCTGTTATCACAACATAACTAGCAATTAGCATGTAAATAAATGCAAAACAACCAAAAAGGTGCAATTTTTGGCTAAAAATACTACTCAAACAGTTTTAAAGTGAGCATTTAGCTTAATGCGATTGAATTATTAGTTCCAATCAAAAACTAAATTGCACTCTTCGTTTTCCACTGTTATCACAACATAACTAGCATATCAAAATCCTAAAACTGTAAATTAATGAAAAAATCAGTCAAAAAGGTTCAATTTTTTTAATAAAAAGGTACACTATTCTTGGAAAATGTATTCTTAAAAAAACAAGTGAAATTTCTTACTTATTTTCTCATGTTCCGCGATACCATGACCCACCATCCTACATCCCCCACCACCACTCCCTCCACCACCCATCAACCCACCCCCACCCTAAATTAATGAAAATCAGCCATAAAAGGTGCAATTTTTTAACTTTCGCATGTTAGGTTAGTTAGTGGAAAATGCTTTCTTGAAAAATGTGTTTGAATTTCTTACTTTTTTTCCCATGTTCCGACAGAATTTTTCTGAAAATATCCACCTCAGTGAAAAACTATACTATATACACAAAGTTAAAATTATTTTTTATATAGATGTTGAACCCTTGATTTCTTAGTGTATTTACTTTGTCATATTTTTGAACACCCGTGTGTCTTGACTCGGTCACTGCCCACACCCACCCAACCCCACCACCACCCACACCCTAAATCAATGTAAATAGTAAAAAAAGGTGCAATATTTTCACTTATTTTCTCATGTTCCGTTGGTTAGTGGACCACCCACCCCAACCCCGTCCACCCTCCAATCCACACCCTAAACTAATGAAAATAGTAAAAATAAAAAAAGTGCAATTTTTTTTACCTTTTGAATGGCGGAAGAACGAGCTTCACCGATACGTCGTTGTTCACCCTTACGTTTCTTACCAAGTATATCGAATTTGCGACGTGACCAAATTGATTCAAAAGGGTTTTCATTTGGTGCTTTGAGCTTCATATCTTTTGCTTTAGGACCTGATTTGCTACTCTTCTTCTTCTTCTTCTTCTTTCCACTGTCGTTTTTGCTTGCTTTTGTAGTTTTCGCCATTGTTGCAGCTACTAACACCAAATTTGGTACCAGGGTTTTGTATTGTAATAATACTAATAGAGAGAAAGCGCAATATTGTAAAACTGTTATGGGTTGGGCTTTTGACCCTATTGGACCCAAACCTTTCTTATGGGCCTATAGTCTACGGTTTGCTCTTCAAATGGGCTGATTGGGACATAAGTAGGGGCAAAAATTAAAGACCAGCACAAAATAGGAGAAAATGCAAATTATCCTAAATTTTGTACTTTAAAATCGAACTTATATGTGCCGTGAATAAATCTTCTAAGAATGTGGGGGCATAACTTATGAGGACAACGATTAAAGACCAACACAAAATAGGAGCACAAGTGCAAATGACCCTATCAGAACATGATCATAGTTAGCAACTTACTTTTACCTATAGATAGCAAAATTAGGATTCTAATTACCCGTTTTAACAGAAGAATTGAATTTTAAAAAACTAACATTAATTTTTCCACGAAAATATATATAAATATGGTAAAAACTTATAATTGGCATGCACAAATAATTTTTACCCGCTCGCAAATGAAGAAAATAAATGAAAGAACTCAAAGATTTACTTTTATTTGAATTTTGAGAAGAAAATTTCTAGCAAATGACAAAAGTTCAATAGAGTTATCGAAATGGATTGGCTTTAATTCAATCAATCAATCAATCAACTCAACTCAACTCAACTCAACTCAACTCTCACCATCTGACCCTTTCATACGAAAGAACCTTAAAGGAGTCAACCCAACTAGCCATTAGATGTTAGCCGGTTAGGAAAGGGTGGGGGCGCTCAAACTTCAAATCAAGTTGAAGAAACAAATTTTCGTATTGTGAATGTACAATTTTTTTTATTTATCGGATATCTCTTAATGGACAATAATATTTATAAGTAATACATTTTATGAGGTAAGTGAGTCTTTCCATATGGAGCTCATGCGAAAGATATGAGTAATAATATAATTAGATTGCATTTATAATTGTGCATCTCCTATATTAGGTAGAATTAGATTTATCTTGTAATTAAAATTGATTAGTTACCTAGTTTGTAGCAAAGTAAATATTTATGTAACACTATATATATTGTACATCATTAATGAATAAAGGAAAGGAAAAATATTTCCTACATGGTATCAGATTCTAGAAAAAGATCCCAAATCCTAAAAATTTCTGTCTCAAACCCGTCGCCCCCCCCCCCCTTTCTTCCTTGCACCGCCGGCTTCACTTCTCCGTCCGACAGCCATGTTTGACTCGAAATCCAATTTTCACCCAGCCCTAGCTGTCTCCAACATCAAATCTCATATCTACATTACTCTTGAGATGGAAAACGTCTATTATGCGACATGGGCAAAACTCTTTAAAATCCATTGTCGCACACACACGGGTTATCCATCACATAATTTTGTCGGAAAAAGGCAAAGAGAAGGTGCCGAAGACCGAAAATGAGAAGGAATTATGGTTGACCCTTAATGCAACGGTCCTCCAGTGGATTTACGCCACAATCTCGAGTGATCTACTACATTCTATTCTTGAGCCTAATTCCAAGGCTATGAAAGCTTGGGAACGTTTAAGTGTCATATTCCAAAACAATAAGAATTTCAGGGTCGTCACACTTGAGCAGGAATTTTTCACCACTGATATGGCAAATTTTTCCAATGCGTCTACATACTGTCAACGGCTCAAGGTTCTGTCAGACCAACTCAAGAATGTCGGGCCACTGTAGGTAACAATCGGCTCGTGTTACAAATTGTTGTCGACCTTACTGATGCATATAGTGGAGTGAGTACGCTCGTCTGCCAAAGCAATCCTCTTCCGCCATTCTACCAATCCCGTTCGATGCTCATCCTCGAAGAAGCGAGTTTTGCCAAAAAGACAGTCATAGTGTCAAATTCCGCCTTGGTTGCCGCTCTGTCCTATGAGAGTTCGTCATATTTTGAAAATTTGTCGCCAAATCGTGCCCAGAAGGGCCAAAACGGCGGTAATATGAGCAAAAATTGTGATGGTGGAAAAGGCGGCGACAACCGCCGCGGATGAGGTGGCGGCGGCCATCAGCAACAACCAGCCCAGTGGCAGCCGCCTGTCCAGTGGGGTAGTGGGGCGATACTATGGGCCTAGCAATGGCCCTGGGCCGTGCCTCCCTACCCATTCCCCGCGGGAAATTGGGCCAGGCCTAACCCCAGGCTAGCAGCCCTCGCACAACGGACCAGCTACCAGCAGGCCCAACAGCCAAGGCTGGAATTCTTAGGCCACTACCGAGCCAATGGCAGCAGGCCCACTCGGCAGTGGCGACCCTGACAGATATTGGGTCCACGATACACACTCTTGGGCTTACTCCGTCCGACGCAAATTGGTACATGGACACTGGTGCAACGTCTCATATGACGTCATCACAAGGTAATCTCTCGTCCTATTTTAATTTGAGTAATAATCGTGGTATAATTATCGGAAATGGTCATTCAATTCTAATTCGTGGTTATGGTACTACAAAACTTGTCTCTCCCGAACCCACCGTCAATTTTGAAATATGTCCTTCACACACCTAAATTAATTAAAACTTGATTATAGTTAGAAAATTTACCACTGATAATTGGGTTCCTGTTGAATTTGATCCTTTTGGGTTTTTCGTGAAGGATTTTCAGACAGGGATGCGTCTAATGAGGTGTGATAGTCGGGACGAACTTTATTCAATCACCTTCTTTAAGGCATGAACGTTTGGGTCATCCGGGAGTACCTGTTTTCGCTTCCCTTAAACAAAATAAATTTATTGAGTGTACTAGACCTCGTAGTTCTAATGTTTGTTGCTCTTGTTCTCTTGGAAAACATGTTAAATTGCATTTTGTTGTTTCTAATTCTCGTACTGCCCTTTGATATTATTTATAGTGATATTTGGACATCTCCCGTTTTGAGCTCTTTGGGCCATTGATATTATCTTCTGTTGTTGGATGATTACTCTAATTTTTTGTGGACGTTTCCTTTGTCTAAAAGTCGCAAGTTTTTTCCACATTTCTATCATTTAGAGCATACATCCGCACTCAATATGAACGGGACATTAAACATATTCAGTGTGATAATGTTAGAGAATTTGATAATGGGCCTTTTTGGGATTTTTGCAAAACTAATGGTTTGTCATTTCGTCTCTCGTGTCCACATACATCATCTCAAAATGAAAAAATTCGATCCATTAACAATTTTGTTAGAACCTTACTTGCACATGCCTTTCTATCACCATCATTTTGGCATCATACGTTACAAATGACAACCTATCTGTTGAACATACTTACGAACAAACAAGTAGCCTACCAATCCCCACTCAAAATTTTATACCTAAGGGACCCATCATATTCTCATTTACAGGTTTTTAGGTGCTTATATTATCATTTATTTCCTTCTACTACCATTAATAAACTTCAACCCCGGTCAACTCCGTGTATTTTTTTTTGGGATATCCGTCAAATTATCGTGGTTACAAATGTTTCGACTTATCCTCTAATAAAATCATCGTAAGTTGTCACATAATTTTTTATGAAACAAATTTCTCTTTTGCCCAATTACATTGTTCCGGACCTCCTACCTATGAATTTCTTGACGATAGCATCTCAACTTTGGCTCTTATTCGATTCATAACTTATTTTCAGATCTAATCTATTAGTTTTCTTTACTTGCTTACTATCATACTTTTTACTTGTGTTTTAAATCTCATATATCCGCAACCTACAATATTCAATTCTGGACTCAATCAAGAGGGTCTTCGAATCGGATACGATATACTTGTCTTTAAACCCTTGAATACAAAGCTCTAATTATATTTTTGGTTAAAATCATTTTTTCCGGAAAACAATGATCAATAGCTGTAAGATATATATTCATTACAGTTAATTATTCGTTCATTATAAAAGAATATGATAATCTAAAAAAATAAGATAAAGTACTTGTAAGGATATATTGAAACATATTATAGTATCTAAAAGTATAAAAATTCTATACACCGTTAATATATAAGATCAATCCAATATGGAGAGGTGGGGTAACTTTCAAGGGACTCCAAATTGATAAAAGTGATCTGAAGAAGAAAATCAAGTTAGTTAACCTGTCCTACATGTCTACACTTTAGGGTTATTAATTCTTCAAAAAGCTCAAAAGCCATGTGCTTTCATTTTCCTCATATATTTTTTTCATTTGGCCCTTACTGTATCTCTTTTCCTTTTTTGGTTGTCCGAAGTAGGCTTGGGCTAGTTGAGCCCGCCTAACCGAATTTGCTACAATATCGAGTTTAACCCGAGCCGAAACTAACTTATCTTTTACAATATCGATCAAACGATTTCCAGTCTTATAATGCATTGTTATAGTACAATCGAGCTAAATCGAATCAAACTCTAGTCAACTCTTTAATATTTGCTTTCACGTATGTGGTACAAACATACATAAAAAAATAGGAATAAAATTTGCATACATTTTACACTTCTCAGGTTTCACTTATGAAATTATAATGAATATGCTATTATTGTTATTATACATATGTGGAGCTAGAATGGGTCTAAATTTACAGTTAATTAAAAAGAACAAAGAATACTACCCAACAGTTTTAAATTAAGCATTTAGTTTAATGCGATTGAATAATTAGTTTCAATTAAAAATAAAAACTGTATACTATAAAATAAAATGTATGAAGTACTACTACCTATCTACCCCCAAATGGGTCAGGAAATTTTATGGACCATCAATACACTTATGTCGATAGCTTTATCGATCAAGACTTAAAAGTCGAAAATTGATCACTAGGTCTTATCGCAGTGCTGCTAAAAAATTAATTGATATTTTGAACTTTATCGATCTGAAAAAATCACCAAGCATTTACTATCCGTTTTTAGATATGATTAATTTGAATTCGTATAAAAAGTCCCACTTTAAAGGTAAAATGCTTCATACAAAAAATTGTTGGAAATTAACTAATGTGGAATTAAGTTTATCCCATTATTTATGACTCGAACAATTGGGTCCCGCACGTCGAAAATATCGTTTCCACACACGTGCAATCTTAGTGCCAAGTATCGTAAATTTCGTTAATGAAAGAGATATTGGTACGTAAGTGAAATGTTTGAGACATAGAATGATAGATGATTATTTGCTAAATGACAAGTGTTCCACGTTGGTAAACGAAGGAAGGATTGTACGAGATGTAAGATGGAACGGGTCGGAAAAGGGTCGCGGAGCCGAGAAGGGTCGTGGCGCCTCCCGGACTGGGCCGCGACGCGTGACTGGCAGTAAGTTTCGTCGGCTTTCTGGAGCCGCAGCGCTAAATGTTGCAGCGCCGCGGCGCTTTCCAGGCAGTGTTTGCTCGACGGAATCCCAAAGGTTTGGCTGTTGAGGGGGCTTCAATGGCATTGAATCCACCCAATAATGGCCATTACTTGGACCATTATGCTGCTGCATTACTTGGGGGTTAAATGTCATCCATTACATGACAATTGATTGCCATTGTGGGGCACTTGAAGAGGTCATCTTGTACACCTATAAATTGAGGTCTTGGCTCAATTTTATAGAGGACAATGAACAGAAAAATAAGTTAACAACACCACAAAGAGATCAGATTTTCCTTATATCAATCATTCTCTTAGCAATCTTCATTATTTGTGTTCTTCCCTGAGATCATTTGTGTAGGCTTTGCACACTTGATAGTTTGTTGTTTAATCTTGGGAGACTATTGTCCACACTTCCGTAAAGCCTATATACGGGGACAATCTTATCTTAAAGACAGAGAGTCATCTCTCGATTCAGCCGGTGGTGTTGTGGTTTATTTAATTGGTTGCTAAGTGTTTCAAGTGTTAACTTAATAGACGAAGGACTTTAACCGTTCGTATTCTCAGCGGATCTACAAGACACAAGTGTAGCAGTTCATGTTCTTGTATTTACGAATACAAGATTCATATTTGAAGTTTCACTTAAAAATCAAGATATTGACAACTTATAGTTGTACTCTTGTTGTTTATCCTTTCAATCACTGTAATAGTTATTTACTATTTCCGTTGTTGCTTTACATATTCCAACAAAAATGACTTCACATCCAAATCTCAAACCTAAAAGATCTAGTTAATTAAAAATAAAAAAATATTTACTACCCTACCACAATTTTTTATTGTCCACACCATTACTGCTATCATATCTAAAGCTTCAACAATTTTTTTTTTAGAAGTTTGACAAGACACACTGCCCAATTATCTTTTGACTCACTAACTTTTCCATTTCACTTCACAATCCACATATTTTTCTATAATTACGAATTTACAACAATAGCACACTATGAGGTATTAAGATCAATCTTTAATTTAATCATGAATATTTTTGGTCAAGCCAAAAGCCAAAAATCCTTTTGTCTTTTGGTAGTAATTAAGTATCCACCAAGTTTCTTGCTTTTTCTCCTCACTGCAATTGCCATGCAACTAGCATTCTGAATACAGTATTCTACCACTTCACCACCGCCGTTGCTACCGCCACCACTGACAACCACCCGACGGCCAGCCCACATCATCATTAGCCGCCACGTCATGGACCTTTTCTTCTGGCCTAAGACTAGAAGTGACACTTCTTGTTTCTTGGCCTCGTCTACTATTAAAGGACCTTTTTCTTTTCCTTGTGCCACTGCCACTTCCACTTGGACCTGTTCACAAGGGAAGAACAAAATAAAACATTTAACTTGTATATATTAGTAATAGTGAAAATTTTATTTATATATTATTAGTGTAGTTAATTTATTGCCTGCTTTATTTTTAGATAACTAATTTCACTTATCACAGACACTTACCTTTACTAAAGGCTTAAGAGTGATTAAAATGTCATATTTGTAAATTGTAGTGATAAAACCGTGCATGTGCCTCAATTTGTAAGAATTCGTGTGCCGAAATTTTGGTGGACATATGCTAAGTTTAATATGTCAATTTAAAAGAATATTTAAACAATTAAATCACTTAAAAGACAGTTGCAAATAAATTTATTTATTTATTGATAACTACAATGAATAGTAATTAACATATTAGAATATGCTAAATTATATTGGTTGTGTAATTAGCTCCTCTGTTAAATTAAGTAACCTATCACTCCTCTGTTTTGTAATTAGCTTTTACTAATAATATACTTCTATCTCTATAATAAGAGATGGATATAATTAATTTAAGAAAATAAATATATTAATTGTGCAAAAATATGTTACTCTATCAGTATATATAGCTTAAATTCTAATTATTTTTAGGCGATTTGATTGTACAAAATTAATATGCACAAGTTAAATTCTAAAATAAAAGAAAAAGAAAAAAAACAATAGAAAAAGAAGAAGATGAGAATAATGACTTGATTTAAAGCACAATTTCTATTAAACTGCAAATTGATGAGATGACACACCTCAGGTCTTTTCAGCTTACAAGTATTCTTCATGGAAGCAAGAAATTCAAAAATTCTTGGATTTATTTCCTTTTTAGAATCTTCATCTGCAAAAAGAAAATTGAGTATGAGAATTTCTCTATATGTATAGAGCCTTCATTGTTAGATAGCTCCACATATAAAGCAAACGAGTTTAAGTTATATAGTACATTAGTGTAAGAATTTTTTTACATGATCTAACCGTATAAATATTTTTTACTGACGATGTATGTAACTTAATTAAACTAAAAATATAAAATAAATGAGATATAATAAGAAACAAGAATATAATAAGAAAAATAAGCAAAAGAGTAAACCTTGTTTAGAAGAAGGTTTAGTAACATAAAGAAGGACAAGCAAATCATGGCTTTGAACAGTATGAGTTAATGCCCATTGCAATGCATTCTTTGCTTCAAGGCTTGAGTCTACTAAAATCATGATTTTCCGGCCAATTACCGGTGTCGGTTTCGCGATATCACCGGCATTTTTGTCCTCAGCTATGGTTGATGAAGTATAAGTTTTCTCTTCATGATCATCATCTTCAACTTTCTTAGAAAAATTCTCATTGATACCTTTGGCTTGTATAGGTGGTGAACGAATTTGAACATGAGGTCTAATTCTATTTAGGCAAAAACTTGGCATTCTAGTTCTACCCATCTTTAATTTTTCTGATCAATGTGATGAAATTAGTTCAAAGGTTGATACTTATAAGGAGAAAGAAAAAAGAATGTGACAATAATCATGAGGTAGTTGGAAGAAGAAATGAGTGAAAAGAATATTTGACGTGTCTCACTTTCATTTTTTTGTTTGTTTTAAAAAGATAATGTCACATATGAGATTAAGTTCTACATGGTAATGGTGTAAAAAATACCATTATTAGAAATAAAGGTTTTTTTCATTGATATTCAGTGAAAAATTTCTGTTATAAAATATGATTCTTCTCATCTCATTCTTACTGAACCAGCTCACCGAACAAACACATGATGGAAAACGGGTTCCCATCAAAATACTAGAAAACTTCATAATTTTTTTGTGTAAAACCACTACCATTTAGGTTTTTTCCACTAACATTCAGTGAACATTTTTCAGTGAAAAATTCAATGGGAAAATAGTGATTTTTAGTAGTGTACAATCAGGTTTCTTAAAAGATATTAATAATGTACTAACTACGTTTAATAACATTAAGGTAAATATTAAATAATATGTTATAATATATTAAATTATAGTGATTGTATAAAGTGATTATTAAGTTGTCAGTGTACATATAATTTAATAAATCCGCCACATTAATTCTTATAGTATTTAGTAAAGCTAATTTATACCAATATTCTTATTGCACAATTAACGGTACTCTTTATAAAAATGACTTTACATGTATAAGACCATAAATTTTGTAGATTGTTTGAGTACTCTATACATATGTTTAGTTTAAAATCAAAAATTCTAATCTTGTTTTTGATATATATTATAATATTCATGACTGATTAACTTAGACTTATAAAACGAAGCAGAAGGGGTAGTAATTAAAGTAGGGTTTCTCCATTAAGTATTTTTTTCTTGTTTGCAATGACTAACCCAGCTTCTAGTATGATGAGACATTGGGTCATGGAAACTTTTTTTTCTCTTATGCTGTGTACCTTCCCCCCCCCCCCCGCTATTCTTTTCTGATTTAATCATGTTTTCACCTTTTGTGACCTTTAATTTGTTCCTTTGAGCCACTGTGGGACTGGTTTAGAACGTGAGTGTCATGAAGATGTAGGACCTTTTCTTGATCCTTAGGATTATTATTAGTGTAACAGCTGCTAATACTTTATTGGTAACTTTATTGCCTTGCATCTTTTATGGATAATTAGTTAGGATGCTTTATAAAGTCCAGTTAATTTTTTTTAGTGCAATGATAGACTGATCTTATATTGTTTTTCCATCTTTCACAATCCAACCATAGATAATACGGATATTTATTATATATTATTGATAGTATAAATATGTGCAGATGTATAGTTCGGGCATGGGATTTAACATAATCTAATAGCTTTGACCTAAACATGCATTTGTCTTATAAAATTTATTTAATATGTTCAAATTATTATTTTAGAACTCAAAAACTCAAAAAAGCTAAATTCTGAACTCATAAAGTTTAAATTTTTGATTCGTTTCTAAGTGTAAAAATATTTTACACTGTAAGCAATGGTGGAGCCAAGATTATCACCTAGAGGGTTCAAAATATGAAGAAGTAAATACACTAAAAAGTCAAGGGGGTTCAACATCTACTATATTTAAATAAAAAAAAATATTTACCTTGTATATATAGTGTAAGTTTTCATCAAGGGGGTCCTGGAGCATACCTGGCTCCGCCCCTGACTGGAAAAGAGTTTAATTAACCTCTTACTATATAAAAATACATGTTAGTTATTATTTTTTCTAGGTTAAAGATGTGTGATTATTAGTAATTATTTTATAAGTGACCTGATTATGTAGATAATTTTACAAATTATCAATGCATAGAATTTAAACTTATATATATTAATTAATTGAAGTATAATTTAATTAATATTAAGTAATACTTAGTAACGTCCAAATTAATCCTTGATGATTACGTTATAAGCTGAATGGCACAACTCTGCAAGCACATTTTTTGTTGGCAATTCAAGATTATATTTTTAAAATTAAGTACTCCATATAGTCCCTGACAACCTTATGGAGCCATTTGATACTAATCAGTATGTTTTAACGGATATATACCAAGCTCCCATAAAATAATAATAATTGAATTTTAAAGCAGTGTATATGATTTCTTTTCTAGCGCATGGTTTATATTGTAAATAATTTCGCCAGCTTTTGTGAATCCTTATCTGCTCTATATATCTTTGGTGTTTCTTTTCTTTTATTTACTTGTACTAATAATGGGAAAGACTAATGTGAAAACTGGGGTGGGGTTATGTAAGGGGAAACAAAAGAACAACATATCCTTTACTTAGATTCTAAGTCACTGTACCACTGCCCTACAAATATATTCAATTTATTATAATGTAGTATTTTAGAAAATTACATGAACTATGAAGAGCCTCTGGCTTTAGTTTGAGTAATAATGTCTATCTCGTACAGTATATATCACGAGGAAGACATTACACCATCGTAAATATGATGTGTCAACCGTTAGAGCAATAAGGAAATTAGCCTTTTACTTGTTGTTGGGATACAATTGTTGCAGGAAACGGAAAGTAAGTAACTATTACAATTTGTAAGAAAGGATAAACTAAATATTACAATAAATTGGAAATCAAGAACTTAATAAACTGCTTGTGTGATTTGTTGAGTCGAGTGATGACACTCTATCTTTAAGACAAGATTGCCCCGTATATCTCATTTTACGTTGTCGGGCAATAGTCTCCCAAGATACAACATCAACTTAACAATTGAGCAAAAGAAACTCAAGTGTTACTCTTGAAGAACTTTGAGTCTAGTAACTTTGCTAGAAAGGAAGAAAATAAATTCAGAAAATTCTGGAGTATTTTCTAAGTGTTGTGTAGTCTTCAATTGAGCCAAAGGCCTCAATTTATAGTATAAGGAGAAGACCCCTCACCTAGCCAACAAATGACCTTCAATAGTCATGTAATGACACTTGATTGAGGGGTTACATTCAGTCAAATAATGGCTGAATACATGTGCCAAGTAATGGAGAATCAATGCTCCAAAACTAGCCCAAAGGTCAGAACTTTCCAACTTCCCGTCGCAACATTCTGCTTCCGAAGCGCCGCGACTCCAGTAACTGAAGACCTAATTAGCACCGAGACGCTCCGGCGCCTCGGCTCTGACAGGGCGACGCCGCGGCCCTTCGCGGCTCCGCGACGATTTTCGACACGTTACATCTTACACTTCGTACACTTCTTCCTTCTTTTACCAAAGTGGAATACATTGTCATTTGGCCAATAACCGTCCATAATTCTATGTCTCAAACGTATTACATACGTACCAATATCTCTTTCACTAATGAAATTTGCGATACTTGGCACTACGTGTGCACGTGTGTGGAAACGACGTTTCCGACGTGCGGGCCCCAATTGAGTCATAAATTAATGGGATATACTTAATTCCACATTAGTAAATTTCCAACAATCCCCTCTTGAAAGAGATTTTGGCGCACACACATAGTGCTTTTTCCACCAATCTTTCAGCGGACCGATGTTGCATCTGGATAGGTAGCATACGCTTTGAACCTTCCATAGTTGAATACCATCGGACTTACTTACTGCGTGGTGAACGTGATGTCTTGAACCATCAGTGTTTAGTGTAAGCCAAGTCAATGATACCAATATAACAACTTCCTTTACTCAGTTTTTCATAATGTTTTGTCCGTTGTGGCCGTGGACACTTCTTGGATTCTTAAGTACATTCATTTGAGGCGGCCTGTCCTCGCACTTAAATATGTGGTCTCCTGCTATACCCCACTTTACAAGTGTTAGGAACCATTAAAAATTTCTCCAAACCTAACCTCAACCGGTGAGGATCGTTAAAGGTTTTTGAAACTTAACCTTTACCGACACTGCAAATAGCACTTATAGTCTATCGCGGGAACGACTTTGGATTTGGTGTTTCTTTACAGAAATCACTATCCGAAGTGCTCATGCTTCCACCGAAGCGATCAACTGAACCTTTACAGCTTAGTTTTCCTATTGAACCTAATTCCTGGGATCTCTAGTCTGTAAGGTTGGGTTACTACCGTATTGGTCCTTATACCTTGGGTTTTAAGCCCATTCCCTTAGACAGGCAGAACATCTGATCCTTGGGTAAGCCCTTTGTCAGTGGGTCTGCTATGTTATCCTTTGATTTTATGTAATCAATAGATATTATACCTGTGGTGATCAGCTGCCTAACGGTCTTATGTCTCCATCGAATATGACGAGACTTGCCGTTGTACATAGAACTCCGTGCCCTTCCTAGAGACGACTGACTATCGCAGTGGATCATTACAAAAGGTACGAGTTTGTCCCAACAAGGGACATTCTCTAAGAAGTCGTGAAGCCACTCAGCTTCTTCTCCTGCTTTGTCTAAAGCGATAAACTTTGATTCCATCGTGGATCGGGCGATGTAAGTTTGCTTAGAGGATTTTCAAGACACAGCCCCACCACCAATTGTAAATATATACCCACTGGTAGACTTGGTGTTCTCTATATCAGATATCCAGTTTGCATCACTGTACCCCTCTAGTACAGCTGGATATCTCGAATAATGCAACTCGTAAGTTAGCGTGTATTTCAAGTATCGTAGTACCCGATTCAACGCCTTCCAATGATCATTACTTGAATTACGGGTAAACTTAGCCAACTTGTTGACTGCATAAGCAATATTAGGTCGGGTGTAGTTTGTTATGTACATCAAATTCTCAATCACCTGTGCATATTGCTCATGTCATACGAGTACACCATGATTGTTATCAAGCTTTTGATTTCTATCCAGTGGTGACTTCATATGCGAACTGTCAAACATAAGGGTGAGCACGCGTACAGGGTACCCAGATACCCCACTAGAACCGACACTAACGGGTAGGTTTCGTGTAGATATATTATAATAACGGGTAGGGTCCGGGTAGTAAAATTAGGAACCAATCAATGTCGGGTCCGGTTTCGATTTCGGCAAACAGAGACAGGGTATCCGGACCCGGAACCGACATCCGGAACCTATAAAATATTAAATATTTTTACTTTTTAGAGAAACATTTGGACCACTTTTAACTTTCTCCAAAATTATTTGTTGCACGCCTGCACATTGATTTTTCCCACCCCAAGACGCAAATATTTCAGCTTTTTCACCTCTTTATTCTAGAATGCTCTTTGTGCCCTAAGAGAAAACACACAAAACTCTCTCAATAACAATGACGTTTTAGCTAAACCACCGAGCTTCATCGTCGTCGTCGTTGAAGCATTCTCTCATGTACTTTCATCGTTGTTGTTGTTGAAGCTTCACCTTTGCCTCTTTCTCTCCCTTGGTTGTGTTCACGTTGTTCATAAAAATGCATCGGGGTTCATATCTAGCTCTTCAATTTCAATTTAATATCCTGTGCTTCTGTTCTATTTCAGGCGATACTCATCTTCAATCTATATTACTTTTTGATTTGAAATGTAAATCTATTTTTAAATTTTGTGTATATTTTTGTAGTTGTGAAGATGAAATTTAGGAATTTACTAGTATAATAAATCTTTTCTTTTTTATCGAAGAGCTTATGAACACGAAAATAGTTTAATTCGGATATTTCCAAATTTATTTTGAAATCAACACGTTCAATTAATTGAGTGCTAAATTTGGCTTGCAATTTTAGGTTTTGGTTATAGAATTAGCTTTTCTACAATGAATAAGTTTTCTAAAACTTCTTATAAGGGTACTAAAAATTGTGATTGTTGGCTAAAAAACTACTGGATGAAATTATTTTAGAACTCTTTTTGATTCTCATAGGCTAAAAAATTGTTGCTTAATCTGTGTTTTTTTATTTACAGCGTACCCGGGAACCTACCCAAATAATGGCCGAATTCAAGTGCCTAGTAATGGAGATTCAATGCTACAAAACCAGCCCAAGAGGCAGAAACTTTCTGCCTTCCGCCGTGAGTCTCTTCCCAATTTTATCTTTCTTGAAACTTCAGGGACCAAACTGTAAATATTAAGCAATTTGAGTCCAAAAGATAATATCAGAAGAAGCTAAAGCCCAAAGCCCAAACTCGACCGGCGATGCGCGTGTGGGCTTAGCCTCGAACCTAAGCACACCTAGGTCCTCCCTCCTTCAAACACATGAGTTACCCCTTGGGGTTCCAAACCCTTATCCATTTTGTAGGCTTATAAAATGAACAATTCTTCATTTCCCCACCGATGAAGGGAGATTAGTTCCACACCATATTTTTCATGCCTCAAACACCTTACTTTGTGGACCAATATCTCTTTCAATTCTTAACGAAATTTGACGATCCTTGGCCCTACGGTCATCTACTCACTTAGTAGATTATGCACGTGTGAAGAACCAAAGTCTCCAACATGCGGAACCCTAGTGTTTAAGTCATTAAAGATAGGTGGACACAATACCCATCAAAGGCAAATTTCCAACAATCCCATCTTAAAAGAGATTTTGGCGCACTCACAAGGTGCCTATTTTCAGTAATCTTTCAGCGGACAGATGTTGCATATGGATAGGTAGCTTCAGCTTTGAACCTTCCATAGTTGAATACCATCGGACTTACTTACTTAAATCTCAAGGCCCACAACCCACGACCCACGACCCGAGCCAGGACGGGCGGGGGCGGCGCGCGTGTGGGCTTAGCCTCGAACCTAAGCACACCTAGGTCCTCCCTCCTTCAAACACATGGGTTACCCCTTGGGGTCCCAAACCCTTATCCATTTTTAGGCTTATAAAATGAACAATTTTTCCTTTCTTCACTGATGAGGGAGAGATTTGTTCCACACCATATTTTTCATACCTCAAACACCTTACTTTGTGGATCAATATCTTTTTTTTTCTTAACGAAACTTGACGATCCTTGGCCCTACGGTCACCTACTCACATAGTAGATTATGCACGTGTGAAGAACCAAAGTCTCAAACATGCGGAACCCTAGTGTTTAAGTCATTAAAGATGGGTGAATGCAATACCCATTAAAGCCAAATTTCCAACAATTTGTTATGCCTAATTAAGCTCATATCATGTATTATTCACTTTGGATCAAAATGTCTCGTGAATTTGTTTATTATAGATGTGCTTCATCGAGTTTAAATATGTAAACTTGTGTTATGTCTTATATGAAACTCCGTTTTATTATCTTTTTGGTGTGTGATTCATGTAATGAAAATTTATGGACCAAAGTATCCTTATTCGCTGGTCTACTCAGAGATTCTGGATTTGATCCCCAGCAGAGTCGAAAAAATAAATTTCACTTTGCCTTGTCCAACATAAGTTCTGTAGAAATGAAGTTATCCGGCTTAAGTTGTGTAGTAACTAATTTGCTTAGCATAAGTTTATAAATTTTTTGCCTTGTCCGACATAAGTTCTGTAAAAATGAAGTTATGCCGAATAACTTAATTCCTACATAACTTATGCCAGATAAGGAAAAGTTTCTATGGAACTTTGTCCGATAATGCATAGTTTCTATGAAACTTTGCTTTGCGAAATCAGGTCATATATAAGGAAAGGTCGAATTGAGGGTTAAAAATTAAAGACTACCCCAAAATAGGACATTCTTACGAATAGCTCTATGTGGATTAAATCATTTTTTTGGCGTGGATTGTCCTTCATACGGGTTGGTCTATAATGTGTCCCTCAATTAGCTGGTTTTTAATTTTTTCACATACTTTTCATTTAATGAAAGTTTATGGGCCAAAGCACCCTTATTCGCTAGGAGATTCTGGGTCACCAGAGTAAACAATAATAATAATTTCGCAAGGCATAAGTTTCTATAAACCCATGCCTTTTCGATATAAAGTTACATAGAAACTATGCCTTTATAAGATAACTTAATTTCTATAGAACTATGCCTTAAGAAACACTTTCTATGTGTTTTGCGCGAATATGCATAATTTCTATGAAACATTTGCCTTGCGAAAATTTTTTCTTCTTTTGATTCTGCCGGGGTTCGAATCTAAAATTTGATTTTTTTGATGTCAGGGATATTTTCGGCCACTTTAAAGTAGGCCTGGCCAGTGGCCAGGGCTCGGGTCTGGTCGGGTCGGGGTCAGGGCGGGACGGGCGAATGGGGCGGGGTCGGGTCTGGCGGGGTCGGGTTTGGCGGGACTTGCTCCAGTCCCGTCCCGATCCCGATCCCGATCCCGTCGGAATCGGGGCGGGCGGGGTCGGGTCGGAGTTGGGATCGGGGCGGGTTCCGGCGGGTTTTCCTTTTTTTGTTTTAATAACATATGTATAAAAAAATCAATAAACAAGACAAGATAGTGTAATAAAAACATCCCAAGGCTGTTTTTGTGCCTCTTATATTATTTAATAGACATATGATTTTTTTGTAATACAAATACAATTGTCTAAAATCTAAAATGCAACTTTGTGGTGTTGTCCAAAAGTTGCAAATTACATAATAAAATTGCAATTAAAAAAATTACATTCTCAAAAAACACATGTTCTAATTACTTGATAATTTCATGTGGTTATTCGGTTGGAATTGATATTTGTTGGTCAAATTGATCCATGTCGCTTTCACTACCTTCGGATAAGATTTCGTTGTAGTTTTCGTCTTCTTCTTCGTTGATCTCCGGTTGGCCGCACCTTCTCCGCTCGTATCCAATCTCTGAATAATACTGTAATTTCCAAGCTGTCTCCGGCTAATGAGTTCTGTGGTCTCTTCTTTGATATCTGCCGGCAGAAAAAGCGCTTTCAGACGCAGTTGATGACGCTTGAATGTTCAAAACATCTCGGGCCATCATTGAAACTGTTGGAAAGGTCTTCTCGTTCCCCCTCCAGTATTTCAGCAAGTCTTCATGTCCATCTTCATTGATAAATTCTTGGTACGGTACATAACCCTGCAAAACAAAAATATCCAACACTCTAATTTGGTTAGTAGCGGTACGGCCGCACATTCTATTTCTGAGGCTTTCAATACTAGCTGCAAAAACAACATGTCTTTTGTGAGGTTGTGTTGAAGATGAAGAATATGGTATACAAGCCGGTAAGTTACTAGCATTTTCTTGTTGATAAAACCTATATATTTTTTTGCATTGGTCTTCTACGCTAGACAACACTTCTTCTTTAGTTTGTTCAATAGGTGGTGGGTGATTTATATTTTTGGGACTTGGAGGTGGTAGTACTTTTATACAATCGTAAATAGTTTCAATTAGTGATTTAGTGCCGTCTATTTTAATAGTCGGATTTAATACAGCACCAATAATATAAATAGTGGGAATAAGAATAAAATATTTTCTTATTTTGATAAACATTTTTTTAATAGCTGCCATATAAGCTGTGTTTTCCATATATTCACTAAGTAATAAAAATATTAGAGTTATATAAAACAACATAGTTGAAATAGTAGGATAATATATACCGAAAAATTCTTTTGTTGCTTGAAAAAATTTCTCTAAAAATACAATAAGTTCAGAAATTTTTACCCAATCACTATCTACAACCATATCTGCTAGATTTTGATTATGAGAGTTAAAAAATAAAGTTATAGGTATTCTATAGTCATAAGCAACAAGTAGTTGCTCGTATAAAGAATTCCACCTAGTGGATACTTCTTGTGGAATTTTTCTATAAGGTAGTCCACAATCGTGACAAATTTTTTTATATTCTTTTCTTCGTTGTACTCTATTACTTTTAAAAATAAAGTTTATAGCAAATTGTATTTTACTAAGAATGTCTTGAAAAAGTGATAGATCATCCTTTACAATTAAGTTATATATATGACACACGCATTTTATATGAAAATGATCTGGAAAAGATGGAGTTAAACTATTTTTTAAAATTGTAATAGCGTAATTGTTAGAAAAAGCGTTATCTAATGTAATAGTCATAATTTTATTGGTTATTCCTGTTGACACCCAATTTTGTCCCATCTTTTATGATTTTATTCGTAATTTTTAATATTTTTGACACTTTTAAAATAATTTTAAAATATAGGCATATATGTGTGTATCTTCATATTATTATTATTATTCGCATATTTTATATCATTTGCATTTTTATAAAAATCATAAGTTATCCGAAATGCTATATTATTTTATTCTCGCAAAATTGCATCGCATTTCCCTTTTATTAAGCGTTAAGCATTTCGCAAAAATTATATTTTATTATTATCACGTCGTTATGTTATTTTAAATAATTCACATCTTTTACAAAAATAATATATATATATATATATAAATAGGTTTTAATATTAAACCCCTCTTTTATATTTTTAAATCCATAACATTTTTATTTCCTAACCCAATACAATTTCTACCCAACCTAAATTAAAACCCATTTTCGTCCAAACCCAAACTCCCCAATTAAATTCCTTTATACCCACTCCCAAAACCAAGCCCAACAACCATTCTCCATCACCCAAAACAATTAAACCCAAAACCCAATTCCCACAACCCAAAACTCCAAGCCCAACAATTTAATTCCCCAGTGCCCAACCCGTCGCCCCAACCCGACTCACCCGACCCGTCGGCCCAAGCCCAAAACCCCTTCCCTTTTAATTCCCCAAACCAACAAACCCTAAAACAAAAAAAATCTGAAAAACCCCCCAAAATCAAAACCCAAGCCGACGCCAAGCCCGACCGCCCACCTCGCCCGCCACCACTCCACTCCCCCGCCACCAACCCCGACACCCCCACACCCTCCCGTCACCGTCCAACCCATACCCCTAAAATCCGCTTCCAAATTCAGATTTTTTTGCCTTTAATTCAAAATTCAAACTCGATTCTTGGGGGGGAATCCACCTATAAATACCCCATGATTGTTCTTCATTTTGGGGAGGATTTTCGGAGAAGAAAAAAGAGATTTTGGAAGGATTTTCGGAATATACATAAAATACTTTGTTGTGTTCTTGAGTTTAAAGCATTTTGGCTCCTTTGTTGTTCAAGAATCAAGTCCGAAAAGGTTTGTCATCCCCTTTGATTCTCTGATTTTTTTCATCGATTTGGTCGGTCGAATTCGACTCGGTCGATCTTGTCGTAACATTTTCAGAATTCTTGCATTTCATATTTATGTATGTTGGTTATCTGAATTTGGTGTTAAGATTTGATTTGGATCACCGATTTCGGTCGTTATCGATTGCCTGGGTCGACCCGATTTGAATTTCCAAATTTCTTGCATTATTCTTTGTTGTTATCATTGGTTATCTGAAATTGTTGAATTTATTTGATTAGGGTTGAAACACTGATCCGGGTCATCGATCCGGGTCAGTCGACCAATTGGGTAACATTTCCGAATTCTTGCATTTCATATTCTTGTTATTGGTTATCTGAATTTGGTGTTGAAATCGATTCGAGTTTGGATTGCTTGATCCGGTCAGTCAACGGTTGGGTAACATTTGAAATTCTTGCATTACATATTCTTGTTATTGGTTATCCGAATTTGGTGTTAAAATTTGATTCGGGTTTGGATCACAGATTCGGTCGGTCATCGACCCGATTCGGTTCGACGATTCGTAATATTTTGAAATTCTTGCATTACATATTCTTGTTATTGGTTATCCGAATTTGGTGTTAAAATCGATTTGGGTTTGGATCATTTGATTTGGATTCGGATCATCGATTGGTCGAGATCGACCGGATCGGTCGATCCGATTTGGATATTTTCGAATTCTTGCATTTTCATATTTTTGTATGTTGGTTATCTGAAATTGATGGAATTATTTGATGACGGTTGAATCTCCTATTCGGTCAGATTCTTGCCGGGTCAGATCGACGGTTTGAATTTCCAAATCTCTTGCATTATTCTTGTGGTTATTATTGGTTATCCAAAATTGAAAAAGTCCGATTCGGGTTGGCAGACCGATTCGGTCGGTCATCGACCGGATCGGTCGACCCGATTTTTGGCGTATTTCAGTTATGGCATTTTCATACTGTTTGCTAGTTATCTAAAAATCTGAATTTCGATTTTCATTGGTCATTGCTCATGATCCGGGTCGGATTTTTCCATAAATACCTCTTAATCTGTTCGGTTCCAACATTTCGAATTTGGTTGGATAATTTAATTGCTCAACGCTTTCGTTTCTTTGGCTTTGTTTTATTATTTTATTAATATCGCATCTAGGCCGATGAAATTGAAATCGAGGCCGCACTTTTTCGGTTCGCTCCAAAGCATTAATTCTCTGTTTTGATTTGCCTGTTTGATTTCTTTGTTTTGATAGTTCTTCGATTGCTTTCCGTGTTATTTCTTGTTTCTAAATACCGCATTTAGGCGGATGAAATTGAATTCAAGGCCGCGCTTTCGTTTCTCTGTTTTCAGTTTACTGTTTTAAACATCCGTGCGACGGATATCACTGTTTTACTGTTTTGAACAAATACCGCGTCTGTTCGGGCGCTGTTTCGCTTCGCCATCGCTGATTCAGTTGATTATTGTTTTTATCGCTTTTTACGTTTTATCGCTTTTAAAATAAACACCGCACCTTTCAGATATTGCTTTCTGTTTGATCCATTGTTTGACATTAAAATATCCGATTCTTGTTTCTTGTTTTAAATTAAACACCGCTTTTTTCGGAAATTGTTTTTACGCTCTGTTTTTACGCTATCATATCGCTATCTGCTTGTTTGTTCCGATTTAAAATTTTACTGATTTTGAACACGATACTACACCGGCCGATGAAAAATATCCGTCGATTTTGAGGCCTACACAGTTGCAAAGACGGAAATATAACTTCTGGGCAAGGATGAAGATTTAAACCTTTTATCCGAGATCAACATGTTTAGTAGGCGAGGTGACTAAAATAACCAACAAGTTATATATATTCGCAGCCACGACGTGATTATAGTGATCTTTTCTATTTCACCCGAGAGACCAACACGTTTAGTAGGCGAGGCAATCAAAAATAAACCACATTAGTCATATGTTTGCAGCCACGACGTGATTGGAATGTTCTTTTCAAAATTTAAGTCTGAGCCCTCCGTGATCAAAACATTCACTGTTTTGAATACGGATATGAAGTTATTTGTATTTAATTATTTCTAACCGTTTGTTCTTGTGACTTAGGGGACTAAAGTAAAATACAGGCAATTATTCCTCGGAGTTTATTTATTTTATTTCTTTCTTTAAATTCAGCTTTTATCTCGCTTTGTATTGTAATATTATTTATCGCACTTATGTAATTATTAAAATGCTTAGAATAAGGCAAACTTAGGATTTATTCATAGGTTAGTTAAAGATTTGAAACCCGTCGCTAGCTTATTTATTTGTAGGCTCGCAAACTTAGAAATCCTTCGCTAGTTTATTTATTTTAGGCTCGTCACGCTTATTCAAGATTTTTAAACAACTCTTGTCATCTTTATTTGCTTCAATTAATTGTACAAATAAGCTTATCCTTTATTATTATTTTTGCAACTTGTTGATTTTGAAAGATTCGCTTCTTTGGCATTATAAAGAATTTATTGTCACAAATGCATGTTTTCTAAAAACTTTACATGTATCTTTCTTTTATGTCATCTGAATACGTACTTGTATAAAATGCATCATATTTGCAAACATCCTTTTTTATTATACTTGTAAAACATGTATTTTTCTAGCAATAATTAATCTGAGTTTTACCGGATAACCGCAAGTTAGCGGATCTTAAAGGATGCATAACCCCTTCCCTTTAGGATAATAAAGAACCCTTACCTAGAATCTCACTAGTTTCGCAGACCTTAAAATTGGAGTTTACATTGCAGCACTTAGTTTAATATTTAGGTGTCCTAATTCACCGTAAAAAATAATTAGGTGGCGACTCCTCAATCATTTACCCAGGAATCACCCCCATACGTCTGTGCTCCGCTTTGACCCGAGCAGGTCAAAATAGGGCGCGACAGCATGGCGACTCCACTGGGGAGCATCAGGTTCTTAAACCATAGCAAGTTCGGATTAATTATTGCTTACTTTTTTTTTTTATTATTATTTGATTTAGTGCTTTGATGTGTTTCATTTATGAGATTTTTGCATAAACTGCTTTAATTGCTATATTGTCTTACTGCTTTCCTTAAATTGGCATTCCGCTCATATTTCTTCCACTCTGGAAAATTGACACTATCACACACTACACGCGAGGTGTGTTTTGCGCACCCGCAAATTTCTTTCAAATTACCAAATTTTTAGGAGAGTTGGTATATGCGCGGAGCGTCCGGACCATCCGGTTGGCCGCGTAGCCTTCTCACTCGAGCAGTCCGCTCGGGAACCTTGAGTCTAGTCAGCCAAATCTTAGAAAATTTAAGATAGAGCTATACCACCCTTTATTTTAAGTCATGCATGCATACACCTTAGGTGGGTCGATCCTTGGTATCGACTCCACAATTAAGAAATCCGCCAAAGATGTCTACGGGTCTCACAACCCAACGACCAATCATCATATTATGTGTAGCGTGATAAGGATAGACTAATCCAAGACTAATCATGACATGCTGAAATTGGAAAATGTACATTCATTTTGTATCATTTCCGACAAAGCATTGCAGTTTAGCAGCTTGGATCAAATCTGTCGTAATCCCGCATATCTGGCGTTTAGGCCCACCTCCGGCATAAGGGAGGCCCCATGCATATTAGGATGCGCATTTAATTGTCTTACAATCATTTTGTTATTTTCTACTGCTTTCCACTATGTGTATATTATTTGAGTCAATAATTACTCACCTTATACTAATTTGGCTTTCTTCATTTTTCAGGAGATTCATTTTGCCTTATTTATTTCCCCAAAAAGTTGATTCGTGTTGACTAAAACTGACGGAGCACCCCATCTGTTATTTCCCAATCCTGCCTATCCAAATTGTATTAGTACTTAATGAAAAATGCGATTTAAATTGAGGCCTGAACCACATTTTATGCAGTTTAATGTATTTTGCCTCCACCTTTTGAAAGCTTAAAATGACAAATCTTCATTGCTTTGGCTATTTTAAAATCTGCTTTGTTTAAATAATTTTCCTTTTTTTTTTTCATCATGCAAACTAATTTGTCGGCAATATGTGACATGTAATGAAACAAGCAAACAAAATCCAAACAATGAACAGGACTTCGAAGAGTATGAGGAAGACTCGCAACCAGAAGAATTGACAGAGGAATTGGAACATTTTGAGAATAAACCAAAGCCAAATTTAGAAGAAACTGAGGCAATAAATTTGGGGGATGCAGAAAATGTGAAAGAAACAAGAATCAGCGTCCATCTGAACGCCCCACAAAGGAAAGAACTGACGGATCTTTTGAGGCAATATATCGACGTATTTGCTTGGTCTTATGACGAGATGCCAGGATTGAGCACGGATATTGTTTCGCATAGATTGCCTATCGATCCATCTTACCCTCGGTGAAACAAAAACCAAGGAAAATCAAGCCCGATTTGAGTTTAAGGGTCAAGGAAGAGGTGTCCAAGCAATTGACGCAAAGGTCATTCGGGTCACAAGATACCCGACTTGGTTGGCCAACATTGTACTGTGCCAAAGAAAGATGGAAAGATACGAGTGTGCGTGGATTATCGAGATCTCAACAAGGCCGGCCAGAAGGATGACTTCCCTCTTCCAAATATTCACATACTCATTGACAAGCGTGCAAAGCATGAATTACAATCATTTGTTGATTGCTTTGCTTTGGTTACCACCAAATCTTGATGGATGAGGAAGATGCAGAGAAGACAACATTCACTACACCTTGGGGGTATCTTTGTTATCGAGTAATGCCGTTCGGACTCAAGAATGCACGGGTGCCACCTACATGAGGGCCATGACTACCATTTTTCATGATATGATCCACAAAGAGATAGAGGTTCACGTAGATGACGTTATTATCAAGTCGCGAAGGACTTGAGATCACTTAATGATTTAGAGAAGTTTTTGACCGACCGAGGCGGTATAACCTGAAGTTAAATCCCGCAAAGTGCGATTTGGTGTCCTATTTGGGAAGGCTGTTAGGTTTCATTGTAAGTAGAAGGGTATTGAATTGGACCCCTCGAAGGTAAAAGCTATTCAAGACTTGCCTCCTCCAAAGAGTCGAAAGGGCGTAATGAGTTTCCTTGGTCGCCTCAACTACATCAAAGAGTTCATAGCACAATCAGCGGTGATATGTGAGCCAATATTCAAGCTCTCAAGAAAGACGCCGCTACCAAGTGGACATCGGATTGCCACAAGCTTTCGATAGAATCAAAGAATACTTGTCTAACCCACTGTTTTGGTGCCTCCGAACCGGAAGGCCGTTCTTTGTTATATCATGCGTGTTAGAAAATGCATTTGGAGTGCGTCTTTGGGACAACATGACGAAACAGGAAAGAAGGAGCAGGCCATATACTACTTAAGCAAGAAGTTCACACCGTATGAAGCTCGGTATACTTTGCTGGAACGCACTTGTTGTGCCTTAACGTGGATTGCACAAAAGTTTAGACATTATCTGTCTGTATATACCACTTATCTCATCTCAAGGATGGACCCGCTCAAATACATCTTTCAGAAGCCCATGCCCACTGGAAAGCTAGCGAAGTGGCAAATCTTATTAAGTGAATTCGACATCATATATGTCACCCAAAAGGCTATCAAAGGACAAGCATTAGCCGACCATCTTGCTTTGAAAACCACGTGGATGAAGAATACATGCCTCTCGGACTTATTTTCCGGACGAGGAGGTCTTGCTTGTTGGAGAAGACATCTCGGAAGAGTACCGGGTTGGAGAATGTTCTTCGACTGAGCCGCAAACTTCAAAGGGTTGGTATTGGAGCAGTTTGATTTTAATCAGTCAACACTACCCAATTTCGGCAAAACTCCGATTTCCATGCACCAACAATATGGCGGAATATGAAGCTTGTGTACTCGGACTTAGAATGGCCGTTGATATGAACATTCAAGAACTGTTGGTTATAGGTGATTCGGACTTATTGATTCATCAGTGCAAGGCGAATGGGCGACCAAGAACGGGAAGATACTTCCTTACGCATTGCGTGAAAGAATTATGCAAAAATCAGCAAGATAGAATTCAAGCATATCCCACGAACTCAAAACGAGTTCATTGATGCTCTGGCAACACTTGTCCTCCATGATTCAACATCCAGGATAAGAACTACATTGATCCCATCAAGGTGAGCTTATCGGATCACCGGCATATTGTTTCAACATAGATGGAGAGTTGGATGGAAAGCCTTGGTACCACGACATTAAGAGATATCTCAAGATAGGTGAATATCCGTAAGGCATAACCCGATACAAAAGAGGACACTCGGGAGGTTAGCAAACCATTTCTTCCTAAACGGAGAAATCCTTTATCGGAGGACTCGGATCTCGGTTTGTTAAGATGTGTTGATGCTCGAGAGGCAAGCGGTTTAGTTGAAGAGATACACGGAGGCACGTGCGGGCCTCACATGAATGGCTTCACTTTGGCAAAGAAGATTCTAAGAGCGAGGATACTTTTGGATGACCATGGAAACAGATTGCATCCACTTCGTGCAAAGATGCCCTCGATGTCAGATTCATGGCGATCTAATCAAGGTATCCCCTAACGAACTCAATGTGACGTGCTCTCCTTGTCCATTCGCAGCTTGGGGCATGGATGTCATTGGCCCTATTGAACTGCCGCATCAAATGGACCGCAGATTTATTCTAGTGTCAATTGACTATTTCACACAGTGGGTAGAAGCATCGTCCCACAAGTCAGTAACAAAGAAAGTGGTAGTTGATTTTGTCCGCAATAACATCATTTGTCGATTTGGAATCCCTGAGTCGATTATAACAGACAATGGGGCTAATCTCAATGATGTCGATGAATGAGATATGCGAGAAGTTTAAGATCACTCACCGCAATTCCACTGCATCGACCTCGGATGAGCGGAGCGGTCGAGCGACCAACAAAAACATCAAAAGAATACTACGAAAGATGATTGATAATTACAAGCACCGGCATGAGCATCCGCCTTTTGCACTTTTGGGATATCGCACTACTGATCAGGACTTCACCGGGCAACGCCGTATCTATTGGTCTATGGAGCGAAGGCGTGTTACCGAGAAGTGGAAATACCATCTTTGAGAATTATCCAAGAACGAGCTGAACGGCGAAATGGATACGTAATCGTCTGAACAATTGATCTTTGATTGATGAAAAGCGATTGAACGCGATGCCGCCACGGACAACTTTATCAAAACAGAATGGCCAAAGCTTTCAACAGGAAAGTAAAACCAAGGACTTTCGAACCGGGGCAATTGGTGCTAAAACGAATATTCCCGCACCAAAATGAAGCTAAAGGAAAATTCGCACCTAACTGGCAAGGGCCTTATATGGTTCACCGGGTGTTGACTGGACGAGCGTTAATCCTAGCTGAAATGGACGGTGAAGTATGGCCAAAAGCTATCAACGCGGATGCAGTGAAAAGATACTACATTTAGGATTTTTCTGTGTAATGCATTTCTTGTGTTGTAAAAAATTGCGCTCCCAGGCGGGATACGCAAAGAACCCATGTCGGGTTCCGTTTCCTAGATTGCAAATCTCCCCAAAAAAAACACATTTCTTTGTAACATGAACTACGTTATGACCTGATTCCCTCGGCGGGATACGTAGGAGGCCACATCAGCTTCGGTCCCATTTTAGAAAATCCTTACAATCCTCTTTTGCTTGTAATGAACTACGTCATGACCTGATTCTCTCATGGGGATACGTAGGCGGCCTAAATCGGCTTCGGTCCCACCATTAGGAAATATTTTCTCCTTTGTCTCACAAAAGACAAAATGCACCCATCTGATCACCCTGATAGGGCAGGCAAGAAATCTACACAAGACTCGGTTGTCCGTTCAAAAGATCGTCATTATCATATATCAGACACTGGGGCATTTTTAAGGGATCACTGTCAGAGGACGCCGATAAACATGGAAAACCATCGGCAAACTAAGTCTTCAGCCAGAAGAATTTTGGATAAGACGTTTGCTTTGTTTCACCGCATGTCACTGCTCGACAGATATATATATATGTGCAGTAATTTTTATAAGCAAATTATTTTCAACAAACATTTTCATCAAAATTCGATATAATTTTTTATGTTTCTATTTTTTAAGATGCATTTCTACAAATTATTTTCGAATGTTTTCATTAACGGCTGGCCAAGACTGGGAAGCAGAGAGGGGCTACGGGTCCGAGTTAGCAGAGTTAGCAGGACATGCAAATACCAAGACCGAAGCTACAAAGTCAACGCGAATCAACTCCCCCCTCCCAAAACTCATAAATTTATTTGAGTACAGGTTCTTCAGGTCGAAAACAGCAGGGAAGCTGCAACATTTATGAGCAGATTCGCAAGGGCCTCCGCATCGCAACTCACTACAAGAATCCCTTTCCTGTTTGGAGATTGTACAAAGACGTCATGCTAAACTACATGTTCCCAACCGTGTTGTGTCCACGGAAAGAACGGTATTTCGACTTACAGGGTCGCATTCTCATCTACTCAACTTTTGCATTGCTTATGTCCACACATTAACTATCATGGCATGGCAATAGGGCCCCACTTTACATTACGTCAACACGACGACACAAATCAGGCGCCCACCTTCTAATGCGGGCGCCCACCTTCTAATGCGGATATGTTTTAAATCAGGCGCCCACCTTCTAATGCGGGTATGTTTTAAATCAGGCGCCCACCTTCTAATGCGGGTATGTTTTAAATCAGGCGCCCACCTTCTAATGCGGGTATGTTTTAAATCAGGCGCCCACCTTCTAATGCGGGTATGTTTTAAATCAGCGCCCACCTTCTAACGCGGTATGTTTTAAATCAGCCCACCTTCTAATCTTGGTATGTTTTAAATCAGCGCCCACCTTCTAACGCGGTATGTTTTAAATCAGCGCCCACCTTCTAACGCGGTATGTTTTAAATCAGCGCCCACCTTCTAATCTGGGTATGTTTTGATCAGCGCCCACCTCCTAACGCGGGTATTTAAATTTCATCAGCGCCCACCTCCTAACGGGTATTTAAATTTGATCAGCGCCCACCTCCTAATGCGGGTATTTAAATTTCAGTCAGGCACCCACCTCATAATGCGGGTATTTTATTTTAAACCAGGCGCCCACCTCCTAATGCGGGTATTTTATTTTAAATCAGGCGCCCACCTCCTAATGCGGGTATTTTATTTTAAATCAGGCGCCCACCTTCTAATGCGAGTACTTTATTTTAAAGTGTAAACAGGCGCCCGCCAACGCCATCATCTGCACAACATTAAGCAACGACATCATTTCAACTTACAAAGTCATATTCTCACATACATATCTTATGCAATCATATACACTAACTTTTATCTTCGCTCTGGTCCACAGGAACTCGAATCGGCGGGAGCTTTCAGCATAACATGGAACTCTATCTCACGGCGAACCAAGGCAATTTGGTCAAACGACCTACTTCGAACGTCGATCCGCTCTTTCCCATTAATTTCGTGTCTGCGACGGTGTCATCCTAAGTCGACACTTTGGGGCATTGTTTCTTGAATGTGCACCATCTTTTTGCAACTTCTATACCCTCGGGATTCTATTTCTTACCATGCGATCCGAGGATCGGGCAAAATTGGCTACTCAGTCAACTTTCTTTGGCGAAAACTCTTTCATCGTCTCCGTCCAAAGAGGGGCATCTGTTGACACCCAATTTTGTCCCATCTTTTATGATTTTATTCGTAATTTTTAATATTTTTGACACTTTTAAAATAATTTTAAAATATAGGCATATATGTGTGTATCTTCATATTATTATTATTATTCGCATATTTTATATCATTTGCATTTTTATAAAAATCATAAGTTATCCGAAATGCTATATTATTTTATTCTCGCAAAATTGCATCGCATTTCCCTTTTATTAAGCATTAAGCATTTATAAAAATTATATTTTATTATTATCAAATCGTTATGTTATTTTAAATAATTCACATCTTTTACAAAATAATAATATATATATATAAATAGGTTTTAATATTAAACCCCTCTTTTATATTTTTAAATCCATAACATTTTTATTTCCTAACCCAATACAATTTCTACCCAACCTAAATTAAAACCCATTTTCGCCCAAACCCAAACTCCCCAATTAAATTCCTTTATACCCAAATTTCAAAACCGAAGCCCAACAACCATTCCCATCACCCAAAACAATTAAACCCAAAACCCAATTCCCACAACCCAAAACTCCAAGCCCAACAATTTAATTCCCCAGCCCAACCCGTCGCTCTAACCCGACTCACCCGACCTGGCCCAAGCCCAAAACCCCTTCCCTTTAATTCCCAAACCAACAAACCCTAAAACAAAAAAATCAAAACCCCCAAATCAAAAACCCAAGCCGACGCCATGCCCGACCGGCCACCTCGCCCGCCACCACCCACTCCCGCCACCAACCCCGACACCCCCACACCCTCCCGCTACTTCGTCCAACCCATACCCCTAAAATCCGCTTCCAAATTCAGATTTTTGCCTTTAATTCAAAATTCAAACTCGATTCTTGGGGAATCCACCTATAAATACCCCATGATTGTTCTTCATTTTGGGAGGATTTTCTGAGAAGAAAAAGAGATTTTGGAAGGATTTTCTAATATACATAATACTTTGTTGTGTTATTGAGTTTAAAGCATTTGGCTCCTTTGTTGTTCAAGAATCAAGTCCGAAAAGGTTTGTCATCCCTTTGATTCTCTCGATTTTTTTCATCGATTTGGTCGGTCGACCGACTCGGTCGACCTTGCCGTAACATTTTCGTAATTCTTGCATTTCATATTTATGTATGTTGGTTATCTGAATTTGGTGTTAAGATTTAATTTGGATCACCGATTTGGTCAGTTCTTGACCGGTCGGGTCGACCGATTTGAATTTCCAAATTTCTTGCATTATTCTTTGTTGTTATCATTGGTTATCTGAAATTGTTGAATTTATTTGATTAGGGTTGAAACACCGATCCGGTCGAAACATCGATCCGGTCGGTCGACTTATTGGGTAACATTTCGAATTCTTGCATTTCATATTCTTGTTATTGGTTATCCGAATTTGGTGTTGAAATCGATTCGAGTTTGGATTCTTGATCCGGTCAGATCATCGACCGGTCGGTCGACTTGATTGGGTAACATTTTCAGAATTCTTGCATTACATATTCTTGTTATTGGTTATCTGAATTTGGTGTTAAAATTTGATTCGGGTTTGGATCACAGATTCGGTCAGTCATCGACCGATTGATTCGACGATTGTCGGGTAATATTTTCAATTCTTGCATTACATATTCTTGTTATTGGTTATCTGAATTTGGTGTTAAAATCGATTTGGGTTTGGATCATTTGATTTGGATTCGGATCAACGATTCGGTCAGATCGACCGGATCGGTCGATCCGATTTGGATATTTTCAGAATTCTTGCATTTTCATATTTTTGTATGTTGGTTATCTGGAATTGATGGAATTATTTGATGACGGGTTGAATCTCCTATTCGGGTCAGATTCTTGACGGTCAGTCGACGGTTTGAATTTCCAAATCTCTTGCATTATTCTTTGTGGTTATTATTGGTTATCGAAAAATTGAAAAAGTCCGATTCGGGTTGGCATCCGATTCGGTCGGTCATCGACCGGATCGGGTCGATCCGATTTTTGGCGATTTCCAGATTATGGCATTTTTCATACTGTTTGCTAGTTATCTAAAAATCTGAATTTCGATTTTCATTCGTCATTGCTCATGATCCGGTCGGATTTTTCCATAAATACCTCTTAATCTCGTTAGGTTCCAACATTTCGTAATTTGGTTCGGATAATTTAATTGCTCACCGCTCGCTTTCTTTGGCAATCGCTTTTATTGTTTTATTAATATCGCATCTAGGCCGATGAAATTGAAATCGAGGCCGCACTTTTTCGTTTCTGTTCCAAAGATTAATTCTCTGTTTCGCTTTGCCTGTTTCGATTTCTTTGTTTTGATAGTTTCTTGATTGCTGTTTCCGTGTTATTTCTTCGTTTCTAAATACCGCATTTAGGTGATGAAATTGAATTCAAGGCCGCGCTTTCGTTTCTCTTTCGCCATCGTTTTAAACATCCGTCGACGGATATCACTGCATTTCTTGTTTTGAACAAATACCGCTGGTCTGTCGGGCGCTGTTCGCTTCGCCATCGCTCGGATTGATTATTATTTTTACTATTTTTACGTTTATCGCTTTTAAAATAAACACCGCACCTTTCAGATATTGCTTTCCTGTTTCAGTCCACTGTTTCAGCATTAAAATATCCGATTTACTGTTTTACTGTTTTAAATTAAACACCGCGTCTTTTTCGGAAATTGTTTTTCTGCTACTGTTTTTCTGCTACTGTTACTGCTTACTGCTGCTGTTTCTGTTCCGATTTAAAATTTTACTGATTTGAACACGATACTACACTGGCCGATGAAAAATATCCGTCGATTTTGAGGCCTACACAGTTGCAAAGACGGAAATATAACTTCTGGGCAAGGATGAAGACTTAAACCTTTTATCCGAGATCAACATGTTTAGTAGGCGAGGTGACTAAAATAACCAACAAGTTATATATATTCGCAGCCACGACGTGATTATAGTGATCTTTTCTATTTCACCCGAGAGACCAACACGTTTAGTAGGCGAGACAATCAAAAATAAACCACATTAGTCATATGTTTGCAGCCACGACGTGATTGGAATGTTCTTTTCAAAATTTAAGTCTGAGCCCTCCGTGATCAAAACATTCACTGTTTTGAATACGGATATGAAGTTATTTGTATTTAATTATTTCTAACCGTTTGTTCTTGACAGCTTGCAGGGACTAAAGTAAAATAAAGGCAATTATTCCTCGGAGTTTATTTATTTTATTTCTTTCTTTAAATTCAGCTTTTATCTCGCTTTGTATTGTAATATTATTTATCGCACTTATGTAATTATTAAAATGCTTAGAATAAGGCAAACTTAGGATTTATTCATAGGTTAGTTAAAGATTTGAAACCCGTCGCTAGCTTATTTATTTGTAGGCTCGCAAACTTAGAAATCCTTCGCTAGTTTATTTATTTTAGGCTCGTCACGCTTATTCAAGATTTTTTAAACAACTCTTGTCATCTTTATTTGCTTCAATTAATTGTACAAATAAGCTTATCCTTTTATTATTATTTTTTGCAACTTGTTGATTTTCGAAAGATTCGCTTCTTTGGCATTATAAAGAATTTATTGTCACAAATGCATGTTTTCTAAAAAACTTTACATGTATCTTTCTTTTATGTCATCTGAATACGTACTTGTATAAAATGCATCATATTTGCAAACATCCTTTTTTATTATACTTGTAAAACATGTATTTTTCTAGCAATAATTAATCTGAGTTTTACCGGATAACCGCAAGTTAGCGGATCTTAAAGGATGCATAACCCCTTCCCTTTAGGATAATAAAGAACTCTTACCTAGAATCTCACTAGTTTCGCAGACCTTAAAATTGGAGTTTACATTGCAGCACTTAGTTTAATATTTAGGTGTCCTAATTCACCGTAAAAAATAATTAGGTGGCGACTCCTCAATCATTTACCCAGGAATCACCCCCATACGTCTGTGCTCCGCTTTGACCCGAGCAGGTCAAAATAGGGCGCGACAATTCCATAATAATGGCACACTTGATAAATATTATCTGCAATAAAAGTACCAGTGTGCCTATCATCTATATATCTATACGCTAAGATACATTTTTGCATAGACCATTTATAATCTATCCAATGACAAGTTACAGTTAAATAATCATGGCCGTTAGTACTACGACCTATATCAGACGTGATAGATACTTTGCCATTAAAATTATATAATGAATAACGTAAATATTGTTGATATTCATGTGCGAATTTAAATACATCTCTCTTAACACTTGATATAGGAAAACCGTTAAAAGCAGGATTATATATATCTCTAATGTAATGAATAAAACCGGGAGATGAAGAAAATGAAAAAGGCAAACCCTCCACAACAACTAATTTTGATATTGCTTCCCTATCTCTATGTTTATTGTATTTAGGGCCTACAATTCCCCCCGTCATAGGGTTAATTTGACCATGTACTTGGTCCGGGATAGTATCAGTATGTGAACCTTGTCCCGATGGAGCGGGCGTTTGCGCACCCGATTTTGAAGCCTGGTATTGGGCATACCTAGCTGGATGAGCACTTACTACGTGTCTAATTAACCCCCCCCCCCCCCCCCCCCCCGTCCCACAGTGACCTTTTCCAGTTTTAAATTTTAAAACATTTTTACAAATTTTACATATAGCTACTTGATTCTCTGCGTCCCTATCAAAAAATGTCCATGCATCTGATTTTAATGGTCGTTTTGATGGACCTCGTCTCATACTAGGGGGAATAAGAGGCATTTCAGTTGAAGGTGCACTAGTGGGTGTGTTGTCATCAACATTAGTGAGTGTATCATCTAGATCATCGTCTAAATTAAACTATTAAAGTCTTCTTGAGTTCCAGAAAATAGTTCCTCGTCTAAATCTAATGATATTGTAGGAAAATATTGAGTATCAACAAAATCATCCTGTGTAGGAATAAGATGACTAGAAGAAGTACCCTTGCCCTGGTTGCCCCTACTAGAAGAAACACCCTTACCCTTAAACATACCTCTTAATCCTTTCATCTTAATTATGATAATAAATAATTAAAGACAATAAAATTAAGTGCGCTAAATAAAATAAACAGACAATAATAATTTAATGAAGGAACGAATGTACCAAACGCCGACGTAACATCGACGTGTAATCGAGAGGTTGAAAATTGAAACTTTGGTCGATGGAAGATCCTCAAGCTAGTTGCCAACTTCACTTCCAATTCCCAAATGAATAAATAAAATTGAATATTTAGTAAACAATGTAGAGAGAGATATTGAGAGATTAGAGAGATTGTAGGAAGATTTGTGAGAAAGATGAAGAGAAAATGAGTTATTTATAGTTGGAAAATTGGGTTAAAGTGTAAATATAATAACTTATGGGTTAAAAATAAATATTAAGGCGTAGGGGGTTGGGGGAGGGGGGGGGAGGCCAAAAATGGCCGTTGCCCGGGACGAGACATTGTCCCATCCCGAGTTCGAGTCCCGCTACCGTTTTTTTTACTCGGGGTCGGGACGGGGTCGGGTCTGGGTCGGGCCGTCCCGACCCACTGGCCAGCCTTTCTTTAAAGTACCGAAGGACAAAAATTAAAGACCAAAGATTTGAGGGGCCAAAACTAAAGACCACCCCAAATAGGGGCATTCCTGCGAATGACCCTGTTTAAATTGGGTCTAGATCCACTCGAGTTCCATTTTTTTGCGCGGATTTTCCTTCAAACGCACCGGTCTTTAATTTTTTTGCCCATGCTATTTATTTTTATAAAAATATTCAGGCCTACCTTGCAAGGCATAGTTTCTGTAACATTTTTATCTCCGCAAACTGAAATTTTGCTTATGTAGGAATTAAGTTATGCGACATAGTTTTGTAGTATTTTTTCAGATTATGTTGAGTGTTGAAAATTACGCCTTATCCGGTATAATTTGTGTGGATGTTATGATACATATATCGAATTTAAACGCTAAATATGCCCGTCAAAATATGAAATTATGTTTTTTCATATTATGTTGAGTGTTGAAAGTTATACCATGTCCGACATAATTTGTGGGTTGTTATGATACATATGCTTAAGCTGAACACTAATTATGTCTTACAAAATTCTATTTATACCGCGCTAAAAAGGAATTAAGGATAAAAATTAAAGAATACAAATTTGAGGGACAAAAAATTAAAAACCATCCCAAAATAGGGACATTTGTGCGTATGACCCTTCAGTTTTAAGTCTAGAATCCTAAGTTAGGCAGATTTCTTGATTCGATTGTTGGGCGGCTCATCACTCATTCTCTCTTTCCTTTTGCCTGCAAAAAAGGTGATGAGATTGCTTGTGTAATTGGGCCCACATTTGACACCCTATTGGGCCATTTCTGTTGTGGATTGCAGTTTAGCCCAATGAGGTTGTCTCATCTAGCGAGATTGCTTTTGTGTGTAATTGGGCCCACATTTGACACCCCTAATTGGGCCATTTCTGTTGTGGATTGCAGTTTAGGCCTATGAGGTTGTCTCATCTAGCCCGCACTTGATAAATGTTATCCGATACATGCCTTCCTTCTGTTCCTGCTCCTTGGAGTTGTTTGGTTCATGGATAAGAGAAGAAGAATATATAAATGGATATAATTATATAAGCTACTAATGTGAAATTTGTTTTAACATAGAGAAATTTGTTTTAATATAGAGTATTGACCTCTAGGGATTTATTATTTGGATTACTTAGTATAGTGTAACCATTTAGGGTGCGTTCGGTACGGAGGAAAATGTTTTCCATAGAAAATATTTTCTTGGAAAATGAGTTCTTGGAAAAAAGTGAATTGCTTACTTATTTGTGAAAATTTCATAAATGACTATAGTTTAAGGGTTAATTTTTTCGTCTAGCTATAGTTTCAATAATTACAAAGCGTAGCTAGTTTTATATAGATACAACAATTGTATTTCCACTGTGTCCATAAATTTGTCTCACAACGAGTAAAAATTTGCAGAAATCATGGAGAGGATTTGTTAAACATGGCAAATACAATAAATTATTCCTCAAATCACGTTGAACGAATTTGCTTCTATATTTTCACACAGCTCTTTACTCTTCCATATGTTCAATTTGAAATTCAAATTTCCATCATCATTATCATCAAAACAAAGCACTGTAGTACCGAATTTGAATACAATTATAACAAACTTATGTATTAAATTTTTCTCAAGCTCATTCGTGATTCGTGTTCGTTGATGTATATCTAATTCTATTTTGTTCTTACGAGTTTCTACGGAATTCCTTCGTATTGACGTATACCAAAATTGTTGCATTTTTCTCGTATCAAATATATACCGGAGTACCAACATAAATACTGCATTCTGCAGGTATAAAACTTTGAATGCAATTGATGTTCATGTTAATTTTGTCAAATTGATCTAGTTCAGTTGATTTAGTTTTACTTTTTTTATTTTTCTGATTTACAGTATTGAATTATGATACAAAAATGTCGAATATAACGTCGTTAATTCGACATTCCGATAGTTGTAACAATCAGAATTATTTATGAATTACATTATCGATGCAATTGTTTTCAAAGAGTATGTGTCGTACGAGCAGTTGGTTGCTGCAATAGCGAATCAAGTTAGAATAAACATGAGTTTAAAAATAACTAATATCAAATACATGATCGAAGGTAATTCTATGCCTATGGAAATATACAACGACATGAGTGTCAGGGTGTACGTTGAACTGAAGAAAGAAAATAGACAGTTTAACATGTATCCACTGTGTATCACTACAATTGATAAGGTGAGTGAATACAATGCGTCAGATGAAAGTGTTATTCAAAGTGGCCTAGCGTAAATCGAATGCGTGCATGACATACAAGCTATGGATATATATGATTCGATGGTACTGGCGACATTAACTTCTGGTCAGCCAATAGTTATATTAGGAGAGGTCAAGCATTTGATCATTACAGTTCATAATCACAAAGAGGTCATGGTAGATCATGTATACAATGATAAATACACTCTAAAATATGTGATGGCGAAGAATGCAATACAGAATAGGTTTCAATTACGTACAGAGAGATAAAATTCTATAAGGTCGGTTGTCTTCACAATTTGAATGATGTATTCGTACATGTATATAAATATATATTTGTGTATATTAATTTAGTGTATAAAGTTATTGCTATTATACCTATACAATACGTTTTGTGAGTACAATGTGTCTATATATTAAGTTTGAATATTCAACTGAATGTCTATGTATACAAATTCGGATTTGCAGCTATACACTTGTATGCATATTAGAACAATGTCAGGGAATATTCAAGGCTTCAAGTATTAATAGATCATTAATGTTCAAAGTCATGGAGTTTGTGGACGAACATACATGTTTATTGAAGGATAAGGTGTATTCTCAACATCAAGCAAGTAGTGAATTTATAGCTGGTATTATCAAGCCCATAATTTTTAATTATAAGAGGAAGTATATGCCACAGGATATAGTAGACGATGTGAAAAATAAATTTGGTGTAGAAGTCTCATACATGAAAGACTGACATGCTAAGAAAAAGGCTATGATGGAGTTGAGGGGGGACCCAACAAATTCTTACAAAAAATTATCGGAATATGTATAAATTTTGAATAAAATGTATGCAGGTTCTCATATAAGAATGCACATATCGACTGCAAATTTATGTAGTTAATAATGTATGAATACTTTTTGTATTGGATCAAGTCGCTTAATAAATGACATGAATATTTTATGATTTTGTTCTTGTATGTCAATTTGAGAAATTGAGTAAAATAATTCTAAATGGATTAGGAGTGGCCAGTGGGCCGGGCCGGGTCTGGCGGGGTCGGGGTTTGGGCGGGACGAGCCAAGGGGTCGAGGTCGGGTCTAGCGGGGTCTGGCGGGGTCTGGCGGGGTCGGGTCTGGCGGGACTTGCTCCAGTCCCATCTCGATCCCGATCCCGTCAGTATCGGGTCGGGTCGGGGTCCGCGCGGGTTTTCATTTTTTTTTTAAATAACATATGTATAAAAAAAATCAATAAACAAGATAAGATAGTGTAATAAAAATATCCCAAGGCTGTTTTGTGCCTCTTATATTAATAGACATGATTTTTTTTGTAATACAAATACAATTGTCTAAAATCTAAATTGCAACTTTGTGGTGTTGTCCAAAAGTTACAAATTACATAATAAAATTTCAATTAAAAAAATTACATTATCAAAAAAACCTGTTCTAATTGCTTGATGATTTCCTGTGGTTCTTCGGTTGGAATTGGTATTTGTTGGTCAAATTGATCCACGTCGCTTCCACTACCTTCGGTTAAGATTTCGTTGTAGTTTTCATCTTCTTCTTCGTTGATCTCCGGTTGACCGCACCTTCTCCGCTCCGCTCGTATCCAATCTCTGAATAATACTGCAATTTCTAAGATGTCTCCGGCTAATGAGTGTCTGTGGTCTCCTATTTGATATCTGCCTGCAGAAAAAGCGCTTTCAGGCCTTGATTGATGACGCTTGAATGTTCAAAACATCTCGAGCCATCAATGAAAGTGTCGGAAAGGTCTTCTCATTCCCCCTCCAGTATTTCAGCAAGTCTTCATGTCCATCTTCATTGATAACTTCTTGATACGGTACAGAACCCTGCAAAACAAAAATATCCAACTCGCTAATTTGGTTAGTAGTAGAGGTACGGTCGCACATTCTATTTCTGAGGCTTTCAATACTAGCCGCAGAAACAACATGTCTTTTGTGAGGTTGTGTTGAAGATGAAGAAGATGGTATGGAAGCCGGCAAGTTACTAGCATTTTCTTGTTGATAAAATCTATATATATTTTTGCATTGGTGTTCTACGCTAGACAACACTTCTTCTTTAGTTTGTTCAATAGGTGGTGGGTGATTTATATTTTTGGGACTTGGAGGTGGTAGTACTTCTATACAATCGTAAATAGTTTCAATTAGTGATTTAATACCGTCTATTTTAATAGTAGGATTTAATACAGAACCAATAATATAAATAGAGGGAATAGGAATAAAATATTTTTTTATTTTGACAAACGTTTTTTTAATAGCTGTCTTATAAGCTGGGTTTTCCATATATTCACTAAGTAATAAAAATATTAGAGTTATATAAAACAACATAGTTGAAATAGTAGGATAAGATATACCGGAAAATTCTTTTGTTGCTTGAAATTTTTTTTCTAAAAATACAATAAGTTCGGAAATTTTTACCCAATCACTATCTAAAATCATATCAGCTGGATTTTTATTATGAGAGTTAAAAAATAAAGTTATAGGTATTCTATAGTCATAAGCAACAAGTAGTTGCTCGTATAAAGAATTCCACCTAGTGTATACTTCTTGTGGAATTTTTCTATAAGGTAGTCCACAATCGTGACAAGTTTTTTTATATTCTTTTCTACGTTGTACTTTATTACTTTTAAAAATAAAGTTTATAGCAAATTGTATTTTACTAAGAATGTCTTCAAAAAGTGATAGATCATCCTTTACAATTAAGTTATATATATGACACACGCATTTTATATGAAAATGATCTGGAAAAGATGGAGTTAAACTATTTTTTAAAATTGTAATAGCGTAATTGTTAGAAGAAGCGTTATCTAATGTAATAGTCATAATTTTATCAGTTATTCCATAATAATGACACACTTGATAAATATTATCTGCAATAAAAGTACCAGTGTGCCTATCATCTATATATCTATACGCTAAGATACATTTTTGCATAGACCATTTATAATCTATCCAATGACAAGTTACAGTTAAATAATCACGGCCGTTAGTACTACGACCTATATCAGACGTGATAGATACTTTGCCATTAAAATTATCTAATGAATAACGTAAATATTGTTGATATTCATGTGCGAATTTAAATACATCTCTCTTAACACTTGATCTAGGAAAACCGTTAAAAGCAGAATTATATATATCTCTAATGTAATGAATAAAACCGGGAGATGAAGTAAATGAAAAAGGCAAACCCTCCACAGCAACTAATTTTGATATTGCTTCCCTATCTCTATGTTTATTGTATTTAGGGCCTACAATTCCCCCCGTCATAGAGTTAATTTGACCAGATTTGGTCCGGACAAGACGATGATGTGAACCTTGTCCCGATGGAGCGGGCGTTTGCGCACCCGATTTTGAAGCCTGGTATTGGGCATACCTAGCTGTATGAGCACTTACTACGTGTCTAATTAAACCCCCCGTCCCACCGTGACCTTTTCCAATTTTAAATTTTAAAACATTTTTACAAATTTTACATATAGCTACTTGATTCTCTGCGTCCCTATCAAAAAATGTCCATGCATCTGATTTTAATGGTCGTTTTGCTGGACCTCGTCTCATACTAGGGGGAATAAGAGGCATTTCAGTTGAAGGTGCACTAGTGGGTGTGTTGTCATCAACATTAGTGAGTGTATCATCTAGATCATTGTCTAAATTAAAGTCTTCTTGAGTTCCAGAAAATAGCTCCTCGTCTAAATCTAATGGTATTGTAGGAAAATGTTGAGTATCAACAAAATCATCTTGTGTAGGAATAAGATGACTAGAAGAAGTACCCTTGCCCTGGTTGCCCCTACTAGAAGAAGTCTTACCCTTAAACATACCTCTAATTCCTTCCATTTTAATTATATGCTAACAAATAATTAAAGTAAATGAAATTAAGTGCGCTAAATAAAATAAACAGACAATAATAATTTAATGAAGGAACGAATGTACCAAACGCCGACGTAACGTCGACGTGTAATCGAGAGGTTGAAAACTGAAACTTTGGTCGATGGAAGATCCTCAAGCTAGTTGCCAACTTCACTCCCAATTCCCAAATGAATAAATAAAATTGAATATTTAGCAAATAATGTAGACTTGTAGAGAGATATATTGAGAGATTAGAGAGATTGTAGAAAGATTTGTGAGAAAGATGAAGAGAAAATGAGTTATTTATAGTTGGAAAATTGGGTTAAAGTGTAAATATAATAACTTATGGGTTAAAAATAAATATTAAGGGGTAGGAGGGTTGGGGGAGGGGGGAGGCCTAAAATGGCCGTTGGCCAACGACCAAAATCTAAAATGGTCGTTGGTGCAACGGCCATATTTGCAAAGGGGGGACAAAGGGCAGGCTCGGGGTCGGGCTCGGGACTGGCTCGGGGCGGGGTCGGGTCAGGCAGGCCTGGGGCGGGCTCAGGTCTGGCGGGACGAGACATTGTCCCGTCCCGAGTTTGAGTCCCGCCACCATTGTTTTTTTGAGCGGGGTCGGGGCGGGCTCGGGACGGGGTCGGGCCATCCCGGCCAACTGGCCACCCTTAATATGAATACCATATTAAGTATGTTGGAGTATTTTGCTGGATGTACATTTATGATTTATTTGGTGATGTATTGCAACATAGAAATTGTATCATTTGATATTACAGTGAGTGAATTTTTCTTAATTGTATGTTGCTAAATGTAATCAAGTTTGTTGAAAAATTCTATATTGCGATTTATTGTATTCATTTTTGATGTATTCAAATAATGAATACAATGCAACATGAATGCACATGCAGGTGATTTCATGTCTTTAACATCCAAACAGTGAATGCATTACATACTGAATACATTCAGATAATGTATACATTCCATTTGAATACAACTAATATATGATGATTGTATTAATTGTTTATTGTATTCATATAAATTACAATATAAATATATTAAAAAATATGAACTATATTGATAAGATACTGATTGAACATCATGTAATTAGAATATAAATGATGGCATTCAAATAGTGAATACATTAAAGAATGAATACATTCATTTTATAAATACGGTCACTCTAAATATATTGCAGTATAATGCATGTATTCAACTTTTTATGTATTCAGGTAAAATACAACCTGAATACCTTGAAAAAAATGAATTGTATTAATAAGATTTTGGCTGGACATCATTTCATCGGAAAAATAATCAAATTTGAAAATGAAGTTATGTATTCATAAAAATGAACTTGAATACATTGCATAAAAATGGATTGTATTTATAAGAAAGTCACTACATGGGATATTCAACATAAAAGTGTTCCTTTAGCCATGAAAATACGATGAAAAATATACACTAAAACCATCACAATCTGTTCTATAATCCAGCATACAAACAACTAAGTAACTATTATTTTTTCAACTTGATCAAAATCTATCTTTGATATGACTGACTTTGGTGGCGCCTCATTATCGCTTACTGCTTCTGACTCTATCTTCTACTTAGCGTAGTCCCATAAAAGTGCATAATATTTATCCGGAGTAATTCTTCATTAAATTCTTCTGTTGAAATACCTTCTCCCAAAGTCAAATACTCAACAAATGCAGCAACATACATCCCGCAATCCCTGCACACAAGAAAATAACTGTATTTAAAAACAACGAATATTGTGTGCATATGTAAACATAAAGATCTGAAACTAACTTACATGTTTCCGGGTCTTTGTTCTGGTGAATTTTCAATATACACGACCTCAAATTTATCAGACGTGGCTTTTTATTTGTACGTTGGGTGATGAGTTCAATCAATGTCTTGTTTATCACGGTAAAAAATCAGTCATTTTAAGTATAGTGGCAATAGTGAGGCCAACATGTCAATTTCAGAATTCATAACTGCAACATAGCCTGGTGATCGGTACGAGTCGTATACATATATACGTATGTCCATGAATGATAAGACCGCCAACAACCAATGATTTTTATCTTTCATGTTTACTGGGATAAATATATTGTCAACTGTATGCCATGGGACAATACAAAACACACAGCGGCCGTTCATGTATTCACACATAACATTTTCCTGTGTTGCTACGGTAGTGCCACTATCTGGGTCAGGATAAGATTGGTGAATGACAATAATATTGATTTTGAAAATATAGTCGACGGTGGTAAGTTTATATGTATTTTTTAGTTCATACTTGACTTTCTTCATAAGTAGTAAAAACTGACATCAACATGCTATAAATAAAATGAAAAACAAGTTAGATAAATGATGCACAAACAATGTACACTGATAAAAAAAACACTATAATATATTAGATCGAACCTCATCACGCCACAATTGTCCATCCATTGCCATAAGGTATAACCTATTCTTGTCATTGATTTTTTGAATACCACACTCCATGAACATCGGTAGTGTTGCCTTTCCCTTCTTGTAATGGTCCTCATATTGCTTTCTATATAGTAAATACAAATTATATATTAATTAGTTTATGAATGTATTTATATATAACTAATCGCAAATATTTCATATGAAATAACTTACTTGGTGATGTGTCTAGAAAGCAGACCCTCTCTAATTTATTTTGAGAAATCATTGAAAAGCGTCATATTGTGCGATCACGTGATGCAATTTCTCAAATGGATGTTTCTTGTTAAATATCTCAATAATTTTTAATGACCTACATGTTTGTATAAAATAAACTTATATTAAGTATGAGTATAGTATAATACAAGTGCAGTATGTAATATCTTATAATACTAACATGATCATGAGTCAAACTTCGTCATGTAGGGGATATCAAGTGAGGCCTAGGACATCTCTCCTTATGCAATGTCATCACAATTTTTGTTGTCGATATTTGAGAAGGAAGGAATTCGTCGGACAACTCAAATTGAAAGAATGAAACTAGTTCCTGAGATGTCTGCAAGTCATCAAACTGATCATTTTTCTCAATCACCGCACCAACACCAACAATAGCAGAAGATAAACCAGCATCGGAGGGTGCACTGACAGATTTTTCATCTACCGATATGTGAGTTCCTTCATGGCTAGGTATGCCAGAATCATGAGCCGTATTTTGAAATGACTCGATTTGGAGATGAGAATAAAAAATCTATAAATACATGAACACTTATTAATTACCAGAAGAATACATAAGTTGTATTACAAAATAATAATTAAAAACAAGTTAATTAATGTACCCATACATCAACAATTACATGATCATGTTGCTTGACATCAACTTATTCAGATGCTAAGATCGATTCTTTGGTAGGCATGTGTCCATGCTGATGACCTTCAACATCCTATAAAATAATAACAGTATATAAATGTATTAAAGTGACTCTAATTTTTTAATACACAGTTGAATTACTAGTTAATTATACTCGAATACCTCTGATTCAGTTAGTTCTCCCGAAAGGTCACCTCTTTCATGTATCTCTTCTGTGGAAGCCATTAAGGTATCGCTACTAGAGTTACCCTTGTTGATTCCAACATTACCCATTAGGCAATGTATTGTGGTTGCAATGTCCTAAAATTTGAGAGTATAGTATTACAAAGTTGTAACGAAATAATCACTATGAAAAAATGAATACATTGGGCTTGTATGTACGCAATAGACATATTGCATTTATCAACACATCAAAATATGAATACATTATGCATCAAAATATGCATTTATCAATACATCCAAAATATAAATACATTATACTTGAATACATGTATACAATTGTATCAAACACACCAAAATATGAATACATTATGCATATATGACTACAAATTCTCTTTGGTATTTGTGTTGACATATCAACAAATGTATCTGCATGCATGTTGTATTCATTTTTATGTAAGACTATATTCATCGAACAACCATACCAAAAAATGAATACAATAGACATACAATATCAAAATTAATATAGTCTTACATTAAAACTGAATATAGTCAATAAAATATAACAAAAACACGAAAAAAAATTACAATATGCACCAGAAGTATAACCCCAAAATAAAGTATGAATATTAACAAATGTATCCACGATAAAAAATAGTATTCACATGTATTCAGTTGAATTAAAACATGAAAAATGAATACAGTAAACATGAACAACAGTTGAATGTAATGTATTAAGCTAATGTATAACATTACCTCTGTGCCATCATGAAATGTATCATGATTTGTTTGTAGTGGTGAATTGATTGTATCATGATTTGTTTCTAGTGGTGAATTGTCGCGTATGTTTTCATCTAATGTATGGTGAATTTCACCATCATGTTGCTGAAGTGGAGCTTCGTTGTCAGCACCCTATACAACAAGAAATCGTTATGTAAAATAATCAACTTGAATATTAAGGAATGGATAATTTATTTGTTTTACCTTTTTAAAATCAGTGTTGCCTTTAGTTGCTTGAAGAAACTTTGTAAAGTTGTTGTTGATCAATTTGCGAAGATCCTTGAACTCGTCCTTCACCTAAAAATTCAAATAGATTTCAATATAGTATGGCTACACCAAAATATCAAAATATAGTATGTAATATCATCCAAAGTAATAAAGAATACACTTACATAATTCTTAAAATCATTAAGTTCTTACCTCATGAGAGACACCTCATCTTGTTTGCTAGTTGTCAGGACGTTACGCTGGACCGATGGGGGGTCTTGTTGGACTTGTTCATTGGGCTTTGGAAAAACTGACTTGTTAGTTTCTCTGAAAGGTCTCTTACTCAAAGTCTTTCCACGGGGAGTACTCATAGAAGATGGAACTATATCGGGAAATGAATCTTTTTTCTTTGTTGATGAAGCTCTAACAAATAACTGCTTACGTTTCTTATGCGGTGGAGATTCTGTAACTCCCTTTTGACGTGTGTCCATAGCCGTAGGAGGTGGAGTAGAATTAAAATCATCAAAATCATCATCTGCAGGTTCTTTGACAATGGCGACAATAGATTTTGGGGCAGTGTTGGTATTTCGATTTGGGTCAGTGGTTGTAGTATGTGCTACAAGAGTGACAATCTGGGGCAATTGAAGAGCAATAATCTCATTGGTTATCAGCAATATGTTAGCAAATATATGCATATCCTAATCAACATGTAAAATGTGTTAGACTTTGTATACAACATAAAAATATAAGTGAGGAATATATTGGCATTCAATTATATGTGGTATTTAACGAAGATACAATAAACTTAAAAATATTAAGTTACCAGGTAATATACATTCAAATAGAGTAAAAGAAAAAGAATTTCAGATATAACAAAAAAGATGAATACAAAAAAATTATCGGATCGTCGCCTTCTTTTAACATGCCGTCCATTATATCGTTAATTGATGGATGGCTTTTTATGGAATTCAATTCAGCATTCTGGGAATGTTTTTACTATTGTTTCTAACTGCAATAGCGTCGTCAACTAATGAACAATACTCATACAATCATACTTGCATGGAAAGAGATATTCCGTGAAACCTATAATACTTTTTCATTGAATCCATCTTCTGTCGGATACTTCTCATCAAATCACGGAATACTACAATGCCCCATGGGTGTTCACTATATCTTTTAGTCTCCACCAACTCAAAATGAATCCTTGGAATGCATATTGTGTTCTTCACATCGGATAATATGTACATTGCTAACTTAACAACATCGCCATCATTGTGACCCCAATCTTTGTCTTTAAAGCATTGTAACAAAGATGTCTTTTTGGACAATCTTTAAAATCCTTCAAATCTCCAGTACACTTCAAACCAATTACAATGGCAAACTCCATAATGGTAAACTTCAATTCTACCATTTATATCCATCAAGAACGCATCTTCGGTACTTTCCTTTAGCTCTTTAACCATGCAACACTGTAACATTTGTGCTTGAACGTTGCAATAGTGCATCTGAAGGAATATGCCAAAGCATGTTTCCCCAAATAATTTGTATTGTCGTTCGGTGAGTGTGTCTTTTAGTTCTTTAAATACCTCAGTGTTTGTGTAACAACTCAGGTGCAGATGATACATATGAGGATATCTCACAAATAATTTCTTATTCTGTATTCAATTCAACAAAACTTGTGTTAACACAAAAATAACACAACAATCATGATAACTTTATGATACAGAAAGTCATGAGGCGTATACAATAAATACAAATACATTGTATTTATAACAAAAATCATAAAAAGAAAAACTTGTATTCATCAATGAAAAACAGAAAACTTATCAAACACATTGTATGCTTAATGTATTGTATTCACTGCTAAAAAGTGTATCTATGTTTATCTATATACTCAATGATAGATTGTATGTATATTTTTAAAATAAAATCGTGTATCTGCTAAAAAATAATGTATACATATAGTAAATTATATAGTGTATCTAAAATACATTGTATGCACTGTTTAAACTAATCATTGTATATCTAAAATATAATGTATAAACTGTTAAAAATATATATACACAAGATACAAAAAATAAACATTGTATTCATGCTACAAAAATTAAAATACAATATCCATATGAAGTTGAATTATACAAGGTATCAAATTGGAGACTGATGACACAGATACACTGTATTCATTGTTTACAACTAGTTCAAAGTTACCGAACAATGAATACATTGTATTCATCAGAGTGAATGAAATTACAGTACATGTGGTTTCACCGACACTGCTTTCGGAGGTTCTTCTGCTGCATCATTTTTAGGCTCGCTACCCAATGCATCCACATCAACATTTTTAGGCTCGTTCACTGAAGGGGTATGAACGACTTTCTCCACTTTTCTGTATTTGATACGGGGGCTTTGGATTTAGATGGAGTTTGAACAACCTCCTTTCACTTGGCAGATTTTTCAATGTTCGAGTCATAGCACATCTTAATAGGACTCATAACAGACATTTTAGCAATAGAGCCTGTAATTTCGTCATCGTCTTGAATGATACACAAATCAAAAGAAGGAGCATCATCAAAATTGGGTATACCTCTAGTAACTCTGGCTGGAGTACTTCGGTCCATCATTAAAATGCAATTCTAAGTTTTTTTCGGTAGAAACCCTAACAATGACGTAAAATTATGGCTTAAAATAAGAGAAAGTGAAGAAGCTGTAAATGAAATACAGTGTAAACAACTAAAAACCACCCAATAACTTACCTATTAGTGCGCAACAACGATTTAGGAGGAAGTGATTGTGTGAGGATCGTGCATAAGGAAAATGGAGGAAAAACAGAAGATTGATAGAGAATGAAAGAGAAAGTGGTTTGAAAATCGGTGTATTGAAGAAACCGCCGTATTCTACGGCATAGCTAAAAGTTTTTTACCGATTTTTTATTTTACTAGTTATTAAATGTGATTAACATATAACTTTTATCTGTGCGATGTAAATAAAATAAAAAATTACTAAATATAATTATGTACTAGTAGTTAGCAGGGGCAGAGCTACCGTGTAAGATGAGGGTTCGAATCCAATAACTTTTATAGAGACTCTATATTTATACTAGAAAATTCAGTAAACCGATATAAGTATTTACGTGCGAATATACTAACAAGTACAAGCGAATGGCTCAACAGTGCCGAAAAGGCCGGTGAGGTCCTTTTCCCCTGAGACGTGGGTTTGAAACCCACATGTATTATTTATTTTTTGCTTTTTGCTATGTGTTCTATTTTCAAAATTAAAAGAAAATATAAACTAGACTCCTCACTCCTGTATCAGTCTTTTTCTTTGCCTAAATTTTTCATTTTTCCTATATGTTAACTTTTTAAAAACTTTATTTTTAGAAAACAAAACATAAATTGATAAGTGAAAAAAGCAAAAAATCACATTCTCTTTAATAAAAGAGATCTAACTAACTATTAGTTTCTTCACAAACTCTAAAAGCTTCAAACCCAATATTAGATTAGGGTTATATGTTAGCTTGAAGTTGTTATTCAATCTTAAAATGTTTAACCTATAAGCCTCAAATTCTGGCTTCGCCTCTGGTAGTTAGTCATGCCATGTAAATTTTTCTACTTATTTTCTCATGTTCATTTGCTTAGTGAAAAATAAGTGAATTATTACTTATTTTGTAATGTTCAGTTGGTTAGTAAAAAATATTTTTTCAAAAAATACTCATTCAAGGCCCACCAACCCCACCACACCCCCCACCACCCACCCCAAGCACCCCACCTAATCACTATCTTCGGACACACTTCATCTTCACCTACCCCACACCACCACACCCATCCAAACCCCACCCCACCGTCCCACCCAATCCCACACACCCCCTCAATTTTCTATTTCATATGTTTTATTTTATTTTTATAAAAAGTTCATAAGAAATGAAATTTTTCTCTTATCCCGACCCCTTGTCCCACCCTCTCCCAACCACAACCCACCCACACCAAATTTAATCACGCAGGTTTTTTATCCTTTATAATTTTTTTATAAAAGTAAAATAAAATATATGAATTAGAAAATTCGGGAGGGGTAGAGGTCTTGAGCAGGTGGGGTGAGAGTGTTCGCTGGGTGCAGAAAAACAAAAAATGTTTTTGGTGGTGTAGAGGTGGGAAGTGTAGAAAACAAAAAATTAAATCTTTTTTAAAAAGATTTTTTTGGGAGGGGGGGGGTGGGGGGAGTGTAGAAAATAAAAAAAGGAAAAAAGAAAAATTTAGTTTTTTTGGGGTGGGTCCCCGGGAGTGGTTAGGGTTTGGTGGTTGGGGAATGAGTTGGGTGGTGGTGGAATAGTTGGTTGAATGTCACTTGAGAGACTTGTTTACCCTACTTTTTTTAGGAAAGTCATTTCCTCATTTTCAAGGAACTTGTTTTCTTAAATAAAATATTTTTCAAAAGTTTTAGCCAAACGAACATATTTTTCAAACACTACAAAAAGAAAGACATTTGCCAACAATATTTTTGTTGTCATATATTGGATGTTATTGCCAAAAGTACTTTTCACAACACCAAAAATTGTTGCATGCCGTTGCAATAACCTCTAATGCGAAAAAATAAAAAAAATTGCAAGTTATTTTTTTGTTGCCATTTACATCTTTTAGCAACAATATATTAATTTTTATCGTCATTTATATTTTTTAGTAATAATAAATATATTATTACTAAAATTTATTATCAATTTTATACTTTTTTATAATAAAAAAATATTTTCCTTCGTACCGAAGACACCCTTACGGTCTGTTTGGCCAACTAAATCTAATTGTTGGAAACATACGTGCAATGGCGGTGCTATATATGTATACCTGTTGAATTTTCTTAAAATAAGAAATATTATTTTATGCATCCGTCACCGCCCACCTCCCACAGCCCACAGGACAATAAAACTTTCTACTTGTTGTGGTTTGAAGAATACATGCTAGTACTAAATTCACTGGGCAACAACTTACACAGTTACACTATATTTTTTTCCCTTTAATTAATATAGTACAATTAAAGCCACTTACTGATACTATATTTGTTTGAACTATGTAAATTTCATATTAGAAGTAGACTAGTAGAAAATGAAGAATGACTATGCTCTAGTTCTCATATCAACATCTTATTTTCTTACGTGAAAGACTAAGTGTTTCCTATTCTTAAATCTTTAATCATGTTTCTAAAAGGACATTTATAACTAAAATTTGTTTTATGAAAAGATTTACAAAAATAATCACAAATCTATATTTTATGTAGTTCAATTCTTCAAATAATGGAAGTAATTCCTTTTCATTTTTAGCTAGGTTATGCCTTTTATGTAGAAGCAAATTTAAAAATTTCCAGTTAGTGAATGCAACACACCACACATTTAAATCACTTTTGCGGAAATGTTTTAAACTAATTAATATAAATATAATACGTTTTAAAAATATTTATATATTTACAGAGAAAGTAATTTTTTAATTTCTCATTAGGTATTGATTTTCGCTTTAAAATTTCAATTAATTCAAATTTATATTACGTAAGGTCTATTAAAAGAGAAAGCCCTCTTTACCATTCGAACAAGAAACTCCTCATTAAAAATGAAGGATGATATCTTATCCCATAACTTGGACTATATAAAGACTAAAATAATGATGATGGAGCCATAGTTGCTTATGCCTTTTTCATCTTGAAATAAAAAATGTCGATCTGAACCATATCACAAAAGCACAAAAGTCAACATCTTTCTTTTTTGAATATTGTAAATGGCTTCCCCCATTAAAATAAAGGAAGATTCTTCACCATTAATTCCATGCACCAACTATGAGAAGCTTCTTTCTATCCTTTCCCCCCATTTTTTATTAATTAATTTCACTAGTCTTTCTTATCACATAGTGTCCCTATAGATAAGATTGGTCTTTTACATCAGCTAAACTTATACTTATTCAATGGTTATCTAAATAAATTCTTAATTAGCGAATTAGCACTACATTGTCCGCTAAATATGCGTATATAGTAACCATATATGTAATTGATAATATTAAATTAAGATGAGCCTAAATGAAGGGATTATATACAATAAGCAACTATATAATGGAGCGTAATTTACATGGGTTTAGGCCTAGTTATTGTCGTAGAAACCATTTAAAAATGTAGACGAATTTTGACAAATATATCAATTAATTCATATCTAAATTATTGGACGATCTTGTTACCTTCTAGATTATAATTTCTTTTAGATTATACCCTCTAATTTAATATATTGCAAAATATTTGGGATGACTTGCTGAGAGACACGTGTAAGATGAAAAAAAATCTTAAAATGAGTTCACCTGACACAATAAATTCATGGTAGGTTAGGGAGATTTCGTGAACACCCGATATTTAAGCATGAAACTTTCAAAATGGTAAATTTAGGAAGGTTTTTAGCTTATTCACTCATTTTTTTTCTCTATGTGTGTATCGTCACTTGAAATTCTTTGGAGGAGTTTTTGGAGCGTAGCATATCATATAATATGAGTTCATGAATTATATAAACATCTAATAATTTAGATATGACTCGCAAAACAATAATAATTTAGATTATTTTAATCTATTCGCTCTTTAGTAATTGGTACCTTAAATAGAACAAAATAAAAAAAGGGATAGAAGCATATAATGTTTATTCCTATTAACAAGAGGAATTAAGACTCGAAATTAGTAGAAGTTTTTTATGACTATTTTGCAATCTCTAAAAGAAAAAGGAATTCATATTAATCATTCAAGAAGGACCAAGTTATTGAAGTTAAAGTTTAATTGTTACTATTAAATTCTTCACCATATAAAATTATGCTTTCGATTAGATTCGTGTTGAGTAAACCTATTAAAGGGGTAAAACGCTTTTTACTAGAAATTTTTAATTACCTGTTGGAGTCAAATTCGATCATAATCATTCTACCATGCCTTGGTAGTGAATTTGTAATTTATTATTTTCTTTAATTATTTCCCCATTACATTGGGGAATTGAGGAAAGAGAAAAAAGGGAAATGAGAATCGAATCCACCAATGTTGTGTGGAAGACTTTCACTAATATCACTAAATTATAAATTTTGATAAATATTCTGATGTGTTTTAATTTCACAAAATTCCGACTTTTCTATCTTTTCTTATTTTCTAATTTTTTTCAACTCTCGAGTTCACGCCAAAAAAATAATTTAAAAATTAGTAAACTAACAATATAATGTAAGTTGTTTTTATACACAAGTAGTCACTAATGTTTGTATTATGACCGTTTGTCTACATCATTTTTTTGGGATGCGAATGCGATCTTTTTCCGGACTCTACTAACGCGGGATGCTTTGTACACTAGACTGTCTTTTTTTTTTCCTTCAAATTTCTTTCTATTTATACTTTTTTTTTATTTCTCACCTGGTGTTCGAGCATCCGCATTAAGAATCGACTAATCTATATTCGCGATGCGTAAAATCTATTTAAGAGGAAGGCTCGCTAATATTTTTTTTTATTATCCCTACAAGAATTCTTGTTGGTATGCGTATATATACTCATTTATTTCTTTTATTCATACAAATCTCTTAAATATTACTTATAGATCAAGAGGGAGTAGGATTTAGTATGGGTACCTTAAACAGAACAAAACCATAAAAGGGACAGAGTTATATGTTTTCAGCTAATTCCTCGCTATGAGTCCCTAATAAACCACAACACAGAGAAGAGTTTCCATATATTCCAACTTTTCCTTTTGTGTCAACTCTCTTTCCTCAATTCTAAAAAACCCACAGACCCTTTGCTCCCAAAGCCTTGTTTTATGGTACTCTCACTTCCCTTTCTATGTTTCTCTTCTGCATATAATGATTCTTGATTCATAAGTCTTTTACTGGTCTTTTCAATTTATTTTCTTGTGGGTATTTTTCTTTTTTGCTCCAAAGTTAGTTCTCCTAGTTCAATTTACTTTCTTTCTTTTCTGGGTATGTTTTTGTTTGCACCCCCCACCCTTTATGATAATGATTCTTGTGTTTGTTTTCTGTGATCAATTAGTATTGCATGTTACGGTTATGGCTTTTTGGTACTCCATTTTCATTTTTTGGGAGTCATGTAATTATTCGTATGTCATTTAAATATTTTAAATTGTTAATTACTTGACTTATAATACTTTTTAAGTACGCTTCTAAATATGTAATTTATTTTTAAAAAAAACTTAAAAGATTGTAGTTCTTAATTCACTCTCAAAATAAAGAAGTTTGACTCTCGAAATCCGAACTCTTTCACATAAATTGTGACAGAGGGAGTATATGTATAGGTTTTTCAAATACCACCTTTGTTCTGTTTCAGTAGGTCTTTGAGTTTTCTTTGATGGTGAATTACTTTTTCAGTGAATTGATTACTTTATCTGTTGAATGAAACAGTCACTCTAGCTATTTTAGGGGGAAATGTTATCTTTAAGTTTTAGTTAATCTTGTATTAAGAGCAAGAATTTGGAAAAAAAATCTAATTTTTTGGCAGTGACTAGTGGTACCCCTTCAACATGGTCATTTTTGGGGTGACATGTTTGTTTACAGTTTAGTGTTTATTTCTGTTAGCTTATTTCTAGTTATTTATGTTACCAATTGAATATTGAAGACTAAAAAGGGAATTGCTACTGAAAGGTTGAAGATTTATGTAACGAATTGAAAAAACATCATGGGTTCAGTTTGTTGCTGTTTCAATGTTCCGGATGTTGGAGAGTTTGCTGCCTCAAATGGTCAAAATCATAGCTGCTGCCAGTGTTTTAGTTGCTGCTTTCAGAACTTAATTGATAAGGTGCTTGTCAAAAGTGATTTTTCCTTTTATCTTATAATGTTTGTATGGTGCGCGGAAGTATTTAATGTTTTACACTATTTATATCGAATCCCCCTGCCACCTAGGTAATTTTGCTTTATCTGTTTCTATGAATAAATGATGGCAAGATTCTTAACTACTGAGAACTAATCGTGTCTGACTGAAATAAATATCAAGGAGTTAGATCACCATCTCAACTAACTATAACAATAATGAATATTTAAGTAGCATGGCAGGTGAAGATGCTTCAAAGGAAATACTTCAACTACCTTAAAGAACTAGGGAGTTAACCTACCTTCCTCTTGTGCAATGAATAACTAAAAAGATTTAAGATTATACTTATGTGGAGGATTTGCAGCATCTCCGTCTTTGCTCAATCCACCACGTACTGTTCAATTATAGATACTGGTTTAGCTTTTAAGCTACTAATACTTCAGGTTCAGTCTAATTTATATGAACAATGATGACACTTATGTAACTTTCTGTTTCATGTTTTACAAGCTCACAAAACAGAAAATTCATACATGGAAAAGTGATGGAATGTGAGACGCTAATGTGACCACTCATCAAACTTGAACAAGTCTAGACATGGAAAAACTCGGTCGTTTTTAAAGAAAAATGAAATCTACCTCAAAAAAGAATTTTGTTGACTTGGGTCTATTGATCAGTATTGTGTAACCTGGAAAATTCTAATTATAACTGTAGTAACAGAAATCATGTCTAGATTGCTAGCCTAGCTTCTTCTTTGCAAATGATTCATTTTTGCTTTGTTTTTTGTCCTCATTAAGATACTAATAGCCTATTTGGCCAAGCTTCTATGAAGCCAAAAGTGATTATTTTTTAAAGCTGAGGTGTTTGGCCAAGCTTTTAGGGGAAAAAGTGCTTTTGAGTAGCAGAAGCTAAAAGAAAAAAAAGTAGCCTTTCTCCAGAAGCACTTTTGAAACATTAGCCAAGCACAACGTACTGTGGCAAAACTGTTTCTCAAATTGATTAGTCAAACCCAATCTGCTAAAGTACTTTTTCAAAGCACTTCTCAAAGTAAGCAAATTTTGGAAGCTTGGAACATGCTATAACTATTTACAGAATCCTGACTGTTCCTTATCATGAAATTGACTTTGAAGTATTACTTGTCATCAGTGTGGAACCATATTTGGCCAAGCACAACAAACTGCTGGGATTTCAGCTAATCAAGGCCCGTCATCTTCGACTGTTCTAGTTGGCATCAGCAGTTCATGTAATACCATCAGGTCTCAGGATAGAGGTTTATCAAACAGTGCTGCTCGAAGACAGCCACAAATGCAACAAGATGTCGCATTTAGACGACAGGACAAAGGAACAAGTCATTCACGAGTTGAGCCCGAACCAGATATAGATGCTAATGTTGAAATAACACAGAAGCTTCTAACAGCAGACAGGCTGCTTAAATCAGACTGTGAAGGAGGATCTAAAGAATGTTGTCCCGAGTCCCCTAAGGACTATTCATCAAAGATGGTGACTGGAGTTCAATATGAAGTTTCCTCATCAGAAGATGAGGACGTATGTCCCACATGCCTCGAAGGTATCTGGCATTATTTTACTATTTTTTTTTATAACCGTGGTGTCCGGACCAGCTTGCGCGCGCCTCTACTAATTCCACGGAATACTTGCAACCTCTCACCACCAATAGGTACTAGGTAACTCTGTCCACCAAGGACATATAGGAAGAAATCACCTAGTGCTAGACCTCATGGTTCTCAAATCTCAACAAACTTCATTGTCCACTAAGCCACATCCTTGGGTGGTATTGTTTTACGATTTTGTGATAGTAAAGAACTATTTGAGCTGCAATAGATTGACAAAAGAGGCTGCTCGAAGGCTCTAAGCTAATACCTTTTAACATACTGCAGGGTTGGATAATTCTCTTGATCTGCTTAATTAGTCAAATGACTTTTTTTTTTTTGCAGAGTATACACCAGAGAATCCAAAGATATTTACAAAATGTTCTCATCATTATCACCTAAGTTGTATATACGAGTGGCAGGAGAGAAGTGAAAAATGTCCAGTTTGTGGAAAGGCAAGATTTTTTTTAAGTTCTTTTACTTTAACGGGTTTTAAGTCACTCTGGTGCATTGCAACTCTGCAATATCTTATTAGCTGCATAGTCAAGTTAAGATCTTCCGCAAAGGGAGGAGTCAAAATATTACTATGTTAATCAAATAACTAAAACTTAATCAGTGAATTGCTAGATTTGCTTTTCTTCTTTAAGGACTAGCTTCCATTATCTGAATGATTGGACCTCTAACCATAATATATTAAATTTTGGCCACATGGTATCTTTACTAGACAATATATGTTTCTGTTCCACCAAAGACTTTAAATGGCATGTTATATACTCCTGTTCCAACTTATTTGTCATACTTTCCTTTTTAATCTGTCCCCAAAACAATGTCATACTTATTTAGAAACAGTTAACTTTAAATTTTTCATTTTACCTTAATGAGATAGATGTATAATCACACAAATGTCTCCGACTTGTTTTAGACTACAAATTTCAAAAGTCTTTCATTTTTTTCCTTAGACTTTGTGCCTAGTCAAACATCGCCACATAAATTTTCCAAGATGGCAATTGATGATTAGACTTGATATATTTTTGGGTTTTCTATTGTAGAATGCAGACAGTTAAGTTTCTACCTCTGTTTCTCTAACATTCTTTGATTTCCTTGCGCAGTTGATGGAATTCGAGGAGACAAATTGATGGTCAGAGCTGAAGAGAAGGACCTAAACGAAACATACGTTTATGTGGAGATATCCTACAACTTCCTAAGGTGTACATAATTCTTGACCACACTGATGACTGGTCCTTGACATCTTAGATTACTCTGGAGTTGTTCCTTTCTTTTGGTTTTTGATTTCTGATCGTTTGGAACATGCTCTCTTATACAAAGGATCGAAGAGTAACACAATATACAGTCAAGAGAACATTTGATTCTCCTTGAACTTCTTTTTGGTCTTTATACTTTTGCTGCCACGGGCATTTTTATGGTTGTCATATGTAAAGCTGGTGAGACCAACTACTTGTGCTAATGAAGTTTAGATGATTGAAATCATCAGCTTATTTTATCTATTTACTATGGCCTTTACATCTCAAGATTGGTGGCATAATGGTCTTTTAGACATTGCCCTGTTTGACTTCTATAGGTGCTTATAGTTGCCTATGCTAACACTTGGGTAAATAAAGAGAGTATAATTTTACATCGTGATTTTGTTCAATTGATAACAAAACACCAGAACAATTGCGGGATTTTAGAATAGCAATTTAACAATTATAGAGTGCCAAAGTCCCGAGCTTTGGTTCAGTGGTAAGAGGACTTTGGTTCAGTAGTAACAGTGCAACGCGTGACGTGTGGATAATCCACACATCACGAGTTCAAATGCAGGCACATGTCACGAGTTCAAACTTGCTGCACACAAGAACTTGTTTAAGTAGCGATGGGTAGAAGGAGGCAATTATTTAAGTAGAGATGAGCAGAGGGTGTGCTGAGTATTTATCTTGTTTCAAACCGTGCGTTAGCTAACTTTAGGGGATTTTTTGATTAGCAAAAATATTATAAAGAGCTGAATAAAACATTTTGAGTGAGAACACAGAATTGCCAATAGTACTGGATTATCTCATGTGTTTGAGCTGAAGTTGGCCTTTTCTTAGCCCCTGAAACAACCTTAAGAAATTCAGTATAGGCATTACAACATTATATTCTTATAAAAAGTATATAATTGGATAGAGAACAATTCTAAGACAGTGTAAACTAGTCAACAAATTGTTCTCCCCTTGTTAGGGAATTAACATTCTTCAACATTGATAAAGGGCAGCCCGGTGCACAAAGCTCCCGCTATGCGCAGGATCCGGGGAAGAGCCGAACCACAAGGATCTATTGTACGCAACCTTACCTCACATTTCTGCAAGAAGCTCTTTCCACGGCTTGAACCCATGACCTCATGGTCACATGACAACAACTTTACCAATTACAAAGACAATAAGGTCTTATACATATATAGATACAATCACTATTAAGAACTTCCCAAGCAAAGATTAATTAACATCTCATGGATTAGATGTTAATAAAACCTGAACATGAGCAAGAGTACATTTCTAGAGACACCATAGATGTTTATTCATGTTGTAAAACTAGCATCCCATATGACATGGATATAATGAATCAAGATTTAGGTCAAGCTCATTATTCCTCCTTGCTTCTGCTGCTTCCTCTTGGTAGTTACCACTAATAAAATCAATTAGCATCGCCGAATTAATTACACAATCGAATAAGTAGTGATTAATCAACTTTGTAAAATAAAACTAGTTGGCCATTCAAACTTCAAATATAATAGTAGTACTTAAGATAATGATTTTGTTTGTTAATTTATCTAATAGTAATATTGAAGATAATGATTTTGTTTGTTAATTTATCTTTGTTATAGAGAAGAGAAGAATTACCCAATATTTAGGTATGGGTGCGGTGGTGAGATAAAAGATGTCGAAGTAGGAAATTGATTTTGCTGATGCCATTCACCTTGCTGCACTAATGCCTTATCCTTTTCCTTGATCTGCTTTTAGAAGCGAATGGAATTAAAAAAAGGAAATAACCTTCAAATTCTAATAACCTATCGCTACAATCTACTCCCTCTATCTCAATTTATGTGACATTTTTCGATCCTCAAGATTCAAGCTATGTGAATTTTAACCAACATCTTAATTTTCTATTATATTGACGTAAGAAGATCATTGAATCTTATAGTTTTGAATATCTAAATTTAAATTTTGAAATAATGAGATGATACTCCAATTTAGCTTCAAATTTATTAGTCAAATTGGCACGATGAACGAAAAGTATCATAAATTGGGACAGAGGGAGTATTATATTATATGTACTAAACAATTTCCCTAAGATTCAGTTGAGAATATGAAGTGCAAACTAAAGTGTGTTTTAATGTTGAGAATCTTGCTACTTCCGGGAAAACTTGGAACAAATGACAAGACAGAAGCTCACCTTCTTGGCTAGTATATTATTCTTCTCCTGGATGGCCCTTTCCTATAAAAAGCATAGAGAAAAGATTGCACTTAAGGCATCAACCAAGATTACTGCTTATTAGTAGTAAGTTTGGTGCACAAATAAACTACGTTGCTTGGACTCTCTAAAAATATTGCCGCACTTGTGTTGGGTCCTCCAAAAATGCACTACTTACGGAGGATTCGATACGCATCCATCAACATTATAAAAATGCGAGCAACATTGTAAATAACTACTAAAAATAGTACCTTTTTCTGCAGTTGAGAGATTGACTCATGCATGAGTTGGTTCTGCAACACAAAAACATCTGAAGTCACAGAAAATCCAAAAATTGCATAAAACTAGAAAGCAAATGGTAATGCACCCAAAGGTGTCATTTGTGAAGGAGGCGAACATCATGGGAGACCAGCAGTGACAAAATCAGAAAGTTATACAAGAAGATTAAAAAAGAAATACAAGGAATGTCATACCTGGGATTTTAACCTTTGACCCAAAGAAATTTTTAAACCCCTTTGCTACTTTTATGAGAATTTAGTTCTATATCAAGGTTATTCAACGGGGTAAATATGCCATATAGTAGTCGTTTCTGCTCTATTTGCACAACTTAATTTTTCAATGAAGAGGATTCAATTGCCCATCTCTTCAACTTATCTCCTCCCTTGAACACTAGTTAGCAGAGACAAAAAACGCTAGGTGATCTCTTCATATCTGCCCAAGCCTTCTTGGGCAGAGGTACTCAATGGTGGTGGAGAATAACAGATACCTGGTGAAATAGTTAGGTGCGCACAAACTAATCAAGGCACAATAATTATATTTTTTTGTTAACAAAAAGCAGATGGTAATGGAAGGAATTAGCTTTCGCTTTAGTAGTGATGGTAAGTTTGTTGAAAAATAGAATATAGTATCTCAAAAGTAAGTATTCAATATTAGTTTCCAACAATTGATTAGTCTTAAATGACTCTGTTATTGAGAAATATTGTCAACCTCTCTACCGTTGAAACTACCGTTACTATTGACCAATTTAACATACGATTCTTTAGCCTCTAAACTATTCATTATTACCTTGATTTATGATAAGCCATTAAGAGTTTTCAATTGTCTTTGACAATTACCAAAGAGACGTTGCTGGCTATCATAATAGTAATTGGCTATTGGACTTAATCACTCCTATAAATATAGTCTCAACTATTTTTCTTAGGAGAGATGAAATACCAAGAACAAATCTTCCTCCTACATTTTATTATGCTTGGTTTTCTTTTGTTAATCTTTGTTAGATTTTGACTCCTAATTTTATACTAGAAGAGCTTGTTGAATCATGGGGAATACACTCATACCAGATGAAATATCCTTAAGGACAATGTCTGACATGCCTCAAGCTTTCAAGAATTTCGTTCAGCGTTCGTGAATCAAGTATATTCCGTAAGATTTCTAGCAAGTTTCACTTGCCTTACCACCAAAAATTGCGGTGCAATGATAAGTACTCTTATGTCCTAAATTAAAGATGTCGAATTTGAGCTCTTGAAGTAGAGTCACCTTAGGTAGAAAGAGCTTTACCCCATAATGGGACTTCCCGATGCGGAATCCGGACTATTCGCCCCAAAATATGGGTACCAAGCACCCGTTTGGGTGTGGGGTCCCAAGAACCCAATAACTTTTGCGCAAATCCTATATTATATTGAGAAACCTATTAAATACATTTATCTGTTAGGTAACCCAATAACAGAGCAATCACTTGGTCCAACAGTCGTAATGGAACCTGCTTAAGCTTAGACGGTCTTCTGGACGGGGCTTTGATTCCCCTTGGGAACTTATAAAGAAGTTTTCTTTTTTTAATTTGAGATTATGGGGAATCATAAACTTCACATTCTAAATCTGAAATTAAAAAAAAAAGTTTCACTTGCCTACAATAATTAAGGACTCAATTTCCTATTTGTCCAAGACCCCTCATTGCTTCTAGTAGAAAAAATCACCAAAATAAGGACAAAAAAGAAAGAAAATAGGAACAAAAAGAAAGAAAATAAGAACAAAAATGAAAGAAGGATGGAAACCTTTCTTGATCGAATAAGCTTAAGAGCAGTATCAAGCTGTTGTTCCAAGTTTTGCAGGTCCTTCAAGCTCATTGAATCAAGATCTTCTCCCATATGATGCCTGGAAAATGATTTAAAAAAGTGAAGATAAAAACTGAGCAAGTATTCCTGCATGGAATTAAGCAATCATATTTTACTTGTGGTTCCTTTGCAGGAGATCAATCCTAGCCTTGAGTTTAGTATATTCCAGGCTCCAATTCTCCTGCACCTATATATATTTGTAGTATACAAGTACAAATAAATCAACTTGTCATTAATACTACATAGTACCTTATTAAATTTTAAAGTAAGTAATATACGGTTAAATATTTTTTTTACTATCAGATCATCATTACCTGTTGTATCAGGTAACATTTTATTTTTAAAATTTCGAATCCCAACTATCGAGGACTGTAAATATCATTTGGATGACCTGATAGTGCAAAATATTATTTACACTAGTCGTGTTTAAAACTCAAACTCTAAACTATTTATTTAAAACCTTTTTAGGTCATACCGGTAAATCAGAATTATTTGGAAGCAAGCGTCTCTCTGCATATGAGTATCTCTCATATCGTTCAAGAATCTGTTCCATACTGTTTCAAGAAAATAAATGATCATTATTTTTTCTTTCTCTGTTAAGTAAAAGTCCTAATAAAAACTATGACTAGGCGATTATGTAGAAGAACGGACATATAATACTTTCTTTTTGTTTTTTCGAAAGATTTTTTCCCCTGATTTACTTAGAAAGTAGCAAAAACGGAAAAATAATATATGAACCAAACACTCTAATGCAATAATTAAGAAAGATAAAATTTAGTATTCCCTCTGTCCCAATTTATATGACACGCTTTTCTTTTTAGTAATGACACATTTTCTTACTTGACAATAATTTAACTTTTAAATGATTTTAACCACACAAATATTTTTGATTTATTTTTTACCACAAGATTCAAAGGTCTTCATTTATTTCTTAAATTCTTGCGCAGTCAAACTATATCATATAAATTGGAACTGAGGGAGTAGTTTTTTCCCCATTTTACCCTTGTATTAATTAACAACATTTAAGAGGTTCCCATCTTTGATGGAGTAAATATTTATTGAGAAGAGATAATATGATGAATTGTGTTAAAAGGGTAAAATAATCAAAATGATATCATTATAAATACTTTATTAAGGAGCGTGTAAACGAAAAATACACTACTTCTATATGATGAATGGTCTACAGGTTATTCAGAAATGAAGAATCATATGATCACTGAACCTTAAATTGTCGTTTAGAGAAATTTATCAAGATATTCAATTGCTTTCTTTAGGAATGAATCCTTAACAAATGGAAGAGAAAAATAAAACTGTTCTTTAATCCTTGTTCATCTGATAAAAAATTACTACAAATATCTTGTCCCTACAAAGAAGGAAAATTTAATTGGAAAAAACACTTGCATACAATGAAGATCGAAATCTTGAAAGCTAAATTATAGTATGAAGGAAACTTTCGCGCCAAGATCGCGAAACAAGTAAAGAAATATACGCAATACAAGAAGATCTTCATACGAAAAAAATAGGTAAAAACCTTTAAAGTCTCAAGAATGGATCCTTAAGAAATTGAAGGAACATAAGATAGATATTGTATAGTACACTGTTCTTTTTCCTTGTTCATCTGATAAAAACTAAAATGTTTTCTCTAAAAAAAGAAAAAAAGAAAAAAAGAAAAAAAGAAATAATAGGAATAACACTTACAATGAGGATCTCTTGAAAGTTGAAAAAAGAGAGAGAAAAAGAAAACAATCATGCAATAAGAAACTAAACTCAAGGCAGCTTACAAAGAAAGGAGGATCAATTATCTTCCATATTTAGTTTGGAGACTATTACAAATATTATTGTAGTTATATCATCCTTTTCTTAGGAACACACAAGATCTGTAGGATACACTACAACAAATTATATAATTTTCTTCAATTCATAAAAAATACTAAGATGTTTCTCCTAAAAAGGAAAAAACTTGTATACTAGTAGGAAAACCAATTAGAAACATTGAAGATGGAATCTTGAAAACTAAATCAAGCAAGCAAATTAAACAACTATATTAAAGAAACTAAAGTAGATCTTTTTAAAAAAACATGCAACAGAAACTCAAGATATTAAGGAAAGGGCCGCCCGATGCACTAAGTTTTCGCTATACGCGGAGTCCGGTAAAGGGCAGTAAACTCAAGATATTATTCAAAGAAAATTAAGAAAACCAATTTTGTTCGATAATTTAAAAACTTACCAAGAATCAGAAGAGTACTCAAAGATCTTTCCATTTTGGGAGAAAACAATTAAAGCAACTTCAGCATCACAAAGCACTGAGATTTCACGAGCTTTCTTCACTAATCCACCTCTCCTCTTTGAGAATGTCACTTGCCTATTTATCTTATTCTCTATTTTCCTTAATTCTACTTTCCCTCTTCCCATCTTCAAGAAAAAAATAATTGTAGACTTACACTTCTTTCCACAGCCAGAAAATGGCCTAAAAATGGAAACCCTGAAATTAGTTCCCTCAGAACAAACCCTAGTTATGATTACTACTATTTCACAACAATGAAAAAATAAATAAAAAAAGAAGACCCCATCTTATTTTAAAAGGGAAAAAGTTAACCCCCACTTGTTCTGGAAAAAGTAAATACACACCCTACTAAAAAAACCTCTATATTCTCATTGAAAAATGTTCGGTGACTATTTTTCACTGAATATTAATATAAAAAACATAAATAAGGAGTAGTGCTTTTACACGGAATAATTACGTAATTTTCAGCGTTTCAATGAAAACTTATTTTCCACCATGCATTTTCTCAGTGAGCTGATTTGATAGAAATGAGGTGAAAATCATATTTTATAGCACAATTTTCCCACTAAATATCGATGGCAAAAACCTTTACTTCTAGTAGTGCTAATTATGTATGTAACACTATTTAACAGAAACAGTTTCAGAAAGAACATAATTTTTTAAAAATTTGTTAACCATAAATTTAGATATTTGTTTGGTTCAAAATCATCTAATTAAGGGTAAAATTGATAATTTTTAGTATAGTCTTTGTTCTAGTTTATATGGTAATGTTTGATTAGACAAATAATTTAAAAAATAAAAAATTTGAAACTTGTGATCTAAAAAAGACTTAAATATATCTATGATTATAAATTACCTTATTATGATTAAATAAAAATTATAAAATTAAATTATTTTTAAATATACAAAATAATATTATTTTTAGAAAGTCCTTCTAACCGCGTATTAATTTTGTCATGAACTACTCCCTTTGTTTCAATTTATGTGAACCCTTTACTATTTGGGGAGTCTACGATGTAGTTTTTTTACCACATTTTTCTTACATTTTTTAAAATTATTTGAATTATAAATTATCATGACTTATAGTACATTTAATGTAGTTTCTAAATATATAATTTTTTTTTATAAATTTGAAAAATCTATATCAAAATTTACGGTCAAAGTTATAAAGTTTGACTTTCGTACTCCGAAAAAGTTCACATATGACTTGCTCATTTGGTAAGATTGCATAAGAATTAAAAAAAATTTTGACGATTTTCACAGCTTATGAGTTTTTATGTCATTAAAAAATACAACTTAAGAAATCTAAAAGACATGTCCAAATAAAACTTCAACTTCAAATCATCATGATTTCAAATGACTCCTAGAATAAAAATATGTTGCATAAATGGAGACATAAGAGATACTGCCTTTAATATTCTTTTTAAGATAAATTATTAAAAAAATGAGCTACAGTATATACTTTGGGACAGAATGAGTAGTAGCTTCTTACATGAATTTAAATTGAGTAGACATATAGGTGTGGAGGAAAGTGTGTACATAAATTAAGTAGAAGAGAAGTACGGAGCAGTGAAGTGAAAGTGGTACTATATTTTAAGAATGTGTGTCAAGTTATGGCTGGACGAAGGTACAGTATAGTATGGTATTTATAAATGTATGGTGGATATATGAGCGTCTTTCAGATTTTTAAGTGTGTTCCGTACAATGAAACTGTACTTTGCTAGCTTTACTGCCATTATATTAAGATGTCTTTTCTCAACTTTTTTTTTTTAAAAAAAAAGTGTGGTTGTGGGGAAAAATGTGTGGTATTTTTATGGGGAAAGAATGTGTTTGGTACTCTGTCGGACCGGGATGTGAAGACTCCTGGGGTGGGAGATTCCACCTTTTGGAATAAGAATGTGTTTGGTACTAATATTTGATAAGTAATGACAGTAGAAAAGTATCGGAATGTATTTTCTTAACCCATTTAACAAGAAATAATTGTCAATACTCCTAAGTCCTAACTAAACTGATTAAATCAATAGTTGTTTGAGTTTGGTTTGATTAAATAATATTTTGTTTGATTTTACAAAAAATAAATCGAAAAAATAATTTTAAATACTTTGTTTACTTTTTATCAAAAATATATTTATTTTAGGCTAGTGAATCTTATACCTTAAGCGCATTTCTTAAAATAAATTCATGAATCCAAACCTAAAAAGTTGTAGGATTGCATCTAAATAAGTTGATTGGATTACACTGTGTATGTTCTTTTTGTTGTTATTGTTGTTTATTCACTTGATTAAAGCTTATAGATATTAAAAAAAATTCTTCATAATTCATGAAAGTTATAATTCAGCGGTTATAAGTTGAAAAATGATGAAAAAGTCTTTTGTAATCGTGAGAGAAAAATGAAAGAGAAAAATACCAATACTTTTCTTAAAAATTGAATAAAAAATCGACAACAACCATATCGATGGATAAAAATTATATTTAATTTGGTTTAGTCTTAATAATTTAAAATTTGATTAATTGTTTTAATTTGATTATAACCAAAAAACGACACATGAACACCCTTAATCCCCACTTTTCACCCAACCCAAATTCACCCGTCACCCACCCCAACTCTAAACTATTCATATTTTTTTTTTCATTTTAACATTTTTGTTTTCAGTACAAGTCATTCATAACATACCAAAGAAATATACTTTATGGATGACTTCTATTGATTCTGTTCTTTACTTGTTATACATGCAATATTTATTTTCAAAATTAAAAATTTCACGGTTTGTGAAATATTACATGTAGTATAATTTTTAAATAATCTCATAATGTAACTTTTTAAAACATTGTATAACTTTAAAATTCATTTCTTTTTCAAGTATTTCTCATGTAAAGATATTGGCGGTGTAATTTGTCTGTCAAGCAAACCGTGGTTATTCAGGCACATCCCGCGATTTACTGATAGTAGTGCTGAGGGACTGAAATTACTATTTTCAGGAATAGTCTGGTGTAAGTCAGGAAACTGGATATAAAAAAATGTACTTATATAACCTGAGAAAATTGACTAATAGGGACAATACACGTGAAATGTCAATTGTCGAAGATTATTTGAGTTAATCCCACTTTATCCCCCAAAAATTTAAAGGTTCAGAAATGATACCCCCTCCACATATTGAACGAGAACGATAACCCCCTTATGTAATATTTTCTGGTGGAGTTAATCCCACTTTACTTCCCCTAACATTTAAAGGTTGGGAAACATTACCCCCTTCACATATTGAATGAAAACGATAACCCCCTTATGTAATATTTTCCTATGAGAATTTCTTTTTTCGAATAATTTTTTCTTTGTCTTTCTAGAATTAAAATATGAAAATATTCAACTCTTATTATTGTTCCATTCACCTAATCCGTTGAAAATGATGTGCCCCCTTTTAGGATATAACAACTACTTGGCATAATATGTTAATAATCTCAAGCTATGTAATATTCGTTTTACCTGCATGCACATTAAACTTGTGGGTTTTAATTGCACATCAATAGTCTACCTAATTTCTCCTCTAACATTACCTTTGGTCTTTGGGTCATCTAGAAATTCTCTCATTTACCTATTCTATTAAGCTTGTTGTACTAACATTCCCTTGCGTACTAGAGCTACCTGGAATAATTAATAGCAAGTCTTAAGCTATTGATATGGAGTAATACTTTAATACTAAAAAAAAATTCTCACATTCAAAAGTTTATCTAGTTTCCAGATGGCTTAGATTTTCCAACGCCAAAGTAAAAATTATTTTTAAGTGAAAATTTTGCTTATTTCTCTAAGTGATTTTTGCAAATCAAATTAACGTAGTGCCAAAAATACATGAAACAAACAGCGCCAAAAATATTTCCTCCAAAAAAAATTATGTTGACTTTTTACTTTTTTTGGCAACAAGTGATAACGTAAATATTCTCCATATATTCTGCAATTATTATTTTAATGTAATTATGTAAAGTAGATATTTTCATTTAATTAGGATTACAATTGTAAACACACACACACACACATATATATATATAGTGTATTAATGAGAAGACTCCGATCAAGGAGAATTACACTTTTATACATGGTATCAAGAGCCAAACCCTAAACACCCTCTCTCTACTACACTTTCCACCCCATCTCTCCTTGCTTCCGACAGCGGGAACCCTCTCCCCTTAACCCTACTTTTTTTGTTCTCTCTTGAACCACCGAAAACAGCCAATTCATGGCTACTCCCGAATCTCCCAAGGGTTCGTCCTCCACCCCTGACGTCACACATCCTCCTCCTCTCCTGACTCCTTTCATTCGGCCTTCGCCGTAATAAATATCAAGAACTTTATCCTTTTTATTTTTGATCAAGAGGATGGACAATACTCATCGTGGGTTGAATTATTTCAAATACATGCTTCTGCATACAACGTCCTTGATCACATCGATGCCACCACACCTCGTCCGCCCGACGTCGACAACCCGATATGGAAGCGACTAGATGCGATTGTTAAATAGTGGATATATGACACCATATCCAAGGATGTGCTTCATAATATTATGAAGACATGTGCCTTGGCTCACAAATTATGGATACGGCTACAGGAAATCTTTCAAGACAACAAACATACACGTGACGTCTATTATGAGGAATAATTCAACAACACTCGTCTTGAGAACTTTGCCAATATGTCAGACTATTTAATTTGCACAATCCTCAATTTATTTTGGTTAGAAATGACAATCGCATTCCAATTCAAGGTTATGACACCACTCATACACCACCACCTCAGCCTCCATTTCCCCTAAAAAAAACGTCTTATATTCTCCTAACATCATTAAAAATTTAATCCATGTTAAGAAATTTGGTAGTGACAATTCTGTATCTATTGAGTTTGACCCTTATGGGTTTTCTGTGAAGGACCTACATACGGGGATACCTCTTACGAGATGCATTAGTGTGGGGAATCTCTATCCTTTCTCATCCAATTCTACTGCACGTGTCCATCCACATACTTCTCTAGCTGCGATCTCTCTATCAACCCGGCACATTAGACTTGGGCACCCGGGAGCACCAGTTTTTAGTTTTCTTAGAAGTCGAGATTTCATTCAATGTAATAATGGAAAATTTATCCAAAATTGCTATTCTTGTCCTTTAGGGAAGCATGTTCGATTTCCGTTTAAATCATCTTTGAGTGTTACTTTTTCTCCTTTTGATATTATTCATGCGAATTTATGGACATCTCCCATTACTAGCAAACTATGTCACAAATATTATTTGGTGTTTTTGAATGATTTCTCTCACTTTCTTTGGGTGTATCCTCTAAAATATAAGTCCTAAGTCCACATTGTTTCTTGAATTTCAAGCATTTGTTAAAACCCAATTTGAAAAGATCATCAAAATGTTTTAATGTGATAACGATCGAGAGTTTGACAACCTTCCCGTTCATAAATTTTGTGCGGATCATGGAATGGTGTTTCAATTTTCTTGCCCCATACCTCACCTCAAAATGGTAAATCCAAAAGAATCCTACGCACCATCAACGATAAGATCCGCACAATGCTCTTCCATGATTCCATCCCCCCTTCGTTTTGGGTATACACCTTACACATGGCGATATACCTCCTTAACATATTACCAACACGAGCTATTCAAAATAAAACTCCAACCAAAATTCTCTTCCGTCGGATACCCTCTTATGATCACCTTCGAATTTTTAGGTGTCTATGCTACCCGAAACTCGCCTTCATGACCCCTCACAAATTAGCACCTAGAACTACCCCTTTCATTTTCTTAGGTTTTACGTCAAATCATAGAGAGTACTTATGCTATGATTTGTCCACAAATAGAATCCTAGTCTCTCACCATGTCACATTCGAGGATAACGTTTTCCCATTTGCAAACGTCCAACAGTTTCAGGTCACTGATTACGACTTTATTGATGATTCAGACACCTTCCCCTCATTAAAAATGCAATAAATGGTGGCACCCATCCCGTCCCGTCACTGCCCCAGCCCATCCCATCTCTGCCCCAGTCCATTCCGTTACTGCCCCAACCCCCGTCGACTACCCCCATCCCATCCACCAACATCCCACCCACTTCTTCCATCTCGGCCTTACCTATCCTGTCGCTGAGTTCACTGCCCCACCCTCTACCACTGTTCCCGTGTCACTAAGCCCACTACCCGTAACCACTCTACTGCCCGTGACCCAAACAGTCCTACTTCCAACCCACCATATGGAAACCCGTGCCCAACACGGGATTTTCAAACCGAAGGTCCACTTTAACAAATCCACTCAGACCATTTCCCCTATACCTAAAAACCTAAAATTAGCCAAGCTTGACCCGAATTAGAATACGGCCATGCATGAGGAATTTAATGCGCTCACTACACAGCGCACTTGGGATATTTTCAGAGACCAGAAAGGGTGAATGTGATTCGTTGCATGTGGCTATATTATCACAATTCAGAGATAGTGGTGAGCTTGAATGCCATAAGGCGAGACTTGTGTCAAATGGCACGGACAACAAGAGGGAGTTGATTATGGTAAGACCTTCAGTCTAGTAGTTAAACCAACCACCATTCACACTATTTTGAGCATAGCTATGGAAAAGAACTGGCTGATTCATCAACTTGATGTGAAAAATGTGTTCTTACATGGTGATTTGAAAGAAATCGTATATATGCATCAACCGCCTGGCTTTGTACATCTGGAGGCTCCTCAGTATGTCCATCGTCTTCGAAAGTCACTTTATAGCTTGAAACAGGCCTCAGGGCTTGGTATGAGCGCTTTTCCACTTACATAATGCAGATCGAGTTCGTGTGCAACAAAAATGATAATTCACTTTCTATTTTTCATCGGGATAACGACACTGCATACCTTTTGCTCCACGTGGATGATATTATTCTGACTGCCTCATCTGATGTACTGAAACACAAGATAATTATGGAAACTAATTATACACATAACTAATACAAAATCACTAACAATCTTTACCAAATAACTCAAATATATTTACATATATTGTATCACACCCCCGCAGTTGTAGTGGGAAGTTGTCGTACGCTGAGACTGTCCCGAAAATCTTCAAATAGAACCAAGGGAAGACCCTTAGTAAAGATATCAGCAATCTGATAACATGAATGGACATGCAAGACCCGTACTTGTCCACGAGCAACCTTTTCGTGAACAAAGTGAATATCCATCTTGATATATTTAGTGCGCTGATGTTGTACAGGATTCTCCTAGATATATATCGCACTAACATTATCGTAATAGACCAATGTAGCTTTCCAAATAGTACAACGAAGCTCTACAAAGAGGTTTTGCAATCAACAGGAGTCAGATACCACATTGGCGACCCCTCGATATTCGGCCTCCGTACTAAAGCGCGACAAAGTAGCTTGGTGTGTAGCAGACTAAGTTATCACCGAGAAACACACAATAATAAGACGTCGAATGCCTGGTATCTATACATCCACCCCAAACAACATCTGTATAAGAAATGAGAGTAGATATCGATGATGAATATAGATGCAAGCTATGATCAAGAGTACCTTGAATGTAGCGCACAATGCGCTTGAGAGCGTGCATGTGTTCTTCCCTCGGATCATGCATGAATAAACATACCTGTTACACCATATAAGTAATATTGAAGAGCTCCCACAAGACTATGATAGTGGGAGGGATCCTCATATGGTGTGCTAGAAGTAGCACTCAGCTTCGGTTTAGTATCAACCAGAGTAGGAGACAAGCTGACATGCCAACCAGTTCAATGATTTTAGCTACATACTTCATCTGAGATAGAAATAGACCACCTGCATGATGAGTGACAACTATACCCATAAAATAACTCAATGGCTCAAAGTCTTTCATAGCAAATTCTGAACTGAGAAGGGATATAATAGACTTGCGAAGAGCATCAAAGGAAGCAGTTAATATAATATCATCGACATACAAAAGAATGTTGGTCATAGAAGTACCGTGATGGTATATGAATAGATAATGATCAGACTTGATGTGAGAAAACCCAAGAGTAGAAACGTAATCTGCAAATCTTTTGTTCCAAGTCGCGCCTGTTTTAGCCCATACAGAGATTTCTCATCAAGCACACATGATTAGGATGAGCGGGGTCCCTGAAACCCAATGGCTGATGCATGTATACTATTTCCTTGAGTTCTACATGTAAGAAATCATTTTTCACGTCCAGTTGATGAATGGGCCATGCTTTTGAGAGAGCTAGGCTGAGAACGGTGTGAATAGTTGCCGGTTTGACCACTGGACTAAATGTCTCTCCACAATCCATGCCAACATGTTAAGTTTTGCCATCACCTATAAGACGGGCTTTATGCCTCTCAAAACAACCATAAGATTTTTCTTTATGAGTAAAGATTTACATAGAATGAATCACATTAACATCAGGTGGACGGGGCACCAACTCCCACGTCTTATTTTCAATAAGAGCATTATATTCATCATCCATAGCCATTTTTCAATTCAGGTCATGAAGGACAAACACATAATTACGCGGTAGAAGGGATTTAGTACCATTAGAGTTGAGATTAAATTGTCGCTTTAGTCTAAAAATTCCCCGTTGGCTACGAGTAACTGGCCTTGGAGCCGGAATAGGAATGGGTTGGACTGTGGTGGGAGTTGTGGTCTGGCCCAGTTCTGGGCTAGACTGATGCGACCCACTAGCCGATGGAGAGGAGATAGGTTGGCAGGGCAGTGGGCTGGCACTCGCTGGGCCTGGTGAGGTGTGCCAAGGTTCTGGGTTGGCAGGGTGGGTCTGTCGCTGGGTTGGGCCGACTTGAGTAATGTGCTGGGAAGAATGAGCTGGGCTAGCAGGCAGTGGGCCAGAAGGTGCCAGCTGGTCCAGGTGTGGTCCACATAAGGTGAAAGCTCATCATCCAAAAAAATCATATAAATAGGACGTTGAACTATGTAACTTAGCAAACGGAAATTGGGTTTCATCGAAAATGACATGGCGACTAATGATGATTTTATTAGAGGATATATCATAGCATTTATAATCACGATGATTAGATGGGTAACCCAAAAAGACACAAGCGGTTGAGCAGGCTTGAAGTTTGTTTATGGTAGTAGAGGGAATGAGAGGATATCATAAACACTCAAATACACGAAGATGAGAATAAGAAAGGTCTTTTTGATAAAGGATTTTAAGTGGAGATTGGTAGGCTAATACTTTGCTAGGGAGTATGTTGAGAAGGTAAGTTGCCATTTGTAATGCATCATGCCAAAATGTAGGCGGTAATGATGCATGGGCTAGTAATGTACGAACAATATTATTAATGATACAAATTTTTCTCTCGGCTTTTCCATTTTGTGATAAAGTATGTGGACATGAGAATCGAAAAGATACACCATTACTAACCTTACAAAATTTCTGAAATGGCCCATTATCAAATTCCCTTCCATTATCACATTGAATGTTCTTAACCTCCCGTTCAAATTGAGTACAAATGAATGCTCAAAATGATAGAAATATGGAATAAACTTGAGACTTTTTAGATAACGGAAATGTCCACAAAAAATTAGAGTAATCATCCAACAACAAAACATAATAACGGCGGCCCGAAGAGCTCAAAACGGGAGATGTCCAAAGATCACTATGGATAATATCAAAAGGCAACAAAGTAATAGAATTAGAAGCAATAAAAGGCAATTTAATATGTTTCCCAAGAGGACAAGAGGGAGAAACATTAGAACTACGAGTGCGATTACACTCAATAAATTTATTGTGTCTAAGGGAGTCAAAAACATATGCTCTCGGATGACCCAAATGTGCATGCCATAAAGAAGGTGCTAAAGCTGCAAAAGTTGATGGTGTGGCTTGATTTATGGTGATGGGATAAAGCTCTCCCCGACTATCACATCTCATTAGATGCATCACTGTCCAGAAATCCTTCACAGAAAACCTAAATAGATCAAGTTCAACAGAAATCGAGTTATCAGTTGTAAATTTCCTAATGGACACCAAATTTTTAATCAATTGAGGAGCATGAAGGATATTTTTCAATGCTAAATATGGGTTTGGGGGAGATAAATTTGTGTGACCATAACCACGAATTGGAATTGAATGACCATTACCAACAATTATGCCATAATTTTTGCTCAAATTGAAATAAGACGAGAGATTACCTTGCGTGAATGACATATGAGAAGTAGCACTGGTATCCATGTACCAATTTATATCCGAAGGATTTAGCCCAAGTGTATGTATCACTGCCTCGATATCCGCGGGAGTCGATGAGGCTATTGGGCCTGTTGTTGTGAATTCCTGCTGCGATCGAGGCCCAAGAAGGCCAGGCTGCTGCCAGGCCTGCTGCGGTCGAGGCCCAAGATGTCCAGGTTGCTGCCTCTGCCGGTTGATTGACATGGCCTAAGGAGCCATTGGGTATGGACACAGGGAGATGGGCCAAGGCAATTCCCAAGGCCATTGCTGCGCATTGGCCCATGACTGCTGCCAGGGGTGCTGTGGCCCGGACCCTTGCTGGCTGCCACCACGTTCGCCACTGCCCTTGCTACCACTGCGGCTGCCGCCGTGGTGTTTCCCACCGTGATTGCAGTTTTGACCCTTTTTGCCACCACCGTTGTTATGGTTTTGAGTATAATGGTCTGAGAATGATGAAGAGTCATCGGTTTCTCGGGATGTGGCAACCATCATGGCAAAATGTGCTCCAGTTGCAGGGTTTTTAGCTAACCCCGCCTCTTCAAAAGTGAGCATGAAATGGGCTTGGTAGAAACGAGAGATATGATTGCTTTGGCGAAGGAGAGTTCCAACCACATTATAAGCTTCGGTGAGGCCCATAACTATTTGAAGAACGAGACGATCATTCGTGACCGGTGCTCCGACGTTCTTGAGTTAATCCGATAATTCCTTGAGCCTTTGACAATATGTGGAGGCATTCGGGAAATCCTCCATAGTTGTGTGAGAGAATTCTTGCTCAAGTGTTACGGCACAAGAATTTTTGTTATCTTAGAATATATCACGCAACCTATTCCAAGCTTCCATTGCCGTTGCGTCGGGTTCAATAATTGTATGTAAGAGGTCCATATAGATGGTAGAATAAATCCATTGGAGGACCGTAGCATCAAGGGTTGCCCATAATTCCTTGTCATCATTGGTGGATGACACCTTCTCCTTGTCTTTTTTCGGTTTGACGATGTGATGGAGGACTTTATGAGACCTTGCGTGAATTTTAAAAAGCTCCGCCCATGTCGCATATTGAACGTTCTCCATTTCAAGGACTATAGGGATGTTGTTTTTGATGTTGGAGACTACAAGAACAGGATGGAAGGTATTCTTTGTGTCAGACATGGCTGACTGGAGAAGAATATTGGCGGAGGAGGTGAGGGAAAAAATGTAGGGCACGACGGAAGTGAATGATGAGGGAGGAGAGAAAGATTTGCCCTAGACTTCTGATATCATGAAAGAGAATAATCCGTTGATTATTTGCATTAGCTTAATTAGCTTATATACATGAGGTACAATAGTCATTCTAGGCTACAATTATGGAAACTAATTATACACCTAACTAATACCAAATCACTAACAATCTTTACCAAATCACTAAATCTATTTATATATATTCTATCAGTAAACACCTATATATATTGTATTAATGAGAAGACTCTAATCAAGGAGAATTACACTTTTCTACAACAAGTACTAAGAAAGAAAAAAAAAGAAAATTCTTACCAAAAAATAAGAGTGTTATCGTTCTCATTCAATATGTGGAGAGAGTATTATTTTCCAACCTTTAAATATTAGGGGTAAAGTGAAATTAACTCATATTATTTTCCTACCTCCATCATGAGAGTTATTTTCCTAAGTTTTTTAAAAAAACTTATTTTCCTTAAAAGATATGGTTACTAAAAACATTTTTCCTAACCAAATATGGGAACTTGGTACCAAATACACCCTTGAGTACATGCTGACTAAAACAGTATCATATTTAGTAGATCCTTTTAAAAAAGTAAAGCATTCAAGTGGTTACCATTTCACATTAGTTCAAACCCAAAAGCTAAGAGCAAAGAGATCCTAACAAAAGCATAAAGTATATATCAGCACATCATGCGCCATGCGTTAATTCTACGTTTCTTTTTAAGATATAGTACTTTCATGATGCTCTTTAATTCACTATCATCAACCTTTTTTACCATTTCTGGGTTAAAGTTTCATGCATGCCAAATAATCAAGATATATAATTACAATCTAATCATATATGGCTGTATAATCATTCCTTCAAATAACTCAAGTGTTGATATGAAGAAACTTTAGAATAATTATATAGGAAAATGATGACTTTGGTCCAAAAGTAATTAAGGAGAGTCATTTTTTTCTATTTGATAAAAAAATGTCTATTTTGGAATATTTTCTGGTAACCAAATGTCAGAAAAAGACTTATTTTTTGAAAGACATTTTCCTAAAAGTATTATTTTTTCGTTGTCCGTCCTCATGGGACAAATCTTTACCCAACAATTATAGAAAACCCTTGTCAAAAGTTTCAATTGGTTCACGATCATGATATTGAGAATGCGATCGAAGATGAAGAAATCATTTCGACAAAACTCTAGCTCTACTTGTATATATAAATGCTAAATTGCATCCGGGGGTGGAACTACATCATTTGTTATTTAAAGTATACCATGATATACACGGTATACACGACATATCCAATGTCTTGTGTATACCGTGTATATCATGGAAACCCAACATAAGTTGGAGACCGTGATATACACGGTATACACAGTTGTGTTTATCTAGTTTTGATAATATGTTATTTGTATTTAATTAGCATTGTACACTTACCATAATTGTAGAATTATTGTACAAATAAAATAGGGTTTTGGGAGTAATATGATTTTTCATATTATGGATATTGTAAATTGTATATATACTCATTCATTAATGAAAAATAATTGAGGGATTATTTCTTTCAGTTACCGATTTGACAAAATTCAATAATTTTCACTGATCTTGTATTTATTTTTTTTAAAATTATTTAATTAATATATATAAATAATTTATCTCGGACACAATAAATTGGCTTGTAATAGAAACTGAAACCTTTAAATTTAAATTCGGGATCAATATTGATATACGTACTTTAATCTCAGCTGAGTAATAGACAAGTGATGGTCCCAGGGGCACATGCGAGTTGGTAAGTGACAAGGTGATTGAGGTACAACCACTCCGACGTCGCGGGTTCGAATCCGTGTGGTGACAATCTTTGTTGAAATATTGCAAGGGCTGTAGCTGGGTTCGTGTCCCGTTGGTCCTCTCCCTTGCAGGGCTGCCACTCGCGCATATCCCTCGATTTACATTCCACCTGGTCAAGGAGCCTCTGGTACAGGTGGGGGTTTCGCGTTCACAAAGTAATAGACAAGTGATCAAGTTACTTTTGCTGCATCATAATCATGGCCTTGGTTGGAAAAATTAAAGTGTCCAGCCTTTAAGGAGATTAGTTCATGGTGATGATCCTTTGCAGAAAAAGTGCCACTGATTCGAGCACAATATATACTATATAGTAATAGGAAAAATGTTATTATGGGTGAGGTGCAACCAACAAAAATGTGTGAGGCCTTTTCTTTGGTAGACACGTGGATTGTGGGTCCCATGCATTAACCATTTTCCCAACTCTTCTCCTCCTCCTTTCTCTATCCTCCAAAGAGTCCACCATGAAATGTTCACCATGAATCACTGTCAACCTTCGAGCAATACCTTAGTCATATTTGTTGAAAGCGACGCGACCTAAATTGACGATCTGTAATCAGCCGGTTCTTAGTCAATTTTCATTGAAAAAATCGACGCAGTCCCTCGATTTTGAGCAGTTTTTTAATAGTGAATTAGGACTAATAACTGTTGCACATTTCCTAATTCATATTTGATATTTTCAGTTCCTCAAAGAATTCATTTAGACTCACCAGATAGCACCACCTTTAGTTTTGTTGGTTGTGCCTCACTCATAGTAAAATTTTCCTAGTAATAGTACTTTAGTAGTATGTAAAATCCTGAGTCCCACAAAGATAAATAGGGGTGTTTTAACAAATGACCTTTCTTGAGGGAACTTTTGCAATTCTCATGTTCTCTTGGTAACTTTGTGTACAAAGTGAAAAATTCATCAAATTACGTTTAAAGGTAAACTTTAGCAGCACACGACAGTAAAGGGAATAACACTTAAAGGATGGCCCCAAAAAAGGTAATACAATGCAAATAATTTGGATAAATATGATTATGAGTATTCAACTAAGTTTATAAGCCGGTTAAACTAGTTTATTATAAATATTTTTAAACGGGTAAATTTCATCAATAATCACATAATTATGAGTTTTTTTCAATAAAGTTACATAACTATGTTTTTTAACCAGAAAATCACAAAACTTTCACCTACTAACACGAAAGTTCGCAATTTCCCGAAAACCCAACATTCCGATGAGTGATAATTTTTTACTCTACATTTTAAGCTTTTTATATACTTTTAATCTTATAAATACAAACCCAATTAAGAGAGGACCAACCGACCAAATTTTTGAAAAGTGTATTTAATAGATATTGAAGTCGTTACATATTTCTGGATAGTAAGAAATTAAATTGTATGTAGTACTAATTACTAGCTAGGCGGTTTAAAATCGAACCATAACCGATAACCCAATCACGAAATTAACTTATTGACTAATTGATATTGAATTATCGGATTAACAGTTGGTGATGAGATTAAAATTTAATAATTAACGATTTATCGGTGTTGGAGCGAATTATTTATTTTTTTATCGGGTAAATCGTTAACCCGATAATAATAATATTATATATACATTTTTACCCCATCCAAAGTGTTTGGCCCAGTGGCCAATACATTAGGGTATTGTTGTCTGAGGTTCCGTGTTCGAGTCCTCTGATCAGCGAGAGTGGAACTGTGTTCCCCCAAAAAAATTCATCCATACGCGTAGGGCCAAGCGGTGTATACTAATCCGTAGGGCCAGGTCGGAGGTGGAGTTTTCTAGAGTATGGGGCCGTAATGCGGTGAGACCAGTCACTTTAAAAAGTTTACCTACCACAGTTTAGTCAGCTTGGGCAGCTCAATTGGTTATTAAGGGGGATATTTGGAAAATGACCAAGGATCGAATCCCGTCAGCGGCAGTGTGGGGGTTACTTCTTGAAATAAAGGAGGGCCCCTTGTGCGCAGTGTGGTACTGGTCTAACCTTTGAAATCAATTGAGTCACCATGATTTACCTCCTTCACATACCTGTCGGACCGGGGTGTGGGGGCTCCTGGGATGGGAGTTCCACCTTTTTTTGGAAAATATATACATTTTTATCCCTAAGTATATGTGAAATCACAAACTGCAAAAGTGCTTTGGTTATATTCCAAAATCATAAGGAAATATACACTATCATTAATGCCTTAGTTACTTTCTAGAAATCCTAATCTCCCATGTTCTGTACTTTCTGTTTCATAAATAAAAAGGCATCCACTCATGGAAGTGGGTGAATTAAATATAAAAAAAATGCCTTCAGTTAGCACTTATCTACTTCACATTTGAAACAACAACAAAATTGATAGTGTAAACACTACCCAAGCAGACTGTAATACAGTCCACTATATTATATGTAACGAACATATGAGAATGTTAAAAAAGACTGGAAGTTGTGATTTTAATTTCGTTGGTGGAAGATGAACTATATGTTGTGATTTTATTTTTTTATTATATCTTAGATTTAGCCGATACATCATCTGATAATTTCTATTCTCCGAATCAATCAATATCTTATCGGTTGGCTAGTGAATTAGTATATTTAAAAGTTGATAATCGATAAGTCAAATTGCTAAGCGTAATTATCTACCTGATCTGCCTGATAATCAGTTGTAGTCACTAGTACTAATTATTAATGTATCGGAAGGTTATTGTTAAACAAAGCAATTCTCGGCCAGATTACATGCAAGACAATATTGTATATATGGTATATATATTTGGAGTATATTGTAGTGTAAATGTTACCTTAATTAGTGTTATACACTTACCATAATTGTATAGGTAGAATTATGGTAGAATAAGGTTTTAGAAATAGAATATGAATAGGATTCTCCTATTATGGTAATATGTAACTTGTATATATAGCCTTTCAATTAATGAAAATAATCAAGGCGATTATTTCTTTCATGGTATCAGAGACTAGGTCTAAACAAAAGTTTTCTTCTCTCAAACTTTTGCCTCCTTTGGCCGAGACCCCCCCCCCCTCCCTCGGGTTTTCTCTCCAAAAAATCTCGTCTTCCGCTCTCAAAAACCTCTCTTAAATTTCCCCTCCTTCTTTGTTCTTACAATATGTCTAAGAATAATTTTCACCCTGCCCTCACGGTTTCCAATATCAAGCTAAGTATCCCTATTGTTCTTGAGATGGAAAACGTTCAATATGCAACGTGGGTAGAGTTGTTTAAAATTCACGCTATATCTTATCAAGTTCTTCATCACATCATTCCTCCCGCTAGACGCCTTCCTGCGGAGGATCCTGAGTTATGGATTACACTTGATGCTACCGTTCTTCGGTGGATATACGCCACTATTTCGCTGGATCTTCTACAGACGATTATGGAGCCGGATACCACGGCTATGGCTGCATGGAATAGATTGCGTGACATATTCCAAGACAACCAACATTCACGTGTCGTCACACTCGAGCAGGAATTCTCTCTCGTTCGAATGGACGAATTTCCAAACGTTTCTGTATATTGCAAGAAACTAAAGGAGTTGGCGGATCAAAAGTAATAATATTGTGATTAATTCTTTCCAATTCATTGCCTCTTTTAGTTGTTTGATTAATTAGAGTTGTTTTTTTGGAATATTTTGAGTGAGATTCAGTGGGGGAAAAGGAAAAATTATGTGGATAAGGAGATAGATACTCAAAATCAGATAACTTTGGAGATAATAATCACAATCAATTGGATGAAATCTTGAAAATGAAGATGTAAAATTGGAAGAGAATTTGGAGGGTTGTTTTCAAAGGATATGTAGGATACGGCATGTGGATATATTTGAAGGCGGTAATTACAAATACGTGGATTATCACTCAGGGAAGGTTTTAAAAATTGGATCGGATCGGATCGGGTCAGTTCTCTTTTAATTGGGATAAAAAAGGGGGGTCAAATTGTAGAGTAAAAAGTTATCGCTCATTGAAAGTTTGGGTTCTCTGACAATTGTTACTTTTGTATTAGTAGGGTACAAATTTTATGATTTTTCTCTTAGAAAATATAATTATGTAACTTTGGTAAAAAAAAAAATAGCCAAAATTATACCACCATTATGAAATTGACCCATTTTTTATTTATTTATCTACACATTTGGTAGATACCAAAAGTTCTTATAAGTCAAAATAAGTCTAAACCAAAAGTCATTGATCACCTCAAACTTATTAATTTACAACTTCTAAGCACTTTTGATTAGACCTGACATTTTATGATTTTATTCCTAATAAATTTTATAATCTTCGAAATACTCTTCGTAAAACATAACTTTGAATTATCTCTTTATTCTATTTCCTGTTGTCCTTCATTTTTTTTTGGTAAGAAATACATTTAAATTTAAATTTTCGATATATACCTTTTAGGATATTTCAGTTATGTTAAAAGAAAATGTGCTTATCAACACCTTTTTATTAAATGCTTATTATCAAATTTATTAATTTTATCTAAACACGTAGCTGCGTATTTCTAAAATCAGCTGCAATGCATAAAAGCATTTCACAACACTTGATGTTTATCGACTACTTTTAATCAACTAACACAAATGGGATCTACAATAAGTGCCCACAATTTGGATGATTCAATTCACCATGGTCTATAAAGACCTACTTAAATTTCAAGCCGAGGAAGAGGAGCCAACATCAACACAAACATCAATTGAAGACGAACCCGAAAAAATATGTATTTGGGATCAGGTCGAGCTCTTATGGTGTGACTTGAAAGAAAGGAGTGAAAATAAGTAAAGAGTAATTCAAAAATGCTACTTTGACTTATTACATAGTGTTGTTTTCAGACTCTTCTTGACAATAAATACGTCACAATATACAACCATTTATATGTCATAAATACTACTCTGCATAATCCAAAAAGTTTGCTAGCTAAACATGCAAACAGTATGAGTTTTTGGAACAGTGAAGTTCTATTTGTCTGTAATAAGTAAGAAGACTTATTTTTCAGTCCTTTAAGCTCTGATCAGCTCCGAATTCAAAGCATCCATCCAGGTACAACTCCAGTAGAATCATGTGTTGATGGTGCTGCATGTTCTGGTGGCGCGGTATCATAGCTGTAACTGAATTAACAACATAACTACACCTCAGTAGCAAACAAGTTGGCTAATAAAGTCATAAGTGAATTCATCATGCAATTATCGGTGCTCCTGAACTCAAACTATATGTATATGTCTATAATAAGATTAAAAAAGATATGAATGACTTTTTCTCCCTTTTTTTCCCAGTAAAGTCAAGTTTTTGACATTATTTTCCAAGTGATGATATCGAATTGACGACAAAGAAAGACTCGATCGACATCAGGCGAATCACCTGATGGTATTGCATATAATAAGTTTAGTATGACCCTCCTAGCCAAGAGGTCAACATGTCAAGTTTCAATGCGATTTCTTGAAATGCGTGTAAAATAATAGTGTATCTTTTTTCGATTGGGTATAGATGTTATCCCTGCAATCATAGGTAAATTCAGAATTTCAATAGGATGGGTGCACTATTACTTTTAAAAGTTATTTTAGAAATTAAAAAAAAAACGCAAAAGTGCAGCAAGTTGAGTTTGATCCATATACTTTAAAGAATTAACTCCAACAGTTAATCAGTGCACCACTCAATCTTGTTTGACCATGGATTCTTCAGTTAATGTTAGATATATTTTAAAAATTATACACATAATATACCGAGTTTAGTCGGGTGATCATGGGTTCACGTGACTAGGAGCGGCTCAACAAATTCGGTGGCCTAAAGCCAAACTGCAATATAAGGCCTTAATTTATTTGTGCCATTTATTCCCATGACAAATGAAGATGACCCAAAAAGATCTATATTTAGAGGTAATGTAAAGATCTAAATGAGTTTTTTTTCAACAATAATATCAATCATAATTTCAAAATCTTTTTATACTCGTTCCATCCCAACATGTCATATGTCGTTTCTAAAGAGTCAAATCGTATACATTTTGATCAACATTTGTAAGATGTATTTTTTCATCATATTAATATGAGAAAAATTGCAACTTGAAATATTTTTCGTCTAGTTTTTGAATATCTAACTTTTAATATATTGAATTAATCAAATATACTTTAGCTTCGAATATTAATCAAATTGTCTCTTGAGAAATGAAAGATACCAATTATTTTGGAATGAAAGGAGTAAATATTTCATTGTTTCTACACTATACATTTTAATTAATTCGTTTTTTAAAAAAAAACATCTACACATACTATAATTAGAAAATGGCCCCCCAAAAAGCAATGGCCTTAAAGGCCTTACCCTCTAGCCGGCCCTGCACGTGACCCATTTTTTCTAAGTAAATTCGCCACTGCCTGCAACCCAACGATTAGTTAACAATCGACATATTTTATTTAATTATCAGATTGTGTGTATTGTTTGTGCCTTAAAATCCTACATGTCTTTGGATAAATTTTTAAAAGGATTCATGAAAAGCTTGAAATTTTCAAGATCACCTTATAGGCAATGAATTATTGAAATCCACAGGTTGAAAAAATCCTTCAGGCTGAAGAGGCTGCTGACTGTATTGTACACTTTCCTCCCCAGAATGCCATGATGTTTGAAAGGCAACACCAAGTTCTTCCAACTGCAATTAGCAATTCAATAGACAAATCATTGTTAAAACAATACCAGCTATCATGTTACTGCATTAATTTCACGTATATGATCACTAAATTTTACCCACAATAACAATCCATACATAGTTCGGATACTGTATAATGTAACAAAAAATAATTTTATAACTTTACTGTTCTAATAGTAATGGTCATCAGTTATTTTAAATGACAAATAAATATTATTGTGGCTTTATTGTAATACTAGTAAATAAAAGTTGAATGATCATAATGAAATTAATCCGTAATCATTTACACTTAGAAACCTTCCCAAAAAGAGTATTGTGAATATAAGAAGGTCTAGCACATCAAATAGGATCATTGTCTCCACATATGCACTAATTTTATGTGCATACACCTTTATGTCCATATTATTTGGTGTTTTTATGATAGAATATACTACGTATATTCCATGATATTATTAGACATCTTGTACATGTGTAATTATGATAGTAGTCTTGTATTAGAAAAATGTATATTTGATTTCCGTAATTATAGACTAGGTTTACAATTGTATATCATGTAGAAAATAATCAAGAGATTATTCTCTTTCCTTTTATTTGACATGACACTCCTTAAGAAACTATTATGCTCCTAGAATTTAAAAAGAATTTTAATTAAATTTGCATCTTTCTAAATGATAAGTATAAAGAGCATATGAATTTGAGATGTATATCTAGCGTGAAAACAATATGGAATTACATATATTATCTGCATATCAAGTTCTTTTGAAAAAATAATAAGTGTACCTATTTAATATAATTTAATATACTCATAGAAAATTGTAATTGAGAAATATTTTTTCGGACTACGTAAAGAATGTTAAATTTGAAAAAATAAAATTAATATCTTCATGATTATGTCAAACACCACTTATTCTGGTCCAAAATGATAAGGTAAAAATATCAAATAATGTGGACCGAAGGAGTATTAGCTTGGCCTTTTTCTGTTCTCCAAGCTGAATATTAAGCTAAAAATATAGTGAAGTTATAGTTATTACCTTGATCCTCAAAGATTTGTTCATTTCAGTAAGACATTGCTCCTGTACAAGAAGCAAATATCGCATATCATGTTTCCTATACATTTGAGCAAATTTCAATAAATGTCATCTTGATTAATTCTTATGGACTCTGGACTATATATATACTGCATATACCTTTTGTTGAAGCTCGGCAAGTTGATCAAGCATGTGTTGTGTCTAAAAACAAGTTAAAAATGAGTTGATTAGTTAATGCATTGATAATTAAACAACGTATCCTCCAATTTCAATTAAAGTAAAAAACATATAGTAGGTCGAACTTGAAGGTTATCAGAACTTCTATGAGTTCTGATTATTGAGAAATACACAGATGAACAATTAGGGAAGAAGAGATATTGAGGGAGAAAGAAGAACTTCAATATTATTCATGATCTTGTGTTAATGATACAAGTGTATAATGAGAGATATATATATATATACACACCACATCATCATTGTTTAATCAACTAACTATCATTAATCAGCTAACTTCCGATAATTAGTTAAAGTAACTAACTAACTGTTCAGTCTAATAACTAACTAATGGAAAAGCTGAAAAGACTAAACTACCCTTAGCTACATATCTTCTTTTCTTCAACAGAACTCATATTTTTCAAAATACAATGAGTTCAATATAAAGAACCTTAAAGGGTAACTTAAAGAATTTAAATCATGAATTCGCCTCCGGACAAACATGACTTATAAATACTACTATTATTTAGGTAAATAGTACATACCCTTTTTGACCTTATTAGCCTCAACGATGAATCCAATTGACGTTCAAGCTGTTCCAGGTCTTTTGTGCTCAATTGTCCCAAATCCTCTCCAAGCATATGCCTGAAGAATATGAAAAAGTTATTTTGGTCATATTACCTGAAAAAAGAAAAATTAATAAATATAGAGAATGCATCCCCTAGTCTTGCTGTGTGATCAGGAGGTCACACATTCAAGTCGTTGCAACATTAAAGCCACACACAATAGATTCAATATGGTCCGACCATTCTCCAGACCCCGTACATGACGACAACTTAGTGCATTGCATTTTTTTAAATAGAGAATGCAACAATTTGGAGTTGAAAATTACATCTAATCTTGGTCTAGCAAGTATTTGTTTCACCTTTGAGATTGTTGTAACACTTCCACTCTTGTTTTATGCTTCAAATACTCCTGGTAGTCGTTCTGTTTTTACAATGGTAAACACAGGCAAATCAATTTCCTCAAAATTAGCCATCAACATTATATTATCTTTAATTTTACTTACTATTTTAGGTAAAAATGAACTATTTCCAGTTTTCTCAGCAAACTTTGAGTAATTATCATGCTTGAGGAAGAAGAACAAACCTGTGAATCTGCTGAAGGTTGGTTTCCTTCAAGTGCACCATAATTGTGGTATCTCTCCAATGTCTTGGATATACTAGAAAAGCAAGTTACAAAAGCTAAGTGTACTAAGGCACAAGAGCATGAATCAACTACTACTCTGTAATGAAACAGAACTTAATAAAGTTCTAATTAATGTTGGACTAAACTCTACTATGAGACCCTCTTTTTATATTGAACTCCACATATTGACTATGATAACAGTCGCAATTACAAACAGACTCGTGACTGTGACAGAGATAGAAAAGACTCCTACTAAAGCTATGTCGCCAGATTATAACCTAAATTTTTGCTTTTTGAAGCACTATAGTCGATCGTGTAAGGACGTGACCAGTCCAGGCCGAATCAGAAATGTTTTGATGAATCAATGTTCATATTAGGAAACAGAAAGTTAATGAGTATCCAACTAGCTTTATAAATTGACATATGCTCAATCTTGGCCATAATCTAGCTGAATTATGAAGGTAAAATAACTCTAACCATTATGATTTGCTTTAAATCTTTACCACATATGCAACATTCCAATAAATAAAGCTCATACATTTTCAGAATGCTTCAGCCTTCAGGTTAACAAGTTGCACTTTGCCAACTAAAACAGTATTACTATCTTAAGAAATTTGACCTTAATTATAGTCTATTTTAATTTTCATTCACTTCCTAAAACTTAGGAGTACGTCAATTGTCAACCCAAGGATCTTATAATGTCCACAATTACCACAAAGGGTTAAGATGGGACAGATAGAATTCCCGGTTAAGAAGACAGAAGTTTCAGGTTTGAGCTCTGAAATGGATAAATCCTGGTAGCTGGGAGCGTTTCCCACCTTTAACGGGCCTTATGCGATACGACTTCTGATTGGTAGGACCTCAAAGTGGGTACCGAACATTGGGTGGAAAACAAAAATAATGTGTCCACAATTAATATAATTTGTATTACTTCTTATGATCAAAAGTCCAAATCTAGTCCTATTAATAAATAAATAAAAAAGGTCTTATTAATCAACAAGTTATGCCAAAGGATGCAGTTTTTATTGATATTCACTTCAGCATTGTAAAAAGATTTACGCAACTAATGAATAGGCAAAGCTTTGAAAAATAATATTGAAAAAACAACAACGAAGAGACACAAAATTTGAAGATTACTTATCAATAGATGGACATATACATATATTAATCTATGATCACAGTTTTGACCAATTTATTTCTTATGCATGATAAAGTGTAATATAGTTGATTTGATCCCAATTACTTTTGTGAAGTTTGGAGAGCTTCATATTAGTAGTTGTTTTTTTAGTTATCCTCATTGTTTGGTTCAAGACAAGGTTATCCCAATTATAATATAAGTCCAGGATTTTAGTATAAACTTTACCCTAGTTTTAGCTAATACCCACAACCAAATATTGGACATATTTAGTCCTAAACTTTATATTTGATTAACCCCTGTAACCAACGGCTAGGTTTAGAGGTTTAGTTGGTCCTTAATTCACTTAATATGATTACAATATCATTTAATTTATTAACAAGTACTCAATGAAAAGTATAATCAATTAGTCTTCACATCATAACTATAAGCAGTATTAGATAAAAAAGAAATCTAATTAATTAGATAAATGAAATCTAACCAATTAGTCTGCAAGAGTTTAGCACTACTTTTTAGAAGACATATTAGAGGAAAATAAAAAGGTCAAGATACACTAAACTCCTATATAATGCTTAAAGTAAAGAAGTAATTTCAATACTACTGATGATGATCAAATCTAGATATTCCATTCGCCTATAATATATGAAGAATTTGTGCAGCTTGATATGAATATTTGTCACGTTTGTCTTTATATGTGTATGTACTTTAAGAAAAATAAAGTTTCATAAAATGAAGAAATATGAAGGTGCACATCAAATCATAACCAAAGTTGAATCATGAAATTAATGACTCCCCTCAAGTATTCTTTACAAAGATTAGTGCTTTATCTATTAACTCATCAAGATTCTTGATTTGTAATCTACTAATAAAAATCTAAGATCTTATGCAATATTTCATTCATGAATAAGCAGAAAGCTACAGCCACAATTCCCAGTTCATGAATGTACTAATGCCATTTGTGTACCTTAGAGGTTTACACACTAACATGAAATAAATCTAATTCTGACTCAGATCTCACATCAACACACAATTCCACCATTTCTTTTTTCTCGTGCCACAAATACTATAAGAAGTACCTCTCAATCGGCAGGCTAAAAATAGAAAAGTAGTACTATTGACATCTATAATCATAAAAAAGGAAAAACATTATCATAAAATATCACAAAAGGGAATAAAATACTTAGCATACACTAGAAAAAATGTATGAAAAACTTAGACCCCAAATATTTTTCTCCCATCACAAATATGATAAGAAGATAGAACCCATCAATCGACAGGCTAAAAATAGAGATGTGATACTAGCAACATCTTTAATCATCAAGAAATTCGAGTTTTTTTTATAAAGTAGCATGGATACTAGAAAAAATGTGGGAAAAACTTAGGCCACAAATATACCCCTCAATCGACAGGTTAAAAATAGAAATATAGTACTAGTGACATCTCTAATCTTCAAGAAAATTGAGATCTTTGTCATAAAATAGGATCAATCAAAGCCTGAACCAACTTAGCAGACACTAGAACAGTACGATATGAAGTAGTACCTTTAATCGACAAGCTAAAAATACCATTATAGTAACAATGACAACTCTTTAAAGAATGAAGTGACTTATCAGACATTAGACAATAAAAAATGTGAAATGAGATAAACTACTAGAAAAAGAAGTTTTTCGCCGACATTCAGCGAGAAATTTGTGCTATAAACATGATTTTCTCATCTCATTTCCACTGAAATAACTCATTGGAAAAATGAATGGTGGGAAACAAATTCTCATTGAAATGCTGGAAAACTTTTAAATTTTTCCGTACGAAAACACCACTATTAAAAATTTCCCACCTACATTCAGTGCAAATACCCACTGAATATTTTTTAGCGGGAAATTAATGAAAACATAAAGATTTTTTAGTAGTGACATACCTTGAGCTGCTGCAGAATTCATAGAGCTTGCCACGACTAGAGAAGATAATAAGAGCAATTTCAGCATCACAAAGAACAGATAATTCATAAGCTTTCTTGAGGAGCCCATTTCTTCTCTTTGTAAATGTCACTTGTCTATTTATTTTGTTCTCAATTCTCTTCAATTCTACTTTCCCTCTTCCCATTGTAGCTATAATATGAAAATATATAAACAAGATTCTTTTCTAAATCTGTTTGTTTTTAATCTTCAACGTCAACTCTAACAAAAAAATGGAGTGTTTTGCCATAAAAGACTATTTAAGACAGTGCAATTATGGTTTTTCGATGTTCCTTCTTCTCCCTTATATCTTCTTATTCCTCTCTTTTTTCCCTCTCTTCTAGGGAAGGGTAATAGCTGTATTATTTTTTTTTGTGGGTCAGGTCTTAGTTAGGTTTTCTAATGTGCAATACCTTATATATATATATATATATATATATATATATAGTATCTTTTTTTTTATATAAAAATATATCTCTTTTTTTTTTTCATTTTAGCATTGAGGCTCCGACTAATCCGAATACGCCTCTTTAAATATTGAAAATGTATTTTTTGGTAGTCCTGCAAAGCGCTTTTGTTTGTTGTTGCTTTATGTCTTTAAAATTTAGGACCCGTTTGGTCATAGATATTTTTTTATTTTTTTTTGGAAAATTTATTTACTTTTTTTGAAAATTAGTGTTTGATCATGAATATTTCAAATTGGAATATGAAAAACACCTCAAATCTTGTTTTTATAATTTTCACTTTTTATTTTTGGTCATTGCTTTTATCTTTCACTTTTCAAATTTTACCCTACATTTTTTATTTTTATAAATTTGACCACATATTAGATTCGACCGATGAGTTTCGTGAACTTGATTATATCATCGTATTAAAGAAAGTCTATATAAATCATGCTTAATATAATAGAAAATGACCGGCGATGTTTACACACTCATTATGTTTATTAATTGCTTTGAGTGATTTTGCTAGTTTTCAAAAATTTGGGGGTATAAATTATATTTCATATTTGTTAGAAAAGGCACAATCCAACAACCAAATATTATTTGCAAAAACTATGACCAAACACAACTCCAACTTTAACTCCAAAAATTTCAAAAAAAGTGAAATTATTTTTTATTTCTATGCCAAACGCCTACTTAATTGTTCCCTAGCCAAGAAGAAAAGAGAGCCTTTTTTGTTTCACTATGACCACCTATTCAAGAAACTATTATTTTGATTAATCTAGATTAGTGTCGCGGATCCCCCTCTCAATTAGTTTTTGTTTTTATTTTTATTTTCAGGACTCAAACTATACATTTTTAGTTAAAGGTGGAGAAAAAGCGGAGGTCTAAAGGGTATTGTCAATTAAAATCCAAAAATTAAATTATAATGTATAGATATGTAATTTTTTATGTATATATATTATATATTGAATCTTTTATTTTTATTTTTGTGTTCTTACTTCTATATATTTTGACTCCGTTCAGAGAAGATGTTAGCTCCGCCGCTAGATGAATCAATTCTATCAATCATATCACATCCCCTCGCGGTAGAAAAAGATTGTTCCTTTGTTTTTTTCTTTGCAAACTTTGTGATTACTGATACTTTTCTTTCAACAGTTTTAGTTGTAATGTCCTTTCATACCGCAAAAATATTTAAAGGAAGATGTTGCTTGATATTATTCATCAATAATATACAATATATATAGTAGTACAAGAATATCTAAACTAGGTAACTAATCAACCTAATTACAATAGAAAATATAATTCTACCTAAAATAGAAGACCTAATTACAATAAGAATACAATTCTACCTAAAATAAGAGATATACAATTAATGTAAGAATATTTGGAGAATATTCTATTACACCCCATAGTCGAAGCGGGAGGCTCACGAATAATGAGACCGACTCGAAAACCATCAAACAATATGTGCGGAAGTCCTTTGGTAAAGATGTCGGCAATCTAATATCTAGAAGGAACACGAAGGACACGAACTTGACCACGAACCACTTTTTCGCGAACAAAATGAATGTCTATCTCAATGTGTTTGGTGCGCTGATGTTGGACGCGATTGTTAGAAAGATATATCGCACTAATATTATCGCAGTAGACCAGTGTTCCTTTTGAATCGGGATTGCCTTTTGATCAGAGACAACGTTAGCTACATCTCTGTACTCTGCTTCGGCACTGGATCAGGATAGTGTAGGTTGCGTTTTGAAAGACCAAGACAATAGGTTATCTTTGAGGAAAACGCAGTAACCATACGTGGAGCGTCGGGTGTCAGGACATCCACCCCAGTCAGCATCAGAATAAGCAGTGAGACCAGTGAGCACGGACCTGTATAGATGTAAGCCGAAGTGAAGTGTGCCTTGGACGTATCGTAAAATACGTTTGAGGGCGTGCATCTGTACTTCCGTCGGATTGTGCATGTGCAGATTTGTCGCACGACATAGGATATGTCTGGTATAATGAATGTGAGGTAGGGCAGGGCCCCAACCATACTACGATAGTGAGTCGGGTCTGAATACGGAGGGCCAGAATCAGCGTTGATCTTGGAATTGGTATCCACTAGCATGTGGGATGGCTTGCAAGACGTCATGCCTGCACAATCAATGATCTCTTCGACGTATTTCTTCTGACATATAAATAGGCCGCCAAAATGACGAGTAACAAATATGCCCAAGAAATAACTCAGGAGGCCCAGGTCATTTATAGCAAACTCAGATAAAAGGAGAGACATAATGGACCGGCAAATGACATCAGATAATGTGGTGAAGATGATGTCATCAACATATAATAAGAGATTATCCATGTCTGGACCCTTGTTCTAGATGAACAGAGAATGATCGAATTTGCTGTGTTAAAAACCGATAGATGTGTCCTTCACAACGTAACTTGGGGAAAGGAGGATCCCACCCCATCGAAAGGGCTAACCTCCTCTTCAGCCTTCAAGTCCAATTTAACCGGGATACAGGTTTAACATAACTCAATATTAGCTTTGACCTAAACAAGCATATGTATTAAGAAATTCACTAAATATATATTAAAATTAAATTATAAATTCAGCTACTATGACTTGAGGTGGTCATAATTTAAATTAATAAAGTTTAAATTCTAAATTTGACGCCTATAAATAGTAGAAGTTGTTGCCATCAATCAAGTCCCGTTTTCCATCTTTATGTAAATTTTGGGACAAAATCGTTAAAGGTTGAAGCCATTTGTCTCCCACAGTTAGTATTTCATTTCATATGCTCCTACCTTTTAGCCCTTCTATATAGGGACACCTTAAAAATCACCTAGACTGGCAAATGTCGTTTCTTGTGCCTTCTACTTTGAGCAATATATATTAATTTGGTATAGTCAAAAAGTTCAATTATAATTTTGGTGAAGATATGATAAATTTGAATTTTTGAGTGTGACTAATTTTGGGGACATAACACATAATATTTCAAATTGAAATTCAGTAATGGAATAATTAAGTTTAAGATATGATAAATTTGACTTTAACGTTTAGATGTAGTTGCTGTCTATCTTAAGATATATCGATATCAGAATCTCAATTAGTGACTCGACACAAAATTACAACCGTTAATTGTCTTTGAGTTCCATTGAACTGAATCACCTGATTGAAAAGGATTATGGATAGAAACGGATTCAAAATTTAAAGATATATATATATATATATATATATATATATATATATATATATATATATATATATATATATATATATATATATATATATATATATATATATATATATATATATACTAACTACTGATTCCCTGACTCGCAATTTGTGTTCTAGATCCGCCCCTAACTGTACATTGAATAAAACTCTAAATTACTATCACAGACTTTCAATTTTTTGAGAGTTCAACTTCTATACGCGTATAGTGAAACAATATTATTTTTAGTATTTGGCCACTTTAAAAATGTTAGTAATAAAGTCCCGTCCCGCACAGAACTGCCCCGCATATGTATGTATTGAGTTTATTAACTAAAATGAAATTTATACCTAAAGGTCTCAATTAACATAAATTAAAATGAAATATAATGTAACATGGTCATTTTTGATCGTTTGATATTAAAATTAAACAATTTCTACCACATATTAGTAATACCAAAATATTAAATCGAAAATAGCATTGAGAAGCATAAGTAGTAACCTGCTACATTATTAAAATTCAAAAGTTGTTTATTATAATAAGTTAGGTCTATTTATGGTAATATAGGATTTGATAATTATGATAATATAGGATTTGTAGTCCTATTAGAATATATTACCTTTACCTTATTAGACTTGAAAAAGAAGGATCTTACTCTATATAATGAGGCCATTATGATGAATGAGAAGTAGAAATATTTTTTTCATTATTTTTGTCTCTCTAAATTTTTGTCAATGTCTCAATTTTAACATGGTATCAGAGCCACGTTAGAAAAAATACCAAAATCCTAGAATAATGACAGGTAACGGTAAAGAAACCGGCGATAACGGCAAAGGAATCGTCGGTGAGGAAAATAAAACTCAAAGAAAAACAATCTCTCCCTACGACATTACGTCGAATGATAACCCTGAAATTGTGGTGACACAAGTCCAATTGAATGGTGAAAATTATGAAGAATGAGCTAGATCCATGCGGACAACCCTAAGAACTAGAAAGAAGTTCAGCTTCGTCGACGGTACGATAAAAAACCGGATGAAGAGTCACCGAACTTGGAAGATTGGTGGACTATAAACTCACTGTTGGTGTCGTGGATCCACAACACCATAGAACCGACGCTTCGCTCAACGATTACACATAAAGAAGAAGTGGAAGAATTATGGATTAGCATCCGAGAGCGGTTCGCCATTACTAACGGCCCTCGGATGCAACAATTAAAGGCAGAACTAGCCGAGTACAAGTAAAAGGGAAGGACCATAGTGGATTACTATAGAAAACTCACTAAGTTGTGGGAGACATTGGCGAATTACGAATAAATCCCAATTTGTACGTGTGGAAAGTGCACGTGCAATCTAGGAACGGTCCTAGAAGCCAAAAGAGAAGAAGAAAAATTGCATCGTTTCCTCATGACATTGGATGAGGGAACGTATGGAACAGTGAGATCGAACATACTGGAAAGAAACCATTGCCATCATTGAACAAGGTGTCACACCCTAAACTAGACCCTGAACGTAATAGACATCTGATGTTATGAACAACACCGGAAGCACCTTATAAAACATTTGAACAGTCATTCTAATTCATTATCTATTTATAACAAGTCGTATAAAGCTTAAAACATGAACATACTCAACTTAATAAAATCAGTGGAAGTCTAATATAGATATTAAATCATGAAACGTAGCAAAGCCTCAACAAGTCATACGAGACTTTAAACATCTACCCAAAATCTAATAACTATCTATAGAGCTTCTAAGATAAACAAATGAGTATCTAACTTCGTGACGCAGCCCGAAACTGAAATAGATAGAAAAATAAAGATAGGGTGGTGTCCCACGAATAAGCATGTGGGCTCACCAAGTGATCCAAAAAGCAACCAGTTCTCCTATCCGATATGCGTATCACGAACCTACTATTCTACATTATCAGACACACCATAAAAAACAACAATGGTATGCCTGAGTACTGGATACTCAGTGAGTGTCTAAGGGGAAATAGTTAACAAAACCAAAAAAAGATAGTAAATTCAGTATAAACAGTATTAATGAAAACAATTCGAAATCCAAAGTTAGAGTATGATAACAAGCTTAGTAAAATTCAACAAAAGCAACCAATAATGAAGGATACATCAAGTTAACTCATTAAGTGTTTACCATATTAAGTCTTTCACTTACGAACCCGAAATCATCAACAAGGCAACTTATGGGCAACCAAATAATTAACACATGCCAACTCATGGACGAACAACCATTTGATACACCAATGACTTATTCTACGGAGGCTAATTGTCCTATGTACTAGCACAACAATACATACACCAGGATACTTGCCTCAGAGGTCTATCGTCCTCTGTACTGACACATCAATACTCACAAGTGATACGTTAAGATCCATAACGTCTAATCGTCCTCTGAACTAGCACAACTTGCCCATATAGGCCCAAACACAAACAAGTACAAGTCATGACATGTTAGCCGAATTCACTTACCAAGTCATATTCTCAATAATAGAGGTATTTCAAGTCTTAGATCAATTTAGAAATCTTATTCAAAGAACTTATTCAATTTTAAATTCAAGAAAGCTCATTCAACTGGTGAATCATGTTTAAACCTTTAACTTTTAGAAATTAGTTTCAATCATCCCAAAATGGGAAAAAGCAAGTTCAATAAAAGAAGTATGTTACGTAAAAGGTTTGATGCTGGATTGACCCTACACACGCATGACCTTGTCTAAAAATCATCTTCAAATCGAAATTAAGAACAACCACCAAACAAGGGTTTCACGTATACAACCAATCAAAGAGGATTTTGAAGTCCAGACATACCTCGATTCCTTCTCAAACGTATTCCCCCAAGTTCAACAATCGTTCTACAATTAATTAGGATGATAAAGATTAGAATTTTAAATATTTTCCCTAGAATTTCCACCTTTTTTAGAACTAGGGTTTTTAAACCAATTTTCATGTTCTTCTTTTCATAAGATTTACCCATGGATTCTAATCACTTGTAATAGCCCATGCTAGTCTCAATTCATTCAATAGATATCATTATATGTTAAGTTCTTACATTTATTGAAATTTATCGAGAAGTCCTCTTCAATGGTTCTTCCTTTGACTCTCAAGAATCTATGGATTGTAATGATAATCTAGTGTTAATCCTTATTTTTTATGTGGTTTAATCATAGGATGGTTAGGAACTCACCTTTTAGGGTTTGAAGAAGTTCTAGGGTCTTTCTCCTAAAAACGTCGGCTAAGAATGAAGTGGGATTGAAAATTTCAAGAAAATTTCATTTTAAAACACTTTTAGCGAAGTTGAGAAAGTTTGCGACCACATTCTAGTCGCATACACGAACCAAAAACATTGTAAAATTTGCCTAAAATGCAAAGTGAGTTTGCGGCATAACATTTGGAGTTTGCGGTCGCATTCCAGCTGGCGTCCTAGACAAGCTTCAGTAAATTGGGCATAACATTTTCGTCATAATTCCGATTGAGCTCCACCTTCTATCGTTGAAAAGTTATTTCAAAGGGATACAACTTTCACATATTAAGTTTCCTCAAATTCCTAATGTATATTCACGTAAATAGGCTAACAGTCACGACTACCAAAAACATAGTTGATTCTATCGAATCTTACGCACCCACTATTCGTGTTGATATTAAAACAACTATTTTCACCAAAACTCACCTTGATAGGACTTTATATGTCCAAATTGTTGTATCAACACTCATTTAGCTCATTCACACCTAACCCAAATTTACAAAGTATTACATTATCCCCCCCCCCTCAGGATCATTCGTCCTCGAATGAGAGTCAAGACCTAAGATTTTCACTAAACTGCAAGTCTTCAAAATTTTTGCTAAAGTTCCTTGGTATTGCAAGTTGTCTCAAATTAAAAATCAGCTAATACTCTATCAATAACCATATGGTATTCACGGGGACTCTCCACAACTATCCCAAACAAGTCTATGTATGAAAATAAGGGATTTACACATTTAGTCTGAACTATCACCAACATTCAACAACAGGGAGATTCAACACATACCTGGAATAGGGAATAAATGAGGGTATCTCTTACTCATATCCTCATCCGCTTCCTAAGTCGCTTCTTCGGTATTATGGTTTCACTACAAGACTTTAACTGAAGCTACATCTTTTTTTCTCAATCTCCTAATTAGTCGATCTAAAATCTGCACATGTTCTTCTTCATAAGACAACCCTTTGTTGACTTCAATCTCTTAATGAGTCAAGATATGAGAATGATCGGGTTTATACAACCTCAACATCGAAATATGAAACACCGGATATACCATAGCTATCTCAGATGGTAATTTCAACTCGTAAGCCACCTTCTCAATTCTTCTCACAATCTCATAAAGACCAATAAAATAAGGACTTAACTTTCCCTTTCTACCAAACGACATCACTCCCTTCATCGGTGACACTTTTAAGAATACATTGTCACCAACAGAAAACTCAAGCTCACATGTCTGTATAAGACTTCTGTTGACTCTAAGCTGTCTTGAGTTATTGCATAATAAGGTTCACCTTCTCGATTGCTTTGTGAACCGAGTCGGGACCCAATAGTTCTATTTTAGTAGGTTCAAACCACCCGATTGGAGATCTACGTCTCCCATAGAGAGCTTCATAAAGAGTCATTTGAATACTTACTTAGTAAATGTTATTGTACGCAAACTCTACAAGAGGTAGATATTCATCCTAATTACCCCAAAATCAATAGCACAAGCTCTTAACATGTCTTTCGAGAGTTTGTATAGTTCTCTCTATCTGCCCATCCATATGAGGATAAAAGGTAGTGCTCAAGTTTACACGAGTTCCCAAACCTTCTTAGAATAATTTCCATAAATGAGCAGTGAATTGCGTACCTCTATCATATATGATGGATTTCAAAATCCTGTGCAATCTAACTATCTCCTTCAAATATAATTTAACGTAATGCGCCATGGTATCCGTTGTTTTCAAATGATGAAAATGAGCAGACTTGATGAGTCTGTCCACGATCAGCCAAATAGAATCGAACTTACTTTTGTGCGAGGTAAACCCACAACAAAGTCCATGTTAATCATCTCCCACTTCCATTGTGGAATCTCAATATTCTGAGCTAAACCACCAGGTTTTTTATGTTCAGCCTTCACATGTTGATAGTTCAAACACTTAGCAACAAAGTTAGAGATATCTACCTTCATGATCTTCCACCAATAGTGTTGCTTCAAATCCTTGTACATCTTGGTGGATCCCGTGTGCACGGAATATTTGGAACTATACGTTTCCACCATCAACTCTTATCGGAGACCATCCACATCAGGGACATATAAGCATCCTTGCAACCTCATGACATTGTCATCAGTACCAAAGGTGAATGAAGTGTACTCACCCTTTTCCGCTCTATCTCGCAGCTTCACCAGAAGTCTGTCTTCATATAGCTTAGATTTAATTCTCTCCCCATTTTTAGTTTTATCGAGTCGGACTCCAATACTGGAAAGTCTTCAAATTTTCCTGCCCATCGGCATCTCATGAGCATGCAAATATGCTAACGTACCCATAGATTTCTGCTCAAAGCATCAGGAACGACATTCACCTTCCTAGGATGATACAAGATGTTCAAGTCGTAATTTTTCAACAACTTCAACCATATCCTTTGTCTAAGATTCAACTTTCACTGTTTGAAGATATACATCGGGGGTGGCTGTGACGCTTCCTGTTGAGTACAATACACAATTCAGACTTGAAGTGGCAAGCTCTTGTAATCAGTGAAGACATCACAGTGCTCACCATACAAGAGGTAACACTGAATGTTTAGAGTGTAAACCACAACAACCAGTTCCAAATCATGAGTCATATAATTCTTCTCTTGCATCTTTAATTATCATGAAGCATAGGCGATCACCTTACTATTCTACATCAACACACAACCTAAACCAACTTTGGAGGCATCAAAATAAACTACATAACCACTAGACCCTGAAGGCAGAGTCAAAACAGGAGCCGAAGTCAATCTCTTCTTAAGCTCTTGAAAACTCTTTACAGGCCTCAGACCATTGGATCTTAGCAGTCTTCTGAGTCAGTTTCGTCAATGGAGAGGCTATAGAAGAGAAACCTTCCACAAACTTTCAATAGAAATTTGCCAAACCCAAGAAGCTACGAATATTTGTTGCACTCGTGGGTCTCGACCAGTCCTTAACTGGCGAAATTTTATGAGGATCAACTTTGATACCTTCGCTAGACACTACATGACCCATGAATTTTATAAAGTTAATACAAAACTCACATTTAGAAAATTTTGTATAAAGCTTGTTCTCCTTAAGTGTTTTCAATGTTATTCTCAAGTGACCTGCATGCTCTTCATGACTCTTCGAATACACACCAGAATATCATCAATAAACACAATAATAAAACAATCAAGGAAGGGCTTGAATACATGATTCATAAGGTCTATAAACACAACAGGTGCACTAGTCAGACCAAATGACATCACCAAAAATTCAAAATGCCCATAAAGAGTATGAAGAACTATTTTCGGAATATCTTACTCCTTTATTTTCAGCTGATGATACCCGACCTCAAGTCAATCTTGGAAAAGAACTTAGCATCCTGAAGTTGATCGAACAAGTCATTTATCCTAGGCAAAAGATATTTATTCTTAATGGTCACCTTATTAAGTTGACGCTAATCAAGACACGTTCTAAGAAAATCATTCTTCTTTCTGACGAATAGGATTGGATCACCTAAAGGTAAGGTACTTGGTCGAGTAAAACCTTTATCCAAAAAGTCCTTCAATTAGTCTTTCAATTATCGTAGCTCTGCTAGATCCATACGATACGGTGGGATAGAGATCGGCTGAGTATCGGGAAGGACATCAATCCCAAAATCAACAACTCTATCAGGCGCAATACCTGGTAAATCATCTGGAAACACTTCAGGAATTCATTAACTATGGGAACAGACTAGAATTTAGGTATTACGGCTTGAGTATCATTGACAGCAACCAGATGATAAATACACCCTTGAAGATCATTTTATGAGCCTTAAGATAAGACATAAACCTATCTCGAGGCTTTGTAATTTTACCTTTCCACATAATAACTGGTTCATTAGGGAATGCAAAACAAACTAACTGATAGTGGTAATCCACGTTGGCATCGAACGCAGATAGCCAATCCATCCCCATGATCACATCAAAATCTACCATTTCTAGTTCAAACAAATTAGTTGTAGTTTCATGACTTTTAATTACCACTACACAATTTCTATAGACTCTAGAAGCAACAAAAGGAACACCCAGCAGGGGTATCCACAAAGAAGGGTTTTAATAATAATTCGGGCTCTAATCCAAAGTCAAGAGCAAAATATGGTGTCACATAGGAAAGATTTTAGTCCGGATCAATCAACAAATACACACCAAAAGAGCGAATAGTGAGAATACCCGTGACCACAACATTTGAGGCTTCAACTAACTCCCTACTAGCTAAACCATAAAGTCGAGCTTATGATGACGTGCAAATCCAATCCTCAAAGAGAAAGTGTAAATAGTCATCATAATATAATTTACCCAACTAGGAGTCGAGGTCGAATCCCATAGAGAACAATATGCTTGGGCAGTTAAGCTAGTTATGATATTGTCACCAATTAAGCTAAGCCAAATGATTTTAAATATTTGATTTTTTGTTTGAAGATGAATAAAGATAAAACTAACTAATGGGGAGTACAAGCTATGAAAATTCAGGGCTTTGGAACATAGTAATTTAACTTAAACTCAATAATGATCAATTGTAATTAATTATCTACCACTAATTAATCATGGGTCTAGCAAATTAGCCTAGAAATCTCAATTACCACTAATGCTTCTCGACTATTTAGCAGGTCTATCTTAGCTTATTCTTTCGAATCATGGAACCACAAAAATGATATGCGGTCTGCAAAATTGACTTAGGGTTCGTAGAGTCTCTTTATGCTTGGACTGTCTCGAATTGCGCCAGGAAGTGCGGTCCGCAGAACTGAACTGTAGTCCATAGAAATGCTTTGAAGCATTGTAATCTGAGCTGGGACTGTTGTGGAGCAGTGATTCGCAGACCGAACTGTGGTCTGCAGAATGAAAGTGCACCCCGCATAATGGGGCGCACTTCAGGGCTCAAAAATCCTCTAATCATTGGCTGAAAATGCGGTGTAGTTTTCCCATCTGTGGTCCACAGTCTGATTTTGCAATTCACAGATCTAGTCTTTATTGCATTTCTTTCCTTTTTTACAGCACTTTTGTCCACATTTATGTTCTTTTCCTCATTTCTGGTTTTCCGAGGCAAAAATCATACAAACATAAAATAAATATAAGAAATGGCATTAAAACTTACTTAAAGGACTAGAAAAGCTTAAGGAAAGGGTATAAAAATGCATAATTTTACCGCACATCAACACCCCAACTTAAACTCTTGCTTGTCCTCAAGCAACTAAAAATAAAGCAAGAATGATTATAGTTGGTTCTACCTATGAGTTCAAAAGCATGCGATTAAGAATATTAACAATCCTCAATTTTCACAAAAACAACCCAAGAGTGCTTAGCTACGAACAATCACTTCATGAAAATAGAGTCTCTATTGATGACTAAATGCTACTAGTGACTAGATGTGCACAAGTACAACAATATGAGAAGCTCATGTCACAAAGTTCATGCAATTCATGTACCCTCACAACGAAGAAACTTCCAACACTTCATATATCAAAATCACAACATGAGACATATAAAAAATCACTCACACTCACAAAGAATGTCAAGTGTCACAAGTATCATGACATAGGCTTGACTTTATTTTAAGTCACCACTACTCAAAGAATGCTCGGTTTCAGATTTAAAAGAACTTTTTAAAGATTGTAATGTAGGCTTAGGGACGAGTAGGATGTTCATTTGGGTACAAGTGACTTTTCCCTCCTCTAGCACTACACATTTTTCATTCTTTTTGCTCAATTCCTTTCTTTTTCTTTTCACTTCCTTTTTTTACCCCTTTATTCTAGTTTCCCCGCTTTATTTCACTCTTTTTGTGTTTCATTTTCTTTTCTCTTTTCTATTTTTTTTGCATTTTATTTTCTTCTTTTTTTCTCATTTTTAGTAACACTCACATCACAATCTTCACTTAGAGAATGATGATTTTTAGTCTCAAGAGATGTAGACTTCTACGAGACTAAGTTCCCCTTTACCGTATGATGAGGTAACTTGGTCGACAACATAGAAGTGATCCCGGATGAAACGGAGGAAGAATGGAACCAACATGAATTCGAAGAATACCAAACTGATAATGTAGGTGCGAATGAAAGGAAGAAGTATGGACACCGGATACCAAACCTACGAATCAACTAGAATTAGACTGGACAGATGTTGGTCCAAATAAAGGAAACGTGGAGGAAGTACAGACGGAAGGTATCCGGGCCAATGAAATGTCATCGGAGGAACAATTGGGTCGGGGTAAAAGTTAGAAGCATGACTCGATTCGGCTATACGACTACGTCACTGAACATTTTTGGAAACAAAGTCCATCAACTCATCCGCCCGATCCTCAACAATCCTCTGGTGTACCTTATTCTTTAGCTAACTATATATTCCGTGATATTTTTTTCCCGCAACACCAAAGGTTCCTTGCAGCAATTACCACAGGAATCAGACCAAATTTTTTTTCAGAGGCAATGAAAAAGGAATATTGAAAAGTAGCCATGCAGTAAGAGATACAAGCGTTGGAGGATAATGGAACATGGACACTATAAACTTTGCCACCAGATAATAAAGCACTCGGATGTACATGGGTGTATAAAATCAAGTACAACTCTGATGGCACAATCGAGCGATATAAAGCTCGTTTGGTCATCTTCGGAAATAAATAGGATGAAGGAATTCATTACAACAAAGCTTTTACTCCGGTTGCTAAGTTAGTAACTGTTCATACCTTCCTGGTTGTTGCAGCTGCACGAAATTGAGAGTTACATCAGATGGATGTGCATAATGCTTTCTTACATGACAATCTTACGGAGGAAATTTATATGAAATTGCCACCGGAATTTCATGTTCCAAATCCAGGGAAAGTATGCTGACTCTGAAAATCTTTGTATGGTTGGAAGCAAGCTCCTAGGTGTTGGTTTGTAAAATTTTCAAGTGCTTTGATAAAATATGGGTTCAAACAATCGTCATCTGATTATTCTCTATTCACTATGCACCGGGGAGGTATGCAACTTAACGTCTTAGTCTTTGTGGATGACTTGATTATCTTCGGAAACAACCATAATGTCATTGAACAATTCAAAGACTATCTCTACACCTATTTTTACATGAAGGATTCGGGCCCTCTGAAGTACTTTTTAGGAGTGAAAGTTGCACGTGGACCAACTGGGTTGTTTCTCTGTCAGCGAAATTTGCCTTGAATATAATCTCTTAGTCCGGTTTACTGGGAGCTAAATCAATCAATACCCCTATGGAACAAAATCACGGTTTGACGTTGGCCAAATGAGCTACTTTAGGAGATCCGGAACCATATCGGTGTTTGGTCGGTAGACTAATATACCTCAGTTTCACGAGACATGAGTTGTCGTATTGCATGCATTTTCTGTCCCAACTCATGCATCAACCAAAGGAAGCACATAACGCAACTCTCCGTGTGGTGCGATACTTGTAGAAGAACCCAGTACAAGGCATTGTGACGAGAAAATATCTTAATCTCCAGTTGTACGAATGGCGTGATTCAGACTGGGCCGGATGTCCATTGACTCAAAAATCACTTACCCTTGATTTATATCAATTGCAATGACAATCTGTGAGTTGAAATGATTAAAGGAAATTTTATATAGTTTGGGTGTTGAACATAAATCTCCAGTAAAAATGTATTGTGATAGTCAAGCAACATTGTATATTGCGCGAAATCCGGTGTTTTATGAACGGACTAAACACATTGAAGTCGATTGTCACTATGTCCGGGAAGCGCTCCAATCCGGAATAATACTTCCAGTCATGTGTCAACCAGTGAGAAATTGGGCAATGTGTTTACAAAGGCTTTGGAAAAATTGCAACATGAATATTTACTTGGCAAGTTGGGCATTCGAGACCCTCATGCTCCAACTTGAGGGGGGGGGGGTATTAGAATAAGTTAGGTCTATTTATGGTAATATAGAATTTGATAATTATGGTAATATATAATTTGTAGTCCTATTATAATAGAGTTACCCTTTACCTTATTAGATTAGAAAAAGAAGGATCTTACCTCTATATAAAGAGATTATTATGATAAATGAGAAGTATAAATAAATTCTCTCATTATTCATCTCTCTAAATTCTCGTCCTTGTCTCAATTTTAACACCGTTGATGCCTATTACGCTACCTCCAAATTTGGATGGAGTTATACCTAGTTCCATTTTTTCAAAATTGAACATAATGTAGAAAGTCCATAAATTGTTGCATCGGCCATCACGTAATCCATTAGAATGGGATATGATATTCCAGTGAAATTTTTTCATAAAGTTTAATTATGAAATCAAATTTATATCCCAATTTAATCATCATCTTAATCAAATAGAAAAAAGGTTCATAAATAATGTTATCTAAGATGAAAAAGTGCCATTGAACTGGATCACGTAATTAAAAAAAGATCATAGATTGAATCAAACTCTTAAATCACTATCACAGACTTGCCAGTCCTGGAGAGTTCAATTTCTATACGCAGACAATGAAAAAAATACTACTTTTTGCAGTATCAGGTCACATGTCGAAAAAACTATCGAAAAAATCAAAGTTTTTCTTATATGAAATTATCAACGTAGTCCACCAGTTATTTCTTAAATATATATATTTTTATTTAAAATTAGTGACGGTATCTATAGGTTAATTGACCTTTTCCCTAGTTTGTCATAAAATATCAATGTTTTTTGTTTTTTGTTTTTTTTAATCGGTAGTGAATATCGAAAATTTTCCATAGCCTCTGTCAGTAATTTTTACGAACATTTATATTTTTTTCGAATGTTCCGACTCCATCGATTTTTTGTCAGAGTTAGTGATTACCGATGGATCTCCGTTGATTTTGCCCCTTGAAAAAAATATGTAATTTTTAGTAACTACCTAAATACTGAAGTGAGAATAATAACCTCAAAAATGAGATATAGGTGATGTGTTGCTATAAGATACAATTAAAGTACACTAATAGTTCAAAAAAGTTTTATGATTCTATATAGGTATGTTAAAACTATTCCTCCCTCAATAGCGGGACTAATTAATTCAATCGGAACAAAATAAAAAAGGTAAAGTGAAATCTAGTACTATATGTATATACCAACCACTTAGATAAAATCTCTAGAGTAATGGCATAATGTAATTTGTATCTGTTAGTTCTCAAAGTAGATACTGTTTTATTGTTTTAGGGCTAAATTTGTGAATTCACATTGAGAAAAAAAACTAGGTGCCCCATCCATTTAATTTTGTTCCTCTTTTTCTTTACAAGAATCCATTGTTTTGGAGTTGGAGAGAATATAGAGTTTCTGATCCAAAAGAATCTAAAATAAACCCCTAACATGACATTGTCCAGAAGGAATAAGGTAAATTTTCATGATAATGGATGAGAAATTGATAGTTCTATTCTCTCGTGCTACCCTGCTGTCTGTCTTCATGTCTCAAGAATCTAGGGACAGAATTTTTATAGGAAAAAAAACATGATACATTTATAATTAATATAATGCTACCAAGAGTTGCGGTAGGATATAAGAGATCCATTCATCTTTAATCAGAAGTTTTGGCTCTGAAACTTTGGAGCGGAGAAACCACTTATAAGGAATGCCTTTTTCTTTAATGAATCATATGCGGCACAATTTTACGTAAGCGAGGCCAGTAACTATGGCGGAAGCATAATTTTCACTAAGAAAATTTAAAAAATTAAAAAAAGTCAATACGTGAAAAAACCATAAACTTTATATATAATGTAATTTTTCAGCAAAGGATGTTGAATCCCTACCGCTTCCCTAGCTCCGCAATGGCCGAGTGGATGTCAGGAACGGAGCCATAATAAAAGTTGTGGGTTCGACGAGCCAATAGCTTTGACTCAAACCATGTATTTGTAGTAAGAAATTCATCAAATATATATAAATAATTAGTTTATTCGGAATTCAATAAACAAAAAAAATTGTGATTCAAAATCCAAAAATTTAAAATTATGAATCCGCCTCTCATGAATATCCCATAGCAGATGGTTGTACAAAAAATTATAAATCCTAAAATTATCATGTAAAAGCAAATTTCCTACACAATGTTTTTTGTCGGATAGTTCATCTAGTTTTCCTATTAGCTAAAAATATTTGCTTTTTCCTTGTTGTTCTTGCCTTAGGAAAATAATTAAGATTGGTTACTTTTAGTAGTTGAAAAATCTCAAATATATTCTTTGTAAAGTTTGACCAAAATTTGTTCCACCAAAAGGAAAGAAAAGAAAAGATCCAACAGACACAAGATAACATAAGTACGTGCACTTGCTAGGAGTTTCACATGTAAGCTAAACTAAGAGTGGAATCAAAATTACATTTAATTTGTACCTTAAAGCTTCCAAATTATCAACATAAAATAATATAGTAGCATTCTGTTTGTCTCTAAGTGACAACCATCTTCTTTTATTTCCCGAGCTAAAGTTCTTTCAAGGTATCCAATCCAACACACATTCAGAATTGGGCCCCGCACGTTAAGTATATCCCATTATTTATGACTCAAGGAAACGTCGTTTTCACACACGTGCATACGTAATGCCAAGTATCGCAAATTTCATTAGTGAAAGAGATATTGACACGTATGTAATACGTTTGAGACATAAAATGATGGAGGTTATTGGCCAAATGACAAAGTATTCCACGTTGGTAAACGAAGGAAGAAGTGTAAGATGGAACGAGTCGGAAGTCGGCGCGGAGCCGCGGCGCAACCCCATTGGAACCGAGGCGCCGGAGCGCCGCGGCGCCTCCCAGGGAGCGCCGCGGCGCTAATTGGGTCTTCAGCCACTGGAGTCGCGGCGCAACGGAGGCAGAATGCTGCGACAGTAAGTTGGAAAGTTCTGACCTTTGGGCTGGTTTTGGAGCATTGAATCTCCATTACTTAACACATGAATTCAGCCATTATTTGGCTGAATGTAACCCCTCCATCAAGTGCCATTACATGGATATTAAAGGCCATTAGTTGGCTAGTTGAAGGGTCATCTCATTATACTATAAATTGTGGCCTTTGGCTCAATTGTTTACAACACTTAGAAAATACTACAAAATTTCTGAATTCATCTTCTTCCTCTCTAGCAAGTTTACTATACTCAAAGTTCTTCAAGAATAACACTTGAGTTTCCTTTGCTCAATTGTTATTTTGCTGTTGTATCTTGGGAGACTATTGCCCGACAACGTAAAAGGAGATATACGGGGCAATCTTGTCTTAAAGACAGAGTGACATCACTCGACTCAACAAATCACACAAGGAGTTTGTTTCATTCTTGATTTCCAGCTTTTGTCGTAATCTTTAGTTTATCCTTTCTAGCAATTGTAATATTTACTTACTTTTCGTTCCCTGCAACTGTTGTATCCCACAATTTTTAGACAAGATTTGTTGTAAGTGCTTAGAAAGATGACTGGAAGAGAACAACTCGCTTCTGATTCTGCTGATGTTGCTACTCAAGGCAACACATCTGCCTTCCCTACTGCTCAAGGCACACCCAATGCCTTTTCGGTTGCTCAAGGCTCAATCAACGCCTTTTCTGCTGCTCAAGGGAACGCTCCAGTTCCTCCTCCCGCTGGATTCCATCATGAACGCCCAGAAAAGTTCACGGGCTCTAACTTCAAGAGATGGCAACATAAGATGCTATTTTATCTGACTGTTATGGGAATGACTCATTTCCTAACAGAAGACCCTCCACAAGCTGGAGATGAAATGGACCCTTCACCTACTGAAACGACTGAAGGGGGCCAATGTATCAATGTCATTAATGGCATGAAGATGATTCTTGATGCATGGAGTCATAGTGATTTCATGTGTAAGAACTATATTTTGAACTGCTTGCCAGACCCTCTCTACACGGTGTATTGCATCGTAGGCACGACCAAATAGTTATTGGAGAAGCTACAAAAGAAGTACAACACACAAGATGCAGGTACTAAGAAATTCATCGTTGGGAAATTCCTGAAATTTCAAATGGTGGATAGTAAAACAGTGATGTCCCAAGTACAGGAATTTCAAATTATTCTATATCACCTGGATTTGGAAGTTATGAAACCAAATGAGCAGTTTTTGGTTGCATCGCTGATTGAAAAGTTATCTCCCTCATGGAATGCATTTATGAGTTACTTCAACCTCAAAACAAAGGAAATGACCTTTGAAGAACTTATTATCAAACTCCAGATTTAGGAAGATAATAAGAAGGCCTTGCCTAGAGGTAAACAACTCGCTGAGGCAAAGGCAAATCTGGCTGAGGCCAAAGGGAACCCAAGTAAAAAATGCAAGTTCCAGAAAGACGGCAAGACCCAAGAAGTGGAGAAGTTCAAAGGAAACTGTCATCACTGTGGAAAACCTGGTCACATGATCAAGGACTGCCGCAAGCTCAAGACTGAGCAACAAGAGAAGGCCAAGGCTAAAGGCAAGACACAAGTTAACGTCGTCAAAGATAGACTTCTAGATGACATGATTGAATAGTTCTCAGCGGTGGTGCTTGAAGCAAACATTGTTGAGAATCCCATGCAATAGAGATGCCTTCTCCACTTATACACCAGTTACTAACAAGAAGTTGTTCATGGGTAACAACGCTTCCTCTGATGTGCTGAGGGTAGGAAAGGTAGTCCTAAAGATGACTTCTGGAAAGGAGCTCACTCTGAAGGAGGTGATGCATGTTCCTGATATTAGAAGAAATTTAATTTCAGGTCATTTATTGGTTAATGCTGGTTTTAGGCTAGTGTTTGAGTCCAATAAATTTGTAATCACCAAGAATGGAACGTTTGTGGGAAGGGGCTTCGTCTGTGAAGGCCTCTTTAAAGTTAATGCCATGTCTGTATTACGTGCAAGCAATAATATTAAAGCTTCTTCTTACTTGCATGAGTCCTCTAATTTATGGCATCATAGATTAGGACATGTTAACTACAAGTCCATCCAAAGGTTGGTAAAGTTGGAGTTGTTGCCGTCTATCGACGTAAACCCTCAACATAAGTGTGAGGTGTGCGTAGAGGCACAACTCACAAAGATTCCTTTTTGATCCGTCGAAAGGAATACCACTCCTCTAGAACTTATTCACACAGATATATGTGATTTGAAGTTCGCACAAACTAGAGGGCGGAACAAGTACTTTGTGACATTAATTGATGATAGCACAAGATATTGTTACCTTTACTTGTTGAAAAGTAAGGATGAAGCCTTTGAAGCGTTCCGACGTTACAAAGCAGAAGTTGAGAACCAACTAAGCATGCGGATTAAATCCATTCGTAGTGATAGAGGGAGAGAATACGCAGCGCCACTTGAGGAATATTGTGCCCAATCAGGCATTGTTCATCAAACGATGGCTCCATACTCACCTCAGTTGAACGGTGTGGCGGAACGTAAGAATCGCACATTGAAGAAAATGATGAATGCCTTGCTCATCAATTCTGGTCTTCCCCAAAACATGTGGGGAGAAGCCGTCCTTACCGCTAATACGATTCTTAACAGAGGCCTACATAAGGGTAAGGACAAAACTCCATATGAATCATGAAAGGGAAAGAAACCCACCTATAAATATTTAAAGGTGTGAGGTTGTTTGGCAAAGGTCGAAGTACCCAAGCCAAAGCAGGTCAAGATTGGGCCTAAGACTGTAGATTCCATTTTCATCGGATATGCAAATAACAGTAGTGCTTATCGCTTCTTAGTGCATAAGTCAGATATTCCAGATATCCACAGGGGTACAATCATGGAATCAAGGAATGCTCAATTCTTTGAAGATACATTTCCTAGAAAGGAAAAAGACATAACCTCTCGCAAACGAAGTTATGAACAAAGCTCTCAGGAACCGGGAGTAGTTGACTGCCCGAATCTAGATGGTTTAGATCTAGTGGACTTCGAAGTGGCTGAATATCCGAAATCTAGTGTTCCAGATTCTCAGAACTTGGATACTCCAGAGATGGAACCAGGGCGAAGTAAAAGGGCCAGGAAGGATAAATCATTCGGTCCTGACTTTGTAGCTTATATGGCTGATGATGAACCAATGACAATTGTTGAGGCATTGTCAACTCCAGAGGCACCGCTATGGAAATAAGCTATTGAGAATGAAATAGACTCCATTCTGCATAACCATACTTGGGAGTTGGTTGATCTTCCTCTGGGAAATAAACCGTTGGGTTGTAAATGGATACTCAAATAGAAGTATAAAGCATATGGGTCTATAGATAAGTACAAGGCCAGGTTGGTAGTCAAGGGCTATCGGCAGAAAGAAGGCCTTGACTATTTTGACACGTACTCCCCGGTGTCTAGGATGACGTCCATACGAGTATTCATTAAGATCGCAGCATTGCGTGACCTTGAGATACATCAAATGGATGTCAAGACAACTTTCCTAAATGGTGATTTGGAAGAAGAAATTTATATGGAATAACCCGAGGGGTATGTGGTTCCAGGATAAGAGAAGAAAGTCTGTCGGCTTGTCAAATATCTGTACGGGCTGAAACAAGCCCCGAAGTAATGGCACAAAAAATTTGATAGTACTCTACTATCGAAGGATTTCGCCATTAATGAGTGTGACAAATGTGTCTACATGAAAGGTTATTCTGACTCATTCGTCATGATATGCCTGTACGTAGATGGCATGTTGATCATATGGAGCTGTCCTAACTTGATTCTAAAGACTAAGAACATGTTGAAATAATGCTTCGACATGAAGGATATGGGTATCACAGATGTCATCTTAGGGATAAAGATCTCTAAGACGTCTGACGGACTGGTCTTATCTCAGTCTCACTACATCGAGGATGTGTTGAGAAAGTTCAAGATGTTTGACAGTTCGCCTATGAAGTCACCAATGGATAGAAATCAAAAGCTTGATAAATATCGTGGTGCACCCGTATGCCAGGATCAATATGCACAGGTGATTAGTAATTTGATGTACATAACAAATTACACCCGATCTGATAGTTGATTGCATGGTGTACACATATCCATTTCATTCATATATTATATTTGGCATTTGAACTATTGAGTTACTGCTGAGAGAGGCTTGGGAAGATGGTTGTTGGATATGGTACATGATACGAGAGTGATGACTGACGATGACACTTCAGCCATAAATCTGGTATCCGATGAGATCGGATGGGTATATGGACCTCATTTGTCCCCTCGTGGGTCATGAGACAGCTACTGCACCAGCATGTGTATACCGTGTACATATGCTCATTACATACATACATACCATCTGCATTACATTCATTCTCATTTTGATATGTATTTGATAATGTGTGTACTCGGTGTTTATTTATGATAAACTATATGATCTTATGACTTGATAAAGGAAATAGTGGAACTTGAGATCTAACATTGTTGTGAGACTTTGAGTGGAAAGACTTGATGGGTCTAGATGCCCTAAATAGGGTTTAGGCCGAATTGGTGACATTGTGGCTTAATATTATCATAAACCTGAGAAGCTTGTAATTATATTGTACATTGTTGAACTATAGAACTACTGATATGTTTAATTAATTGAACTCTTATTATTGCTTAACTGAGTAATTAGTAGAGAGGTATCGGAAAGTACCAACCCTCACTACCGTTATAGTTAGGGTTCGTGGACGATGCTGCTGAGTACACGTGTTTCCCATACTCACTCTACTCTTGTTGCACTATATGTGCAGGTACTTAGCTGGACGATGGAGGAGAAGGTGGATCTTAGCATACTTGGAGATAGCTCGATGAGTCCAGGGTGAGCTACTGATGCATTCCCGGCACTAGAACTCTTTTCTCATATTTATGTTTTTGTCCTTATTACATTCAGACAGTACTTATTGTTCATTTTCAAAATTGTATTCAATTAGAGCTTTGTACTCATGACTACAGGATCATGTAGGGGATTTTTTTAAACATGCATTAAGTCCTAAGAATTTTTCATATTTCTTTTGTTATATCTTTACTTTCTGCATTTACTTTCATATTCCGTATGATGTATGATTGGGGTTCACCACGGACTAGGGTAGGTTCCGTCACGGCATAATAGGATTTTAAGGTCATGACAAATTGGTATCAAAGCACTAGGTTAATGGTCTCATGAGTACACAATTGCTTATGCAGTCAACAAGTTGGCTAGGTTTATCCGTATTCCGAGTAAAGACCATTGGAAGGCGTTGAATCGGGTACTACGATACCTGAAATACACGCTAACTTACGGGTTGCATTATTTGAGATGTCCAGTTGTAATAGAGGGGTACAATGATGCAAACTGAATATATGATATAGAGAACACCAAGTCCACCAGTGAGTATGTATTTACAATTAGTGGTGGGGCTGTGTCTTGGAAATCCTCTAAGCAAACTTACATCGCCTGATCCACGATGGAATCAGAGTTTATCACTTTAGACAAAGCAGGAGAAGAAGCTGAGTGGCTTCACGACTTCTTAGAGGATGTCCCTTGTTGGGACAAACCCGTACCTTCTGTAATGATCCATTGCGACAGTCAGTCGGCTCTAGGAAGGGCACGTAGTTCTATGTACAACGGCAAGTGTCATCATATTCGACGGAGACATAAGACTGTTAGGTAGTTGATCACCACGAGTATCATATCCATTGATTACATAAAATCAAAGGATAACATAGCGGACCCAGTGACAAAGGGCTTACCCAAAGATCAGATGTTCTGCCTGTATAGGGGAATGGGCTTAAAACCCAAGGTATAAGGACCAATACGGTGGTAACCCAACCTTACTTACTGGAGATTCAGGAATTAGGTTCAATGGGAAAACTAAGTTGTAAAGGTTCAGTTGAGCACTTCGGTGGAAGCATGAGCACTTCGGATAGTGATTTCTGTAAAGAAACATCAAATCCAAAGTCGTTCCCGTGATAGACGTTATGTGCTATCTGCAGTGTGGGTAAATGTTAAGTTTTCAAAACCTTTAATGTTCCTCACCGGTTGAGGTTAGGTTTGGGGAAACTTTTAATGGTTCCCAACACTTGTAAAGTGAGGTATAGCAGGATACCTTGTAGGAGACCACCTATTTAAGTGCAAGGACAGGCCACCTCAAATGAACACACTTAAGAATCCAAGAAGTGTCTACGGCCACAACGGACAAAACATTATGAAAAATAGAGTAATGGAAGTTGTTGTGTTGGTACCGTTGACTTGGCTTACACTAAACACTGATGGTTCAAGACATCACATTCACCGTGCAGTAAGTAAGTCCGATGTTATTCAACTATGGAAGGTTCAAAGCGGAAGCTACTTATCCAGATGCAACATCGGTCCTCTGGAAGATTGCTGGAAAAAGGCACCATGTGCGTGCGCCAAAATTTCTTTCAAGAGGGGATTATTGGAAATTTACTAATGTGGAATTAAGTATATCCCATTATTTATGACTCAAACAATTGGGGCCCCACACGTCGAAAACGTCGTTTCCACACACGTGCACACGTAGTGCCAAGTATCGCAAATTTCATTAGTTAAAGAGATATTGGTACGTACGTAATACATGTGAGACATAGAATGATGGACGGTTATTGACCAAATGACAAAGTATTCCACGTTGGTAAACAAAGGAAGAAGTGTAAGATGAAACGAGTCGGAAGTCGCCGCGGAGCCGCGAAGGACCGTGGCGCAGCCCCGTCGGAGCCGAGGCACCGGAGGGTCGTGGCACCTCCCAGGGAGCGCCGCGGCGCTAATTGGGTCTTCATCCACTGGAGTCGCGGCGCTTCGAAGGCAGAATGCTGCGACAGTAAGTTGGAAAGTTCTGACCTTTGGGCTGGTTTTGGAGCATTGAATCTCTATTACTTGACACATGAATTCAGCCATTATTTGGCTGAATGTAACCCCTCCATCAAGTGCCATTACATGGATATTAAAGGCCATTAGTTGGCTAGTTGAATGGTCATCTCATTACACTATAAATTGAGGCCTTTGGCTCAATTGTTCACAACACTTAGAAAATACTACAGAATTTCTGAATTCATTTTCTTCCCCTCTAGCAAGTTTACTATACTCAAAGTTCTTCAAGAGTAATACTTGAGTTTCCTTTGCTCAATTGTTAAGTTGTTGTTGTATCTTGGGAGACTATTGCCCGACAACGTAAAATGAGATATACGGGGCAATCCTGTCTTAAAGAAAGAGTGCCATCACTCGACTCAGCAAATCACACAAGGAGTTTGTTTCATTCTTGATTTCCAGTTTTTGTTGTAATCTTTAGTTTATCCTTTCTAGCAATTGTAATATTTACTTACTTCCCGTTCTCTGCCACTGTTGTATCCCACAAATTAAAACAATAAATAATTTGGTAACTTCATTATTGTAGTAGTTAAAGTTTAATGTATTAACTTTACAGTTGTAGTTCTGTATAGTAGGCTACTGTATAGTATTATTAAGTTAATTACTTTAATTAATGAAATAAAAACGGTCTTGTAACTTCATTGATACAGTGAATAAATTACATTTTTATATGTAATAAGGCATGTTAATTAATTCCTCAACCTTTTTCCAAGCCAAATAAAATATGCGATGGTTATCCCCCATTACATTGTAGAGAACTTTATATTATATAAAGTTCCAACAGAGCTCATAATAAAAATAACACCAACTAAAAAATTAATAATAATAACACTAACTAATTTTTTATTAAATTTTAGTTAGTATAATTACCGTATAATATGTGTATAATTAATGTGTAGATATTATAAACTAATTATACATTTATTTATCACTTATTGGTGAGGATTCGAATCTCCACATTGTAATCTCCTCCTCGTTTCTCCTTTCCCTACCCCATATGTAATAAAAATAAATAATATATATATATAAATGCAAGGTAAGACGGCGTACAATAGACCCTTGTGGTCAGACCCTTACTTGAACCTCTCGTATAGCCGGAGCTTAGTGTGTGTGTGTGTGTGTATATATATATATATATATATATATATAAATGTATATATGTATGTATGTATATATATGTATGTATGTATATATATGTATATATATGTATGTATGTATATGTATGTATATATTCTGGATAGTCAATATACACCAGCGATGTTTACAAACGATTATGACTATGCGAATAATTTTTTTTAATCACCTGCCAAAAATATTAAGTGTGTGTTTAGTTCTGCGGTGGACATAATTGATTTTGAAAGAATTGATTTTGACAGAATTGAGTTTGACAATAATTGATTTATGTTTGGATGCAACAATGTAAAAGTGATTGTTATCAATTCATGATGTTTGGATAGTTTTGATCAAAATTGCTTTTGAATGTAGAATTACCAAAATGGACATAGTCAAATACATATAAATAAAAATTACTAAAATAATAGTGAAATATGAAGTATGTAAATAAAAATTACAAATAGATAATAGAATTTAAAGTGCAATATATTACTTAAATATTAGTAGAATATTATTACAATACTAATTTAAAGTGCAATATAGTACTTAAATATTATTATAATATTAATTCTGCACCAACCAAAAAGCAAAAATTAAAGAGGCATTGAAGGAAGAATTAAAGAGGGGACATGTATCAACTTTAAACAGGGCAATGAAGGTGGGTAGAGTTGTTGATGAAAATTAAAGAGGGTAATGAAGGAAAATGTAAAAATTCAAATTAAAATAAATGTAGAATTGATTCTACTCAACTTAGAAACTAGAAATTATAGCTTCTTTCGGAATCAAATTTGAAGAGGAGAATTGATTTTGGAGAAAAAATTTAAACATTCAGAATTTGCTTATTTTCACAAAAAATAGCAACTACAAACACTTCTGAGTTGTCAGAATCGAAACCAAACATGCACTAATATCCCTTAATTGTATTTGAAATTGTCCAAGGACAAAGCAAAGGCAAAGATTCTCTAGATAGACCAGCTAAATGACCCAAACCCTACCTACCTACTCAATAGTTAGTTTTCGAGACTCTTAACTGTTTCTACATTAGTGTTAATTAAAACAATACAGACAATATAGCTGTTTCTTTAAAAGAAAAATAGAAAGCGTACAATTCTAGCAAGTCCAATACCGATACGTTTAGTGTACTTGACATCTCAATTTTACTACAGTACTTTCGACACCGACTTGCGTTTTCCGTAGTTTTGTCACAATAAATCCCTCTAAGAATTTAAGTACTCTAAGTAGTAGGAACCAGTTTTCATGGCATAAGTAGTAGTAACCAGTTTTCATGGCACACTAAATATTTTAGGAATTTTTACTGTGTATAATCGTCCAACAAAATAAGTAATCGATATAATTCTTTTTACGGTAGTAAATATTAATACATAATATGCATTTTATACATAATTAATGTATATATTTATATATTAGCTAACGAATGCAATTATTTTTGTCGAACGGCCAAATGTGTGCATGTTTACCTGTAAAAAATTTATTAACGTATATTCTTTACAATATTAACATATATAAGTAAATTCTTTTTCTCTAATTTTCTAAAAACAAAAATCGTCCTTTGTAACGAACAACAATGGAACAATAACCAAACTCCCAAATTCTATTGATAGAAACTTACTCAATTACAATATCTAGTAATCAACTGTTGTATCAATACGAATCCCAGACAGAGATATTTAATCCGGTTTTGGGTTGTTTTGTAAATACTGACCCAGGCCTATTCATAACATCCTCCAATGATGTCCAGTGGTATATGTATTTGCCTTTTTTCTTCTTCTTATTTATGGAAGAAATTAGATAAAATTTTAGTTTTAGACGAATTGGTAAGTATTTGAAAGAGTTATTTTTGGGAAATATGTAAAATCAAAGTTCTAAAACATTGTACAACTACTTTCATATATCAACTAAAACTGACTAGACATTTTATTTAGTACTTCCTGCGTTTTAATTTATGGAGCGCTATTTCTCTTTTAGTCTATTCACAAAAAAACAATACTTCTAATTTTTTAAAATAATATAACTTAAACTCCTATGTTATTTTTAATGTCACTAAACTTTTATAGTCACATAAATGTTACAGTTCATTTTTGCCCACAAATTTTAAAAATCTTACCTATAATCATACAAATATTATGATACATTAAAAGTTACAAGTTCCAAACGTATTTCTTTCTTCACTAAATATCGTGTTCAATCAAACTACGTCATATTAAATTGAAAATATAATAAATATGTTAAGTCGAGCCGATTTCTGCATAATGGCTTAGTTCGGGTTAGTGACATAACGGTGCTCTCGATAACAGTGGAGACGGTGTCCGGAACGACGGTGAATTGTCGGAAATCCGAATTCCGGCGAGTGAACAGTTTCTGATTTTCTGTTTTCTTTTTTTATCCGAAAATCAGTTTAAATAAATTATTGAAATTAATTAACTCATCTAATTGTTATTAAATATTATCACATAATCATTAAACCAGCTCTGGCTCTGATGCCACTGTAGGATTTTGTTGGCTTATGAACACAATGTTCGCACAGCGGAAGTTAAAATTTTACCCAACAATTAACTGTTATAGCTATATGATAATCTAATGAATGTGAAAACATAATAAGGAATACTTACAAGTCTTTGTATGATGGATTCACAACTATGGTATCCACGCTAGTTGTCTCTCCAATTGTAAGTTCCAACTCCAGTGTATTTATCTAACGAAGAGCGCTAGAAATTCTTTTGTTAGAAGAGAGAAAGTAATTCAAGACTCTAAGTCTTGAATCCTCTGTTTTGTCTGACTGACTAACTTCATAATTATGGGGTTTGTGTTGTTTATATAATAGGTAAAGGGAAAAACCTAAACCTAAAAGGAGTACAAAAGACTAATTAGGCCCAAGTACTTTCTTTAGGTTTTCATCCAAGCCCCTTTATTATATTAACATATTTAATTAAGTCCAAAATCCAATCTTGACTTAATTAAATAATTTTCATCAAATAGAAATATATTCCATAATTATTATAAATTAAATATTTCGGTTCTTAACCGAATATTTAATATTTTCTTAATACACTCTTAGATTGAAAAGACAATCGCATATAGTGTGACCCTATAGGCATTCACATATCGACATTAATCTAATTAAAGTTCATACGAAACTCCTAGACGGCTTCGTATGACGAACTCAATATGTGAAGTACGTTTACACGAATCCAACAAACTTTACCTTTATGTGGATTAATAAAATCCTTTCATTCACGACATACTCTATTAAGTTTATGATTTACCAAGTGTCTATCTAAATGACTTAATCACTTTATCTCATCTTTATTAGTCGACAACTAGACCATATTCAAAATATGTCTCTTGCATTGGCCAATGACTTTATTCGACCTAATATAGAGAAGTTGAGTGCTCTCTCGAATTTTCAATCGAGGAATGAATCCTATTCTTGGCTCAACTACTGCCTTTGTTTACACGTAATGCACCCAACTCAAAGCGGTATCTACCCCATAAGGAGTGCAAGCTTTGAACTTTGTCAAAGTACATCATTCTGCAAACAAGGCACATATTGACCTCAAGTTGAAGGACTTTTATATCGCACATGCCGATAACACTATAGACATGTATAACAAATAGTTTATCGGCAGGGTGTACCAATACTCTCCAAGGTATACATGTGTCCACCACGAATAACAATTACCCGTAGTCGTGAGACTCACTACATTCTCTAAGAATGTGATGCAGACCACATGTCTACTTATAAAATATCATCGATATCTCATTAGTCGAGAAAATTTTGAGAGTTACGCTTTATCATTAATATCTCACTTTATCAATGACAGCGCCAACTCAAGGGAGCACATATATGAATAATTGCAACCAATCAAACAATAATTCAATAACTGCAACTGTCATAAATATTAATCATTAATAATATGAATGTGTTTAAGATCATTTGTCCATAATTAAGATTGTCTATACGACATATATACTTTCACAGAAATGGTGAACGTTGATTATTTTATAGGAATATATACAATTCAAAATTGTGCACATGGTTTACATCTGTGTTCCCTATCAATATGAATGGTTAGTTTTGAATACATTAATTTCTTTGTACTAAGATGAACGGCTGAAGTGTTCTTTTCACAAGTACATATATCATGATGATAGATATCAATTATTGAAAGTGTTCTTTTACTGTATATTGTAACAAATATTGGACCTTTCATTTTGAGTATTTGTATTTAAAATCTATTTTTAGTGTGTTTGTAGTTCGATATTACTTGTTTATAATTTATTGGTATGTTTTGGGGTGTGAGTCCCGAAGGGTTCGGTCTTTTTTGGGACAAGTTGAACTTAAAATATGGTGCAACAACTCATGTTATATCCAGTACAATATTTGGAGGGACAATAACGATCGCAAAAATGAATTGACCAGAGAGTAAGTTGACCTGTGGCGCGATAGCAAGTCTTGGTCGCTATAGTTGAAGAGCAACACAAAATAGGGGCATAAGTACCAATGACTCATTTCCCGATTGCAAAAATTACTGCATATATAAAGAGAAAAAGTCGAATTTAAGGATAGAGTATTGGTATTCTTGGGTGCATGGGTTGGGCCTTTTTGGACTTGGGATATCACCTCTCAAGACTGAGGTAAGGATTTTAATCCAAAATCTATGTTTTATACATGATTTTGATTGACTTTAGCACTGACCAGGGTTTATTTTTTAAATGAGTCTAATAGGTATAATTGATGATGGATGTGGTAAGCATTTTAATATTATAAAATAATTATATTAAATTGCCTCCTGTTGAAGCACCACATTTTACCACGTTTGCTGCCTCTCAAATTTCTCGTTTGTGGCAATTATGCCTAATTATTCCCAGTTCCTGAATGTGGGCAGAAAGTGGTCATAAGTGACCATTGGTTTTCATTGTAACCTTCTAGTCATTATTCTCCCATTTTCTCACCAATTTATTACCCCCATTATCCCACTTTTCTTCTAATTCATTTCAAGGATAAATTTCTTCACTTATGAATAGAAATCATTTTTTAACTTTTGATGGGTAGAAGAAAATATAAAAATGCATGAAAAAAGTGAGTTAAAAAGAGAGTTTTATTTAGTTGAAGGAAGGTGTTATTTTGGTGGAGTTTTGGATTCAACATCTTATCCAGAGTTTGTTGAGTTATACGACGTGGTCGGACTGTTGTATCCTGGAGGGGACAAGTCAGGAAGATTACTGCTGGACCGGTAAACAATTGCTGCAATGAGCTTGAATCTCCTTAATGAGAGCGAGATATCCGTGCCTCAGCCTGAAGATATTATTTTCTTCATTTTATTTTTTCAATTGTAATTGTAATTTCAATTGTATTATCACCATTAATTTTAAGGGGATTCAATATGGTTACAATTGAAAAATTCACGGATGTAAAAATGGGAGATCTGAACAATCCAAACAAAGAGACAACTCTTCCATGAATAATGAAGAATTTATTTCTCTTCAAGAAAAAGTTGAAAAGTACGATGAAAATTCATATAAGTATCGGTATTATTTACTTAATTGTCTATTTGATAATTTTTATGATTATTATGATAGAACTTACTCTAGTGCAAAGAAAATTTGGAAAGCATTGCAGAGTAAATATGATACCGAAGAGGCAGGAGCGAAAAATATGCTGCTAGTAGATTTTTTCGTTTCCAAATGGTGGACAACAAATCAGTGGTGGACCAAGCTAAAGATTTTATAATGATCGTTGGAGATCTCAGGTCCGAGGAGATCAAAATTGGAGATAACCTTATTATTTGTGGCATAATAGATAAACTTTCACCTTCTTGGAGGGAATTTCAAAAAATTATGCGCCACAAACAAAAGAAAACTACACTTGAGACGTTGATTATGTGAATCCCCATGGAAGAAGTGGCAAGGGGTCAAGATGCACTTTTGCAACCGGAAGAGACCACCTCACATCCCGTCACTAACAAGGTAAATTTAATTACTTCAAATAATGATGACCCTAATACTTACAAAAATACCACTTTGAAGCCTAAGAAGAAAATATTAAAGAAAAATTATGGTAGACCTCCCAAAAAAATAATGGTGAAAATAACCAAGCACAAAATCAACAAGTTTAAAATGGAGGATCATGCTTTGTCCGTGGCAAGAGTGGACATATTGCTCGATTTTTTAAATTTAAAAAATGTGATCCTACACCTCAGGAGAACGTTACTGAAGAGCCACCTGTGGCGGTGATAATTGACATAAATATGGTTTAAAATGTTGATGAATGGTGGATTGATTCTGGTGTAAACCGTCATGTCTGTTATGACAAAGATTGGTTCAAAGTGTATACTCCTTTTGAGGAGCCCAAAACCATCATGCTTGGTGATCCTCACACCACTCAAAATGCTTGGAAAGGGAGATGTCGAGTTGAGCTTCACTTCTGGAAGGATATTAACGTTAAAATATGTACTTTTTACTCCTTCCATGAGAAAAAATATGATGTCTAGTTTTCTTCTTAATAAAGCAGGCTTCAAACAAATTATTGAGTCTGATCAATATGTAATAGTGAAATAAAGTATTTATGTGGAAAGGGGTGTGCTTGTGATGGGATGTTCAAGTTGAATGTTGAAATGAATAAAGTTGCTAATTCTGTTTACATGCTTTCTTCTACTAATTTTTGGCATGCTCGTTTGTGTCATATTAATAATCGTTATGTAGGAATCATGAGTAGTTTAGGATTAATCCCAATGATTAAAAAGGATTTTGAAAAATGTGAGGCTTGTAGTAAAGCCAAAATCACTAAAAGATCTCATTTTCAAGTTGAAAGAAAAATTGAATTGTTAGAGTTAATTCATATTGATGTTTGTGAACTTGGAGAAATTTTAACTCGTGGAGGAAATAGATATTTTAACACTTTTATTGATGATTTTTTCAAGTATATATATGTTTTTTTGATGAAAAATAAAAGTGATTCTTTTGAAATTTTAAATTTTTTCTCCATGAAGTTGAAAATTAATTTGGTAGAAAAATAAAAAGAATTAGAAGTGATAGAGGCCGTGAATAAGAGTCTAATGAGTTTAATTCTTTTGTTAGATCATTGAGAATAATTCATGAAACTACTCCACCTTATTCTCCTGCATCTAATGGTGTAGCAGAATGAAAAAATAGAACTTTAATTGTGTTAACAAATGTCATGCTTATTGAGTCAAGTGCACCTCTAAATTTTTGGGGTGAAGCTATTTTAATTGCTTGTTATGTGTTGAATCATGTACCTCATAAAAATACTAAATTACACCGTTTGAGTTGTGGAAATGTCACAAATCAAATTTGGGATATATAAGAGTTTGGGGTTGTTTAGCGTATGTACGGATCCCAAAAAATTTAAGTTGGGTAAAAAAGTTACTACTTTTCTTGATTATGCTTCAAATAATACAACCTATGAATTTTTTTAATCTTGAAGATAATATAATAATAGAATCAGGTAATGCTAATTTTTATAAAAATAAATTTTCATTTGATTCTAAAAATAGTGGGGGTCAAAGAACTAAAGAAAATATTTTGCCTCTACCTAGCTCTTCAACTTCTGTTTTAAAAAATAAAGATATTGATGATTTTGAGTTAAGAAGAAGTAAAAGAGCTAGAGTAGAAAAAGATTTTGGTCCTGATTTTTATGTTTTTAATGTTGGAGATGACCCTCTTAATTTATAAGAAGCTTTATCTTCACATGACGCTATTTTTTGGAAAAAGGCTGTAAATGTTGAAATGAAATCACTAATTTCTAATAAAACTTGAAAGTTAGTTGATCTTCCACCAGGTTTCAAAACAGTTGGTTGCAAATGAGTCCCAAGAAAAAAGTTAAAATCGAATGATTCAGTTGATAAATATAAGGCTAGACTAGTTGTTAAGGGTTTTAAGCAATTAGAAGGCCTAGAACTCTTTGATACTTTTCTCCGGTAACTAGAATTACATCCATTAGACTTTTAATTGCTATTGCTATAATTTTTTAATTTACATATTCATCAAATGAATGTCAAAATTACTTTTTTAAATGAGGACCTAAATGAGGAGATTTATATGGAACAACCCGAAGGTTTTGTTGAAGCAGGCTAAGAAAGCAAAGTGTGTAAACTTACTAAATCCCTTTATGACTTGAAACATGCACCAAAGCAATGTCATGAAAAGTTTGATTCCTGCATGATTGAGAATGATTTTAAAACGAACGAGTGTGATAACTGCATCTATCTTAAGTCTTGAAATGATTCACATGTTATTGTCTGCCTCCATATTGATGATTTATTGATCTTTGGCTCTAACAAGCATGTTATTGGTGAAACTAAAAATATTCTTAGAAGCCATTTTGATATGAAAAATATTGATGAGGCAAATTTTTTTCTTGGAATAAAAAGTATTAGAATATGTAATGAAATTTTCCTGACTAATCACATTATGTTGAGAATTTTTTTAAAAAATATAACTTTTTTTATTTCAAGCATGTTGTAACTCCTTTTGATTCTAGTGTTCACTTGTTTCCTGTTCAAAGTGAAAATGATGTGATAAATCAAAAGAAATAGGCTAGTTTAATTGGAAGTTTGAGATATCTGACTGATTTTGGAGTACTTAGCAGGTTTACAAGCAAGCCAGGTAATGAATATTGGCATGCCATAATGAGAGTTATGAAATATTTAGTTGGTACAAAATCTTATGGCTTGTTTTATAAAAAGTATTTTGTTGTACTTGAAGGCTTTTCTGATGCAGATTGAAATACTACTTTATCTGGTGATTCATGTTCTACCACTGGCTATATTTTTACTTTGAGAGGTGGTGCTATTTGTTGGAAATCTAAAAGACAAATAATTATTGCTAACTCTACCATGGAGGCTTAACTAATTGCTTTAGCTTTCGCTAGTGAGGAAGTGAATTGATAAGAGATTTATTATTTCAAATACCTTATTTTGAAAAATTAATTCCTCCTATTTTAATTCATTGTGATAGCACCGCTGCAATTGGTAGCGTTCAAAACCATTACTACAACGGTAAATCCATGCTTCTAAGGAGAAATACAGTACTGTGAGATCATATTTGACAAGTGGTACCATTAATGTTGATTATGTCAAATCTTGTGATAATCTTGCAGATCCACTAACCAAGGTCTTGGCAAGAGAAAAATTCCGGAGCACATCGAGAGGGATGGGATTGAAGATCATAAACTTCATTAGTCATATATGAGGAAACCCAACCTGAGGACTAGGGATTCTATAACCAAGTTCAATGGAAAAAATGAATCATATGATTGACTTATTGTGAAATGCACTAATTCTTTATCCCCATCCTATGGTGTGAATACATTATTCTGTAGCGATTTGTAGATGTTGAGTCTATGAACTCTTAATGAAATTATGTAGCTCGTATGAGTGGGATGTTAAGAAGCATCCTTGACAGATGTCACCTATGTGTGTGTGGAAGTAGACCGCTTCCTATGAAAATTGGGCTCGTTCTCAAAAGCACGCATGAAATCGGGATAGCACAAGGCCATAATGTGCTGGCTGTTAAAGCTCATGTCAACACCTTAATTATTATGTGTAAGCAGTAATTCTTTATTTCCCTTAAGCAGTCATAGTTCAAGTCTGAGATCACTACAACTCTGGAATAAAAATTATTATTTTATTAAGTGGAGGTTTAATGCAAAACACACCTTCATTATGTGTAGTAGTCTTCTTTCAGCTGGTAAACTCTCTCATTATAATATTAAAATGAGTGGGTATTGATGAATGTGGTAAGCATTTTAATATAATAAAATAATTACATTAAATTGCCTCTTATTGAAGTACCACATTTTACCACGTTTGCTGCGTCTCAAGTTTCTCGTTAGTGGAAATTACGCCTAATTATTCCCAGTTCGTGAACGTGGGCAGAAAGTGGTCATAAGTGACCATTGATTTTCATTGTAACCTTCTAATTATTCTCCCATTTTCTCACCAATTTACTACCCCATTATCCCACATCATTTCTAATTCGTTTCAAGGATGAATTTCTTCATCAATGAATAGAAATCATCCTTAGCTTTTGGTGGGTAGAGGAAAATATAAAGTGCATGAAAAAAATGAGTTAAAAAAGTGAATTTTATTTAGTTGAACGAAGGTGTTATTTTGGTGGAGCTTTGGACTCAACATCTTATCCAGAGTTTGTTGAGTTATACGATGTGGTCGGACTGTTGTATCCTGGACGGGACAAGTCAGGAAGATTAATGCTGGATCGATAAACAATTGATGCAATGGACTTGAATCTCCTTAAAGAGAGTGAGATATCCGCGCCTCAACTTGAATATATTATTTTTGAAGGAAGTTAATCCCATAAGTTTATTTCCTTCCAATGTAGTCACATTTATACAAGTGTATAAGACTAATAATAATGGAAGACCTATCTAATCATATCCTAATTATGTGATACTAATCTACAATCGTATCCTAATTATACCCTAAATTATGTGATACTAATAATTACAATTGATATGAGATGATTTTGGCTAATTATGGGCTAATTATCCTAATAGTCCCCCGCAGTCTTAGCGTGAGGTTCTCGTATGCTGAGACTGTCCCTGAAAGCATCAAATAGTACGCACGGAAGACCTTTGGTGAAAATATCGGCAATCTGATATCGGGACGGTACATGGAGTACACGGACTTGTCCACGCGCAACCTTTTCTCAGACAAATAATATATCAATTTCTATGTGTTTTGTGCGTTGATGCTGGACTGGATTACCGGATAAGTATATCACACTCACATTATCACAATAGACCACATTTGCTTTTTCAATCGGAAAATGGAGCTCTAAAAGGAAATTACGAAGCCAACATGATTCATCAACCACATTGGTGACCCCTCGATATTCTGCTTCAGTGCTTGACCGAGACATCGTCGGCTGTCGTTTTAAGACATCGATCACTAGATGGACCAATCCCAGACATGTCCATTTGTACAAGAAACTAAAGACGACACAACAAAAGAAGAACGGTGTTAACATAATACGAGTTATAGCCTGTTATTAATTTGGAATATAACCTGTTAAGTAATTGGTTGTGTAAGGAAACTTTTGACACTGTCAGAGATAAAACATAAAGGTCTGTTAACACATTTGCCCGCTCGGGTAAAATAATTGCAAAAAATACATTAATTATGTCTAAAAGGTATATTACATACAAAAAGTATATATTTCTCAATTATTATTTTGATTAACGGTTATAAAGTGTGAAAATCTCAAACATAAATTAACCGGCAATCAGATAGATACTGTGATATTCCAAAGAGAAGTCACATTATTAAAGCTAGCTTTTTCAGAGAATTTAAAGTCGCCATTAACGTTTAGATTATTCATGCAAATACTCTATAATTAAATGCAATAGTTGGCCATTGAATTATATTTAAATTTAATATTCCCATACTCTCCTCTCATATCATTTTCAAATAATCTATTATGAATTTAAGTTATATACACTGACAATGTAATAAATTTTGACACCATCATCAACATGCTTAGTCTAGATTATCAAACAATCCGATTAATAAAAGAAACTACAATCAATTTTTGAATAACTTGATGATTCAAGTATCTTTTTGATCGTCAATATAGATATAACTTAAACTCTTCTATTATCTCTAAGTTTGACTCTCAGGTAGATGATAAAGATGTCCGAAAGGATTCCTTATACTGGCCCAGGTAGTGGCACTGTTCCTGTGTCTCGGCCCAGTCCCAGTGTCAGGACTGTTCCCGAGTCACGACCCAGTGCCTCTAGCGGCGAATTTTCTGCTTCCGGTCTGGGTCCAATTTTTGGCCCACTTAATTCTTCACCACTTCCACGTTGTCCGCTACCTGTTGTTGGGCCAACAAGACCACTGCATGTTGGCCAGTCCACTGCCTACCTGACCAATACCCAAATCCCATTCAATTCTATCTCGAGTCAAGGGCCCATTACTCGTAGCCAACGGGGTATCTTTAAACCCAAACGACATTTTAATCTTAATTCAAATATCACAAAATCACCCCTACCACGTAACCCAGTGTCTACCCTTCATGACCTGAATTGGAAACTGACCATGGATGACGAATATAATGATCTTATTGAAAATAAAACGTGGGAGTTGGGGCCCCGTTCGCCACGTGTCAATATTATTCGTGCTATGTGGATTTTTACTCATAAAGAAAAATTCTGACGGTTCTTTGAGAGGCATAAGGCCCGTCTTGTAGGTGATGGTAAAACACAACATGTTGGCGTGGAATGTGGAGAGACATTTAGTTCGGTGGTCAAACCGACAACTATTCTCATTGTGCTTAGTCTGACTCTCTCGAAAGCATGGCCCATTCATCAGCTGAATGTGAAAAATGATTTCTTACACGGTGATCTTAAGGAGACAGTATACATGCATCAACCCTTGGGTTTTAAGGACCCCAATTATTCCCACCATGTCTATTTGCTGAAGAAGTCCTTATATGGGGTTAAGCAGGCCCACGAGCTTGGTATAAGAGGTTTGCAGATTATGTGTCTCTTATTGGATTTTCTCACAGCAGGTCTGATCATTCTCTGTTCATCTATCATCGTGGTACTTCTCTAGCATAAATTCTGTTGTATGTGGATGATATAACTTTGACTGCCTCATATGATAATTTGTACAAGTCTATCATGACCCTTCTCAGTTCAGAATTTGCTATGAAAGACTTGGGACCCTTGAGTTATTTTTTGGGAATAGTTTTCACTCGTCATGCAAGTGGTATATTTTTATCACAGAGTAAGTATGCGGCTGAGATTATTGAGAGAGCTGACATGTCATCTTGTAAGTCCTCATCTACTCCGGTTGATACCAAACTGAAGCTGAGTGCTACGTCTAGCATACCATATGAGGATCTCACCCACTATCGTAGTCTTGTAGGGGATCTTCAGTATCTTACATTCACGAGACCAGATATTGCTTATGCAGTTCAGCAAATGTGTTTATTTATGCACGATCCGTGGATTGAGCACATGCATGCGCTCAAACGCATTTTACGATACATACATGGCACACTTGATTATGAGTTGCATTTATATCCATCCTCAGTCTCTACTCTCATCTCTTATACAGATGATGATTGGGGTGGATGTCCACATACTGGACGTTCAACCTCTGGTTATTGTATATTTCTTGGTGATAACTTGGTCTCTTGGTTGGCAAAACGCCAGGCTTCTTTATCGCGATTCAGTGCGGAGGCCGAGTTTGAAGGAGTAGCCAATGTGGTGTCTGAGTCATATTGGATGTGTAACCTTTTATTAGAGCTTCATATTCCTATTCAGAAAGCTACCTTAGTCTAGTGTGATAATGTTAGTGCCGTCTATCTCTCTGGGAATCTGGTTCAACATCAGCGCACTAAATATATCGAGATAGATGTTCACTTTGTTCGTGAAAAGGTAGCTCGTGGACAAGTACGTGTCTTGCATGTCCCTTCACGGTACCAAATTGCTGACATCTTTACTAAGGGTCTTCCCTTGGTTCTGTTTGAATATTTTAGGGACAGTCTCAGCGTACGACAATCGTCCGCTATGACTGCGGGGATGTGATAGAAACCATCGTGTATCCCACACGGACAAAGTGTATATTTAGGATATTTAGGTTTCTAACCATATTTTGTAGAATTCTTGTACAAGTATAATTAGAATATTAGTATTATAGTAGGAATATGATTTTTCATATTTAAAAATTATATATTGTATATATAGACCTCTTCGTTAATGAATACTTTCAATCAAACAATCCCACTAATAAAAGAAACTGCAATTACTTTTTGAATAACTTGATGATTCAAGTATCTTTTTGATCGTCAATATAGATATAACTTAAACTATTCCATTATCTCTAAGTTTGACTCTCAGGTAGATGATAAAGATGTCCGAAAGGATTCCTTATACTGGATTAGGTGCATAGAAATTAAAAGCTATAAATTCAATTAAATTTTAAACACTGACATTGTATAATTTAGTTATGGTGACTGGTGTATACATATTATTATAATATGAAAAATTGTCAATGTAACTAATAATTTTTTTTTAAAGTAATGATAAGAATATCTCTTTTCAAATTCTAAATGCCTACACTTAGTTCCAAAACCCTAACATATACACTTACTTAGGAAGCACAGTCCACTGACCCATTAGCCCAGTTAGTTAGAGCGTCCTGCTAATAACGAGAAAGTCGTAGGCCCGAGACCTGATGGGCCAATTTTTTTCCCTTACCTACTTTTGATATATTTCTTAGTTTTCCCGGCAATTGTTGTTAGGCCCAAAACAAAGTCCTCTTGCACCTAAAGTAAAGCGTTTATTGTGGGTTGTCAGCCCAATAAAGTATACAATCTGGGTTGCTTTTGAGCTGATTTCCGTAAGTGTCTCTTTTTTCGGTTATCATTTGAATTTTGTCCCAATTTTCAAAAGTTATGCGGATAAAGCCTTTTGGAACTGATCTAACGTATACAAAATTTTAGATTGTGATTTTACATTTTCACACAAAATATTTAGTTTGCTCAAAAGGAAATTTTAGAATTGTAGGGTCTCAGCCAAATGAAGTATACGACATTTGTGTTCTTGTTATATATAATATATGGATTCAAACATAGTATGTGTAGACAATAAGATTAGCGTCGAGAAAATAATAATCAAGACAGAAAAATATCACAATAATCATAGTATTTTATTTCAGATATGAGGGTTACAATCTCTATGAATCCTCTGATTCGTCTTTTCGATAATAAATTTAAGGGTTTTCGAGCTTGATCTTGAACTTAGTGAATTTTATCTTGACTTGTACTTGAATTCAAGAGCTTTTGAGCTTGATCTTGAATTTGGTGGTCTTGATCTGTATTTGTATTTGAATTCAAGGGCTTGAAGCTTGATATTAAAGCTTCCTCTTGATCTCTAGAACTTATAGAAAAATATTTGAGTGCTTGAATGCTTGTAGAGAAATCTGTGGCGTTTGATCCACGAGCTCTCTCTGGCTTCTTATTAGAATTCTTGCCCCTTTTTCTGATTTATCAGACCCCTATTTATAGTTGTAGGATGGAGGAGTTGTGATAATGACAAACTACTTTTGGCCAATCAGATTTAAATTGGCATACCGATATTTGATTGGTCGGAACATGTCACTTGTATACATGACACATTTTCAATGGCATTTGATTTGGCTAGGCATGGTGTGTCATTTTGACACGTGGCATGATCTTCTTAGCTCCTTCATTTGATTTGGCGTGCCATGTCATTTGACATGTGATACCAATTTGGACCTCTAGGATAAGATGACATTTTTGGCTTGATAAAGTAGACTCGTCATTTATAGCCCAATGAAATGGGCTTCCCAATATATTTGGACCATTTTAATTAAATCCGTATTTATTGAACTTAATTAATCAACCCAATTATATCATCCTATAATTTAGTTATTTGGATAGTCCAAATTATTGCACAGGATTTAATTTACCATAATTTACACGACTACAAATATACTTTACTTCAAATCTTGTCGAAGCGTAAATTTTAAAGACTAGACTTAAGTATTATTAAAGACAATTCGTAATAAAAAAAATTGTGTAAATAAAGGCAATCTCACCTTGTCAAAATTAAAATGACTTATAGCATTAGACCATATATATCCGTTATTACTTCAGGAGTAGCACCTCAATGAAATGACTTGTTTTGCTCATTGGATACAATATCTGCATGCGCCAATTTTTGAGGTCATTGATTTGTTTCACATGTCTTTGTATGCGTATAATTCTTCAAGTGAAATGTAGACTACAACATGAATTTTTAGGACATTCCAAACCGACAAGGAATCAAATAGCTCCAGTGGACTTTTGCTTGAACAAGGAGAGTCCAGCCACCCCAAACAACTTGTGTTCTTTTAGAAGACCGATTATAGATCTATCCCACATCAAAAATTAAATCACAACAACGACCTTCTGAAACCTATATAAACCCAATGCTCTTCCGTTTGTCAAGTCACCCAGTTCTCAAGTCACGACTAGGAAGCATAGCTCCAAGGTAATTTTTTTCACTTCTGCGTTTTATTTGTTTGTTGCTTACTTTTGGTAGGTCCAAAACACGTAAATTCATGAGGAATCAACTTAAGGTGTGAGAGAATAATATTACCTCCTGTAAGATAGAATAATTTTCCTTAGGGATTCCTTTCATTATTCACAATATATATAGTTGTACAAAGATTGATTCCTAATACAGTACGAATCCTAACTTACCTTAAATGGTTGATTCATAATACAATTAGAATCCTAAGTTACATTAAATATACATCTATCATAATTACAAAATATACGGTGAATATTCGGAGAATATTCACTAATACTCCCCCTCAGACGGAGCGGGAGGAGGCCGAACGCTAAGGCTGGATCGGAAGTCGGTGAAGAGCTGTCGCGACAGTCCCTTTGTGAAAATGTCTGCATACTGATAGGAGGAAGGCACGTGTAAAATTTTGACCTGACCATGGGCAACCTTCTCTCGCACAAAGTGAATATCCATCTCAATATGCTTAGTCCGCTGATGTTGGACCGGATTATGAGACATATAGATGGCAGATATGTTGTCACAATAGACTATAGACGCCTTGCATAATGGACACTGGAGCTCCAAAATAAGATTTCAGAGCCAACAGATCTCATCAACGACATTAGCAACTCCGCGATATTCTGCTTCAGCACTTGAACGGGATAGTATGGCATGCCGCTTGGCTGACCATGAGATAAGATTATCCCTAAGAAATACACAGTACCCTGAGGTGGAGCGACGTATGTCGGGGCATCCTGCCCAATCTGCATCCGTGTAGGCGAGCAACTTGGTTGGGGCAAATGGGTATAGATGTAATCTAAAGTCTAGTGTACTCTTAACGTATCTGATAATACGTTTAAGGGCGGCAAAATGGGACTCTCGGGGGTCGTTCATAAACAGACACACCTGCTGAACGGCATATGCAATATCTGGCCTAGTGAATGTAAGATACTGAAGGGCACCTGCAAGACTCCGCTATAGAGTGGGATCAGAAACTGGCTCACCGTCATTGACACTGAGCTTGGATTTGGAGTCAACCGGAGTTGGCATAATTTTACAATTTGCCATTTTAACCCTGTGCACTATCTCTTCTGCATATTTATGCTGACACAAAAACATAGTAGCCGCAGATCTGGTCACTGATATACCCAAAAAATAACTCAGCTTACCCAAGTCGGTCATATCAAATTCAGCTTTGAGTAGAACAATGATTTCATTATTCAACCCGTCAGAGGAGGTAGTAAGAATAATGTCATCCACATATAATAGCAAATAAACAGTGTTGCTACCTCGATGAAAGGTGAAGAGTGAGTTATCACACCTGCTGTATATAAACCCGATCTGCAGAAGATACCTGGCAAAGCGATCATACTAAGCGCGGGATGCCTGTTTCAAGCCATACAATGACTTTCTGAGATGACATATAAACTGCGGGACTGCCGGATGAACAAAGCCAGGGGGCTGATGCATATACACAGTTTCTTTCAAATCCTCGTGAAGAAAAGCATTCTTGACATCAAGCTGATGAATCGGCCAATGCATGCCCATAGAAATACTGAGAACAGTCCGAATAGTGGTCGATTTAACAACCGGACTAAATGTCTCACCACAATCAATACCCTCCTGCTGATTAGTGTCATTGGCAACTAGTCTTGCCTTATACCGCTCCAGGTCACCACTGTCTCTGAACTTGTGACGAAATAGCCACATACACTAGATAACATTCACATTATCTGGTCTAGGCACCAAATCCCAAGTGTTCTGCTTGGTTAAAGCGTTAAACTCCTCGCACATGGCCGCATTCCAATTAGGGTCCAGTTTTGCTAGTTTTGGATTTTTTAGAATGGGTGATAAGGTTCGTGTGAAGAGATTGAAGTGAACCTTGGGTTTGAAGATCTCGTGTTATGCACGAGTCTCCATGCGATGTGTAGGCAGCAGTGGGGGTCTGGACTAGGGGGGTTGCAGGGCTGCTATATCGGGATTGGAAGGCAGCGGTGATGCCGGATTTGGAGGCTGCATGGTCACGATTCCAGGGTGATAAGCGGCGATCTTTGCCGGTGAGTGGCTGCAGGTTTACAATTTCTGGACTGTGTGGCGGTGATGATTACGTGGTTTGCGAGGCGATGAGGGTGTTGGTGAGGTGCCGGACAGTGGTGGGGACATGACATGGTGGTCTGTCAGAATAGTAGGCTGTTGTTGGTACATAGATTGGATAGCCGGAGACAGACTCGGTTCATCGAAGAAGGTGCAATCGGTGGTTTGAAAATGGAAAGGTCATCTCGTCAAATGTGACGTGATGGGAGACGATGATTGTGCGAGTGGCAATGTCATAGCACAGATAGCCCCGATGAGTGGGAGAGAGACCAACGAAGACACAAGGCTTGGTGCGAGGGGCAAGTTTGTGAGGTGCAGTAGAGGCTATGTTGGGGTAGCATAAACATCCAAAAATACGTAGGTGATCATATGATGGTAGCCTACGGTATAATATTTCGGTAGGAGTCTTGTTTTGGAGAGTGCTAGTTGGTAAAATATTAAGAAAGGGATTCTACCATTTTAACAATATAGACTCAAAAAGGCGGTGGTAGACAGGCATGAAACAGAAGAGTGCGAACCATGTTATTGATGGTAAAACCATGTTATTGATGGTACGTATAAGGTGTGAGAGAATAATATTATCTCCTGTAAGATAGAATAATTTTCCTTAGGGATTCCTTTCATTATTCACAATATATATAGTTGTACAAAGGTTGATTCCTAATACAGTACGAATCCTAACTTACCTTAAATGGTTGATTCATAATACAATTAGAATCCTAAGTTACATTAAATATACATCTATCATAATTACAAAATATACGGTGAATATTCAGAGAATATTCGCTAATACCTCCGATATCTTAAGACTGACGAGTTGAGCCACATTTAACGACGTATCCGTGAAACCATCAGCTTAAGGTGCGAGGGATTAACATTGCCTCTAACACCTTGCGACTGACATGTTGAGCTCCTTTTATTGACGATTCCGCGAAAAGGCCAGCTAAGGTGAAAAGCGGCAAATTTGTCCACCTTAAGACTGAAAAATCAGATATCCTTTTAAGGATAAATACGTGAAAAGTCCAGCTTAAGGTGCAAAGGGAAAAATTTGTCCACCTTAAGTCTGAAAATTTAGAGATCTTGTTAAGGATAAATCTATGAAAAGACCAGCTTAAGGTGCAAAGGGACAATTTTTCCACCTTAAGATTGGAAATTTAGGGATCCTTCTAAGGATAAATCCGAGAAAAGGCTAGCTTAAGGAGCAAAGGGATAAAATTATCCATCTTAAGACTGGAAATTAAGAGATCCCTTTAAGGATAAATCTGCGAACATGCCAGATTAAGGTACAAAGGGGTAAAACTGTCCAACTTAAGATTGGAAATTTAGAGACCCTCATCTTGAATACGATACTTGGCGAACCATGAAGACTTCAACTTGCCACGTGGTGGGTTCGAAATTCCAACTTGAGAACTCAGTGGATTTGAAGACTTCGACTTGCAGGCATGGTGGATTTGAAACTTCAACTTGCTGAAATGGTGAATTTAGAACTTCAATTTGCTGAAATGGTGAATTTAGAACTTCAACTTCCTGAAATGGTGGATTCAAAACTTCAACTTGAAGACCTTCCAAGTTTTTAAGACTTCAACTTGCTGACATGGTTGATTTGAAACTTCAACTTGCAGATGCGGTGTCTTTGAACTTCAACTTGAAGGGTTGGCGGAGTTGAGGACTTCATCTTGAAAATTGACGGATTTGCAAACTTCAACTTGCTGATTTTACCACTTGCTAAATATTACAGTCATCCTGTAGGAGAAACCTATTTGCCATGGATATTTGCCCCATTGAACCGTTAGTATTTAGTGAAATTCCAAATTTCAACAAATGATGCTTGTATATATGATCCACATGCGCCTGGTCAGATGAAATTCATTCCATCATACTTTGCTCGAACAACACATAGAGTGATGTATTTTTTTTAACTCATGAGCCTGAAATTAGAATAAAATTCTAAGTTGCCTGCGTGCCTCGGTGAAGAGGATCAAGCCATTCCGTACTTCATAAAAGATGAGTTTTTTTCTTGGTGTCCTAACTTTTGCCTAGGCCGCCTCTTGCGAGATTTTCAACCTATCAGACTTTTTTTTGGGCCATGCACAGTTTATACTCTTGTGGGTCATGAGTAACATGATGTTTGTTCTTATACGTCAAGGAGCGCCATCTTGCTTCAAGGATAGTACTTTTTTACAAGAAATTTGCATTAATTGGACCAATTCTCACGACATCTGCATCAATGAGCTTGTAAGCGCAACTTGAATGGCTTCTTGTACGACATATGGTCCATCCCACTTCGAGGTGAAATTTCCCCCAAACTTATGCAAAACAATAATTGGTCTTCTTACTGCAAGGACTTGATCTCCAACTTAGAAGGACCTTAGGCGAGCCATTTTGTTGAAGGCACAATATAGACGAGCTTGATAACATTCGAGATTATGTTAATCTTCCAACCTCTTCTCATCAAGTGATCCTAACTCTGCAAGACGCAATCGAGCATTTTCTTCTTCGATGAGCTCTTCTTGAATAACAAATTGTGAAAAAGGTATTTGACGCTCAAGTGGTAGAACTGCTTCAACTCCATAAGTAATCGAGTATGGGGTTGCTTGTGTTGGTGTGCAGTAAGTCATTCTATATTCCCAAAAACTTCTAGCATTCGTTCATGCCAATCTCGTTTGGACTTGTAGACAACCTTTTTTAATAAGTTATATAGAGTCTTATTGAATGCTTCAGCTAGACCGTTGACAGGAGCATGATACATAGAAGATTTTTGTTGCTTGAAACCAAAGAGATCACAAATTTTGTTCATCAATTTGTTATCAAATGGTTTGCCATTATCTATTATTATGTAAAGAGGGATGTCAAAGTGGTAGATGATGTTTACTCGGATGAAGTTCACAACATTCTCCCTTTTACTTCTTTAAGGGCGACAACTTCAACCCATTTTGAGAAGTAATCAGTTACAGCTAAGATGTATAAGTGTCCACCAGAAGATTTTGGCAACGGACCAACAACATCCAACCCCCAAGCGTCAAATAGACAAGATGTGATAGTCAGATGTAATGCTTCGGGCAACTGATGCATAAAATTTATATAAAACTGGTAAGATTTGCATCTTTTAGCGTAGTCCAAGTAATCTTTCACCATCGTTGGCCAATAATATCCCATCATTTTTATGTAGAAGTAAAGCTTCGGTCCAGATTGATGTGATCCACATACTCCTGAATGTGCTTCTTGCAAAGCTTGGATTGTTTCATCTTCCCCCAAACACCGCAAGAGTACTCCCTCAAATGATCTTCTATATAAAGTATTCTTGTAGTAAAGGAAGTGAGGCGCACGACAATAAATTTTAGTTTTTCTTATTGGATTTTCTGGCAGTATCCCATAACTCAAGTAGTCAGTGATGGGTTGTCGTCAGTCTTCCTTCGCAGCTTCAAAAACATCGATGAGATGCTCAAGCTCATTTTTTTTCTCTTTCATTTTCATTTGGCGGAGGTACTATTTATTTTTTGTAGATAGTAACTTATGCTTAATCCGGCAGAGTCAGTGTTCAAGATAAAGCAGCCAAGGCATCCACTTGCTTATTTTCCTTCTTTGGCACGTACTGAAGGGTCACATCACCAAGCCATCCTATGAGCTTTTGAGCATAATCATGATAATGGCGTAGTTCGGGCTTCTTCACGTCATAGCTGCCTAAGAGTTTATTGATCACTAACTGAGAGTCACCAAAGACTTGCAACTGCAACTGCTTTATGTCGACAACCATATTGAGTCCATGTATTAATACTTGATATTCAGTAACATTATTGGAGCAACATAGTGTCAAAGTAAAAGAGTATGGTAGAACTTCCCCTTGCGAAGTGACAAACACTACTCTAGCACTAACTCCGTCACGTTGTGCAACACCATCAAAATACATTTTTTACTGAGATTGAATTTCAATGACCATTGCATCTTCGTCGAGGAGTTCATCAGTTAGCTCCCAATCATCAAGTATTGGGTGATCTGCTAAGAAGTCTGCTAATGACTGTCATTTTATAGTCATTTGAGGAATGTACACGATTTCAAATTGTTGAAACTGGAGGTACCATCTTATTGTCGATCACTGAGGACTGGTTTTGACATCACGAACTTGATGGGATTTACCCTAGAAATAAGGTGAAGGACATGAGCTTGAAAATAGTGCTTCAATTTTTAAATTGAGAAGACTATCTCCAAAAAAAACTTTTCAATTAGCGAGTAATTCAGCTCTTTTGGTGTCATCATTCTGCTTAAGTGATAAAGAGAGTTTTCTTTCCCTTCACTATTCTCTTGGGCTAACAACGCTCCGATCGACCCCTCTTGTGCTAAAATGTATAGTATCAATGGTTTTTCAGCTACATGGGCTATAAGCACTGTAATATTCATCAAATATGACTTGATACTCTCAAAGGCGTTAGTACAAGCTTCGTCCTACTTGAAATGAACACCCTTCTTCGTGAGCCAACTGAATGGTTGGTATCTTCCAGCTAGATTCGAGATGAATCTCTTAATGTATGCTAACTTCCCCTCCAGACTCTTTAACTCATGAATATTTTGAGGCTTGGGCATTTTTAAAATCGCATTAATTTTGACTTGATCAATTTCAATTCCTCGATGTCGAATAATGAAACAAAAAAACTTTCCAGAAGTAACTCCAAAGGCACATTTCAATGGATTCATTCGAAGTTGATATCTCTGAAGTCGCTCGAACACCATTCTTAAGTCTTACAAGTGATCGCTCATCTTTATTGATTTTACCACCAAGTCATCGATATAGCATTCAATATTTTTTATGGAGCAAGTCATCAAAGATATTCTGCATAGCTCTTTGATATGTGGCACCGACATTCTTTAAACCAAAAGGTATCACCTTATAGCAATAAATACCCTTGGGTGTACGAAATGTAGTAAGCTTCTCATCTTTTGGTGTCATGAGAATTTGGTTGTAGCCAGATGAACCGTCCATGAAAGACATTGCTTCATAACTAGTGGTAACATCAATCATCAACTCTAGAATAGGAAGCGGGAATCATCCTTAGGGTATGCATTATTGAGATCTCTGAAGTCAACACAAACTCGGATTTATTGATTCTTCTTTCTTACAGGAACGATACTCGAAATCCATGTAGGGTATTTAACTTCACGAATAAAGCAAGCTTCAATGAGTTTATTCACTTCATTTTCAATCAAAGGAACCAAGTCTGGTCTGAAGCATCTTTGGGCCTTCCTAATAGGACAAACACTATTCTTGACTGCAAAATGATAAACTACTACTTTGGGATCTAAGACAAACATCTCTTTATAACTCCAAGCAAACACATCCCTATATTCTTTGAGTGTCTCTATGTAAGTGGTTTCTTCATCAACTATTAGAAAAGTACTTAATAGGTGGGCATTTGATCTTCCTCAGTACCAAAATTAACTCTTTCAAGGAGTATACAATGGTCTTAACCCCTTATTTAAGTTTTGGCAGAGCTTCTCCAGCATCTTCATCCTCTTAAGGATCTCCATGATTGAAAAATATGAGATATGTTGATCACTTTGTGAAGTAACATGCTATGAAAAGCCTACACTTTCCTCATCTTCGTCACGCTCCTTGGTATAAACTACAGTGTGTAACTTTGCTTTTAGTACCTCCCTACATGAAACCACAATTTTTGTTTGGCATCCCATTCTAGAAGGAATCAAACTTTGGAAATCTTTATGGGATTTAGGTGAAGCAAGTGTTTTCATGCTTTGATAATTTCCATAGAACTTATTCTTCATCTTCAATGGCCATAACCTCTCAAATACGGAATCTTTTACAGTTGGCTTTCTAAGCCGATCAAACACCAAAGGCCTTTTGTTGGAAGCAACAGACGCATCTTCCACAGTGATGTAGTTATTACTTGCCCTTCTTATGAAGATGTGGACTGGCGGATGTTATTTGTATCCTAAGCATTCACGTGATTGCATCATGGCGGCTTCTACTAGAAGTTTCCCTAACTTTGATGGCTTGTTACGGTTGTACCCAACCTTGACAAATAATTTGTAAGCATTTGGATCAAAACCTTCATTGGTATGTTTCATAGGGAGTGCCATATTTTGCGGTGGATTCTGAGCCACAAACTTTCCAAGAATCTTTGAGGACAGATGTATCGCGTCAATTCGCTTGATAGGAAGAGTTAGCCCCCTAGCATATTTTCTTAAGTGTCAGATGATTGACCTTCCTTTTTCTTCACCTTTGGAACGTAGCGGAGCATATGCGTTATCTTCTTCTTCAAGGACATAATATTCTCTCTATTCGTACTGGAGTACAACTCCTTATGCCAACTTTGACTTTTCCAGCAGCCGCCTTAGCTCTTTTGGTTGCGATCTTTTCACCCTTGGTTGTTTTGACATCGTCGACTTTTACTTTCTTCATAATATAGTTCTTTAAGTAGAACTTTGGATTGGCGAAGTGTGACTCAGCTTCTGTAGATGGCTTATCATCAACACCTATCTTCTTTTCAACACCGCCTTCAAGATACTTCAAACATTGATAGTAGGAGGATGGGACAACTTTATTATCGTATATACATGGCCTGCCGAGCAACATATTATATGAAATCTTTGCGTCAATCACATGCATCCATGCACTTGATTGCAAATCTTCTATTGTGATCACCAATTTGATAGCACATATGGCTCTATGCCCCCTTGATTGAATCCTTGAATCATCAAGCGGCTTTCAGAAAGTTCTCCAGTTGTGATGCCAAGTTCCTTTATTGTGAGAATAGGAAGAATGTTAACTCCAGATCCATTATCTATCATAATTCTATTTATCCTCTACTCAAGTGTATAACCTACCATATACAAAGGACGAGTATGCATTGTTTCACTAAGTAGAAGATCGTCGTCAGTGAATGCAATTTTTGTATCACATGTGTGCACTTCTTGGAAAGAGGATTCAACAAGCTTTTTAGATGATGATGGAGACAACGCTAATAGACTTTCATTCTTCATTTCATTTTCATCGGTATTGAAATATGATGCCTCGATGTTGTCTCGAGTAGTCATAGTGATGAACCAACTTGGTAAGAATTTCTTCAAAGTCACGGGACATCGTGGTTTTGTAGTGGTCTACATCCACTTTAGTTTTCTTTGGATGCTCAACTAGTTTTTGCTTCCTTGGTCTTCTCACTATCCTCTTCCTAGTTGGTTGTTTAGGAGATTCTTTTGGTGGACTTGTTTTGTAGCACCCCCGTCGAGTCACTAAAATCCAACCTTCATCACCGCCTTCATCTATTGGTGTTTTATCTTCCTCCAATGGTCCTTCTTCTTTATGTTCTTCAAAGCTGCATATCTGGATCGGATCGAGAGAGTCAAATGTGATAGAGACTTGATTGGAACTTGTCTTCTCACAGTCGAGCAAAATCTTCTTTTCATTACCCAATTGCATAACTTTATCCTTGAATACAAAGCATTTCTCAAGAGGGTAACCCATGAGTCGATGATACTTGCAATAGTTTGGGTAGTTTGTTCTTCTAGCTTCATCAGGCCGTTTCATCTCGGGTAACTCAATGAGTTTCAGCTCGAGTATTTCATCAAAGATTCCAGGGACATCAGAATCCAGGAAGGGGTATTCTCTTTCTTACATCTCCTTTAAGGTCATTTTTGGCTTGTGCTTCCTTGATCAGAAGTTGCTTTCACACTCTGTTTCTTTCTTACCTTCGTAGTAAACTTTACAGGCGAGGCATTGACATTCATGAAATCTTTGTTGTCACTTTTGGATACAAACTTGCTCTACCTCTTGGTTTCTTTCTTGTCCTTTTCTTTGTGCGGGTCATAGACATGCATCACTTTACTTCCAATAGAGGACATACTCAACTCCATGTCATAAGTGTGAGTAGCTGGTTCTTAAAAGGACCTTGGCTTAATACCTTGCAATATATAAAGAAATCCCTACTACATCCCTTGGATGCACATCTCTATGCCAGAAGCTTCGTTGAGCCTATCTTTGTAGTTTAAGCTTGTATTTCCCTACTGATTGATGAAGTATATAACTAGTTTGACCTTTTTTGGTGGGTGTTGGTAAGTTCCACCATGCTCATAGTCTACATTGTGCTATAAAAGAGGTTAAGGAATTTCTAGTCCAGTTGCTCCCAACTATCGATATAATTAGGCTCAAGGTTCGTGTACCACTCGAAGACATTCTCTTTGAGGGAGCAGACGAATTGCTTGACAAGATAGTCTCCATGAGTTCTAGTGTTTTTACAGGTTTCAACAAAATGGGCAACATGTTTCTTTGGATTTCCCTTGCCATCAAACTGCTAAAACTTGGGAGGTTGATAACCTACGAGCATCTTGAAGTTGTCGATCCTTGTTGTGTATGGCTTTATGTATGTAAGAGAGGACTTAGCAGCAATTTCATACTTGTTCTTGATAGTCCCTTCGCGGAACTCCTTCAGTTGGTCAATTGGAATCATTCCTTCTGAAGAAACTAGAATTTCCTTGGTGGGTGGCGCCTATTTTTCTCTAGGTTCAGTCCCTTGTACTTCTGAACCTTTCCCTGGTGCGTGGCTGAATTCTCCTTCCACCAAGTCATCTATCTTTTCCATTAACTTGTCAATCTGAGCATCATGATTTTGTACATGCTTGGCCAAGCCATTGATTACCTTTGTCAAGTTTGCTAATGTCTCCTCCATAGATGAAATGTTAGTCACCATTACTTGCATGATTGTTGGAGATGTTGGAGAATAACATGGATTGCCAAATAGGTTGATATTTGACTGACTTGCTTCATATGGTGTGAGTGGAGAGGATCTATCGCTTGAAGTATCATCATCTTTCTTTGCATAAGTGTTCTTGGATCCAGAGATATCAAGTAGAACTAGAGTCTTCTTAATCTTTTCAGCAACACTGATTCCTTCTTCTGATGTATTGGTAGAGGATATCGTTCCTTTTGAGGATGAAGATCCAAAAGCAAGAGTTGATGCAGACGATCCTTGGAGTGCTTGTTTCCCCAACATGCTTGCTTTGCTCCTCTTAATTGGTGCAAAGATTCCAAAAGTAACACCAATGATGCTTTCCACATCAGTAAAGAACATGGAGTCAGCAGCCTTAGAGGATATTGACTTGGAGTTGATCTTCTTTGAGTCCATATCGATGTTCTTGAACTTTGATGATCGAAAGATTGAGATGAGAGGTACAGATTATCTCAATGGGTGTACCAGAATTTATAGACAATAAAATTCGCGTTGAGAAGATATTAATCAAGACAAGAAAATATCACAACAATTATAGTGTTTGATTTCAGATATGAGTGTTACAATCTCTATGAATCATATGATTCATTTTTTCGATAAAAAATTCAAAAGTTTTTTAAGCTTGATCTTAAACTTGGTGCATTTGATCTTAACTTGTACTTGAATTCAAGGGTTTTTGAGCTTGATGTTGAATTTGATGGTCTTGATCTTGATTTGTATTTGAATTCAAGGGCTTGAAGCTTGATCTTGAATCTTCGTCTTGATCTCTAGAACTTGTAGAGAAATATTTGAGTGCTTGTAGCTTGTAGAGAAATCTGTGGCGCTTGATCCCCTAGCTCTCTCTGGCTTCTTGTTAGAATTCTTGCCTATTTTTTCTGATTTATGAGGCCCTTATTTACAGTTGTACGATGGAGGAGTTGTGATAAGGACATACTCCTTTCGGCCAATCAGATTTAAGTTGACATGACGATACTTGATTGGTCGGAACATGTCACTTGTATACATGACACATTTTCATTGGCCTTTGACTTGACTAGGCATGCTGTGGCATTTTGACACGTGGCATGATCGTATTGGCTCATTCATTTGACTTGGCGTACCACATCATTGACATGTGACACCAATTTGGGCCTCTAAGATAAGATGACATCTTGGACTTGACAAAGTGGGTTCGTCATTTATAGCCCAATTAAATGGGTTAAAATCGATTGTGTCTCAGCCTATAATTTATTTATTTATTTGGACTAATATATCTTAAACTTAAAACATAGTCCAAATTATTGCACGGATTTGAATTTACCAAATTTACACGATACAGTATGAACTATATAAGTTTTGGAGGCAAGATTCAAGTTTATGAGTTTTTATCACAATTATTTTTTATATTGGGTGCTATAGATTATTTATATAATATTAAATAATTTCTTAAACACAAATATAAATTTTGAGTCAATGTTATTGAGTTCTATCGCATCTGTAACTATCACTGTGACTCCGCCTCTGATCGTGGTATTGAACTAGCACAAAGATATCATCTCTTTCTCCCGAAATGTTGAGACAAACAAATCCTTCATTTGTGCTAATGTGATAAACAACTTTTGTTGTCCTATTATTTATGTCTTTTCCCTTTTTATGCAACAAAAAATTTCGATACCACACCCAAAACTAACTATTACATATATAAACTCATGACTAAACTCTATCGATAAATTCATCCTTGTGGACATTTCAAAGAAGCCATCATATTTTAGTTTGTCATTTGACAATACATATACCAATTAATATTAGTGGTTGATGAGGTTTTCGTTGATAAACATGTCGGAGTTTATCTTGTTAGGTGTCGATAATGTTAGATGCTGTTCCAATTTGATAATTAGACAATGGAAAAAAAACAGTATTAAAGGCAGACACAAAATGATAAAACACTATTGCCATATATTGTCGATAAAATGGCAAGAAAAATCCAACCCTCATTGTCATTTTGATTGACATATTTTTTCTTCTTTCTAAATGCATTGATTCTTCCAAAAGGTAAGGGACAAACAATACTTTCTTCTTATCCAGATAAGGTAGGGTTTGAATTCTTGTGGTTTTTCTTATCAAGGGTTTATATTGAATTGTTTTGAATCATCTTATCTAATAAATAGTTCAAATTTTTAGAGAGCTATTATGCTTTCTTTAAAGGATGATTGTTTTCAAGCCCATCTTTTAGATTGTCAATTGTCATTTTTCGATCACTTTTTTTACATTAAGTGATTTCTTAAGGATTTTAGCGTACGATCTGCGTTGCTTTCCTCTCGATCGACTTTGGTGCAAAACATTCTTGTAGTTCTAGAATATGCACTTATACGTGCAGACCTTATTCTTCTTATTTGACTAATTACTTGAAAAAGTTACTTTGTTAATAAAGGTTTATTTGAATATGAAATTCAATCTTGAAAACACAACATTTCACTTTTTTTTACTATCCAGAGTTTCGATACATTTCGCAACACCCAATTCATCGAAACTCATTTCCCATGGATAAAGAAAAATCGTTTCAGCATAAAAAAAAACTAGAGCAAACATATAATAAAGGATTTGAAATTGTAACCAAACATCGCCCATTAATTTTATACCCGACTCATAAGTAGAAGGTTTCTCCGGCTCTTTACTAATCGAGGCTAACACTCTGAAAATAAAAAATGTCCAAATAAAAACAAAAATAAATATTATTAGAAATACTAAAAAAACATATTGCATCTCCTTTAATTTGACATCGAATTGAATTATATGAATCATTTCATCTAAAAAAATTCAATTGTTAAATAGATTGATAGTTTTTATCTAGTTATATAGTAAGTCGGATCGTCATTTCTGAATCTGATCATTAAACAAATAAAATAAGGAGACAGGTATTTTCCAACAAAGATATATACTCCTAAAATTAAATGTGTATGAGAAAAGCACTGTAAGTGGATATTGTAATGCCACGTTTGGACAGCAAGTTGATACTGTGTCTTTTCAAATATAAATTCATGCAGTCTTGGTTCCTATCTTACTGTACTTTTCAGAGCTTTAAAGTTGCGCTCGTGCGTATCCCCACTTGTTGAGTTGTTGAGTCAAATTTAGTTTTGGGTCGTTTGATTCAAATAAAAAGTTATAATTTTAGGGATTTCTTTATTTTTATTGAAGCAATCAATAATAATTTTGGAGTGGTGAGTAGGTTAAAACTTAAAAGCACTTACATTATGGTGGCTCACTAATTTCATATTGAAAGATGAAATAATTTCTCTTAGGGATTCCTTTCATTATTCACAATATATATAGATGTACAAGGTTGATTCCTAATATGGTACGAATCCTAACTTACCTTACAAAGGTTGATTCCTAATACAATTAGAATCCTAAGTTACCTTAAATATACATCTATCATAATTACAAAATATACAGAGAATATTCTGAGAATATTCGCTAATACTCCCCCTCAGACGGAGTGGGAGGAAGCCGAACGCTAAGGCTGGATCGGAAGTCGGTGAAGAGCTGTCGCGGTAGTCCCTTTGTGAAAATGTCTGCATACTGATAAGAGGAAGGCACATGTAAAATTTTGACCTGACCACGGGCAACCTTCTCTCGCACAAAGTGGATATCCATCTCAATATGCTTAGTCCGCTGATGTTGGACTGGATTATGAGACATATAGATAACAGATATGTTGTCACAATAGACTATAGACACCTTGCGCAATGGACACTGGAGCTCCAAAAGAAGATTTCGGAGCCAAGAGATCTCAACGACGACATTAGCAACTCCGTGATATTCTGCTTCAGCACTCGAACGGGATAGCGTGGCCTGCCGCTTGGCGAACCATGAGATAAGATTATCCCCAAGAAATACACAGTACCCTGAGGTGGAGCGACGTGTGTCGGGGCATCCTGCCCAATCTGCATCTGTGTAGGCTAGCAACTTGGTTGGGGCAGAGGTGTATAGATGTAAACCAAAGTCTAGTGTGCCCTTAACATATCTGATAATACGTTTAAGGGCGGCAAAATGGGACTCTCGGGGGTCGTGCATGAACAGACACACCTGTTGAATGGCATATGCAATATCAGGCCTAGTGAATGTAAGATACTGAAGAGCACCTGCCAGACTCCTATATAGAGTGGGATAAGAAATTGGGGCACCGTCATTGGCACTAAGCTTGGATTTTGAGTCCACCGGAATTGGCATAATTTTACAATTTGACATCTTGGCCCTGTACACTATCTCTTCTGCATACTTACGCTGACACAAGAACATAGTGGCTGCAGATCTTGTCACCGATATACCCAAAAAATAACTTAGCTTGCCCAAGTCAGTCATAGCAAATTCAGTTTTGAGTAGAGCAATGATTTCATTCTTCAACCCGTCAGATGAGGCAGTAAGAACAATGGCATCGACATATAATAGCAAATATGCAGTGCTGCTACCTCGGTGAAAAGTGAAGAGAGATGTATCACACCTGCTACATACAAAACCAATCTGCAGAAGATACCTGGCGAACCGGTCATACCAAGCGCGGGGTGCCTGTTTCAATCCATACAATGACTTCCTGAGACGACACACAAACTGCGGAGCTGCCGGATGAACAAAGCCAGGAGGCTGATGCATGTACACAGTCTCTTTCAAATCCCCATGAAGAAACGCATTCTTGACATCAAGCCCATAGCAATACTGAGAACAGTCCAAAGGGTTACAGAAACACCAATAATTTAGATAAATAACTCGCAAAATAGTGATAGTTTAGGGGATTTAACTTATTCACTCTATAAGATATGCAAATAATTATGTTTTATTGTATAATGCATATTCTTAGATAGATGTTTTTAAAGGCTGGAGTGCACAAATACCTGTTTTCGGGACCTCCATTTAATTTATACCCAAAGTTAATTTTGTTTTTGAAAGTTCGGTATGACTTCAGACATTCGCAATTAATGTTACAAAATTTGTGTCTGAAGTTTGCCAAAATTCAAACATTTTTTTAGAAGTGTGGCTTTGACAAGACTTCGATAAGGCTAACTTTAGATTTTTTTTTTTGAAAGTTATTGCCTTGTCAAGGTCTAACTTCATACATTTTTTACTATAGTTTAAAAGTCCCTAATACAGACTGAATCACAAGTATATAATTCTTCACAGTTAGGAGTACTTGATTTCGTGTGTACCACAATTATATAGGTCCAACAAGAAAGTCCTATATTAATGATACATTTTAGTAGATGATTCCAATCATCATAAAGTTTCATCGACTTATTGATTTAGAATATATCTCATATTGAGTAAATATTTAGTGATGTATAATTATGATAATTATATAATTCTTATTATATTAGGGTTCTACATTGTACACTATATATATATATATATATATATTAATGAAAAAGTCTCTCCAAGGGAGATTAATACACTCTCACATGATATCAGAAGCCAAAACCAAAACCTTATTTCCTCCCTCGGTTTCTTCAACAACCGGTCCTTACCGAGAAAAGTGCATGTTCTTTTTTTCTTCGATCACTATTGTCAGAAAGACACGACTGATCTCTGTCTTCTTTCTCTTCCTAAGAAACAAATTTAAAGTATTGTCATCTGGTTTGACAATCTTTTCAAGAAAACAAAACTTCTTTCTGTTTTCTTTTCCTTTCTTCCATGTTCCCAAGAAATAAACTTTTCTTCTTTGTCTTCCACTTCAACAAAAATAATCTACTATAATGACTTCTCCCACAATAGCCTCCACCTCATATGTCGTCAATCCTGACATACCCAAACAACCATTCTCACCTTCCGTTCATCCAGCACTCATCGTCACCAACATCAAGAATTTCATCCCTATAATTCTTGATCAAGAAAACGGTCAGTATTCACCATGGATTGAACTATTACGTATCCCTGCATTTGTCTATAACGTGTTGGATCACATTAACGACTCTTTCTCTCGCCCCATTGAGGTTGACGACACCACATGGCGTTGTCTCGATGTTGTTGTCAAACAGTGGATCTATGACACTATATCTCAGGACCTACTCCTTACTATCATGAAAACCGGCGCTTCTGCACGCGAATTATGGTCTAGGTTAGAAGATATTTTTCAAGACAACAAGCACAATCGTGCCGTCTATTTGGAAGAACAGTTTAACAACACATGTCTTAAAAATTTCTCTAACATGTCTGAGTATTGCAAATAGTTGAAACTATTGGCAGACCAACTGTTCAACGCCGGCACACCCGTTTCTGAAACAAAGATGGTTCTACAACTTGGTACAAGCCTACCTAAGGGTGAGTACGATACTTTAGCTACAATTATACAACAGACTGATCTGTTACCTAGTTTCAACAAAGTTCATTCGCAATTATTGTTGAAGGAAACCTGACGTGCAAAATAGGACGAGCATAATCAAAAGGCGTTAGCAATTGAAATGGCTCCCCAAAATAATATTGCCGCTTGACCCGGTTTGCCCTTTGTCGGAAAATGCGTGACCATGAAACAACCCTTGATGGAAGAGGCGGCGAGGGTATTGTTGTGGACAAGGTGGCAAAGGGCGTGAGAAGGGGGTCGCGGTTCCCACCAATATCAACAACCGCCGCAACCCTCACCCTCCCCTTACTAGATCGACCCTGTGTTCCCACAAAATATATGAAATTGGGCCACTGTTCCTGTGCAGTCCACGACCCAATACCCTTTTCAGCAACAAGGGATATTGGGCCCCGTTCCAGGCACTCGGACCGGCCCCTTTCAACAGCAGGCCCACTTATAACAACCCTCATTTGGTCTAGCCCCCATTGATTTAGGCCAGGCCTTCAGCATTTTAAACTTATAGCAGCCCGATGAAAATTGGTACATGGATTCGGGAGTTACATCTCATCTCACCCGGTCTGCAGGTAATCTCGCCCAACTATTTCATTTAAAGTCTCCTCAATTTATTACAGGCTGTAATGGTCACCGCATTTCAATTCAGGGCTATGGTCATGCCTACACTCAACCACCTCACCCACACTTCTCCCTGAGTAATGTCCTATATGCCCCAAACATCATAAAAAATTTAATCTCTATTAGGAAATTTACTCGTAACAATTATGTGTATGTTGATTTTGATCCTTTTGATTTTACTGTGAAGGATATACGTAATTGGACACCTCTTACGAGATGCAATAGCACAGGGGACCTCTATCCTTTCACACCCTCTTCCACTGCTAGTTCCTGCTCACACACCTACCTTGCTGCTATGTCTCCGTCAACTTGACATAATAGGCTTGGACACCCAAGAACTCCTGTTTTTAATTTTCTTAGAAGCAATAATTTTATTCGTTGTAATGGAAAACTTGTCCAAAACTGTATTTCTTGTCAATTAGGCAAACATGTTCGTCCTCATTTTAATTCATCTGTTAGTGTTACATTTGCTCCGTTTGACATTGTTCATGCTGATTTGTGGACATCCTCTATTACTAGCTCTCTAGGTCATAAATATTATTTAGTCTTGTTAGATGATTACTCTCACTATATCTGGATTTACCCACTAAAATTAAAGTCCGATTGCACTTTTATCAAAACGCAATTTGAAAGAGCCATAAAATCTTTTCAATGTGACAATGGTCGTGAATATAACAATTTCGCGTTTCAAAAGTTTTGCAAAAATAATGGCATGGTTTTTTTATTTTCGTGTCCTCGCACATCTCCTCAAAATGCAAAGCGGAACGTATTCGTACTTTCCTGTTTCATGCCTCTCTCCCTAATTTCTTTTGGGTATATGCAGTCAAAATGGTAGAATACGTTCTTAATATTTTACCCACTAGCCCCCTTCACAACATGACCCCAACTGAAATATTATACTGTCGGATCCCCTCCTATGATCACCTTCGGATATTCGATTGTCTTTGCTTTCCAAATTTCGCTTCCACTGTCCCTCACAAATTAACACCCCGCACCACTTCGTGTGTCTTCGTAGGATTCCCGTCGAATCATAGGGGCAATATGTGCTATGACTTATCCACTCATCAAATTTAAGTCTCTCGCCACGTCACATTTGATGAGACCACATTCCCTTTTTTGAATATCCGAAAATTCCAAAAATCAGACTATACCTTCCTTGACGCGTCTGACATCTCCCTCGTCATCCTCAGAGAACTTTGCCAATCAGACACCGCCAAATCAAATCCGCCACCCACTGCCACCACCACAGGGTCACCTCTGGCGTCTCTGTCTCAGTCACCGCCGATTGCCACCACCACCGACAATTGCCCCCCCCATCTTTATACCTTCACTAGTACCCCTCCCCGTCGTTGTATCGTATCCACAACAACACCACCATGCCGTATCCACTCCAACCACCGACAACCTACCTCACAGCCCTAGAGTATCACCTACTAACTCGAAATCCGATCCCTTCCCACCTCCAACACAATACCCCACACTACCATCCCCAGCCAGTCTCGATTTAACGACACCGGCAACAGAACCCTACACAACCACTGCACCCACCATCGACCCACCCTAATCGATGACAACACCACCAATCACATATACCAATCACCAGTCAACCACCCTACCCCAAATCCCTATTCCACACACCCTCACTGCACCAAACCAGTCTACAAACCAGAATAATACACCCGACCCAAAAAACCCCAACCATACTCAGCCTGCACCCTCACACCATATGGAAACACATGCCCAACACTGGATTTTCAAACCCAAAGTCCAATTTAACATGTCTACCCAAACCATTTCCCCAATTCACCAAAACCGAAAATTAGTCAAACTAGACCCGAATTGGAATGAGGCCATGTATGAGGAGTTTAATATGTTAACGAAACAACATACTTGGAATTTGGTTCCTTGACCGGAGGGGGTGAATGTGCTCCGGTGCATGTGGCTTTTTCGTCACAAGTACAATGACAGTGGTGACTTAGAAAGATATATGGCAAGGCTTGTGCTAAATGGTACTAATCAGTAAGAGGGCATTGATTATGGTGAGATATTCAATCCAGTTATTAAATCGGTCACTATTCGTACAGTCCTGAGCATTGATATGGGTAAGCATTAGTCGATTCATCAGCTTGATGTAAAAATGCCTTTCAACATAGGGATTTAAAAGAAAATGTTTACATGCACCAGTCACTCAGTTTTGTCCATCCAGCCTCCCCTCAGTATGTATACCGTCTCCGTAAGTTACTTTATGGTCTGAAACAAGCCCTTCGAGCATGGTATGATCGTTTTGCACAAGTACATTATGCAAATTGGGTTTACATGCAGCAAGTGTGATAATTCTCTATTTACTTTCCATAGAGGTAGTAACATTGCTTATTTATTGTTATATGTGGATGATATTGTTCTTACTGCTTCTTCTGATGTGTTGAAAAATAAGATAATTGCACTACTCAAAACTGAATTTGCTATGACTGACTTGGGGAAGTTGAGTTATTTGTTGGAAATCTCAGTGACTAGATCTGCAGACACTATATTTCTTTGCCAACGTAAGTATGAAGAGGAGATTGTGTACAGGGCTAAGATGGAAAATTGCAAAATCATATCCACTCCGGTTGACTTTACATCAAAACTTAGTACAGTGGATGGTAATCCGGTGACAAATCCTACTCTTTATAGGAGTCTAGCAGGTGTACTTAAGTATCTCACTTTCATCAGACATGATATTGATTATGTTGATCAGCAGGTATGCTTGTTTATGCATGCCCACAGAGAGCCTCATTTTACTGCTTTTAAACGTATCGTTCGATATGTTAAGGGCACCCTAGATTATGGATTACACATATACCCCTCCGCACCGAACCGGTTATTATCATACACATATGCTGATTGGGTAGGCTGTCCGTACACGCGACACTCCACATTCGACTACTGTGTGTTTTGGGGGGATAATCCCATCTCTTGGTCTGCCAAGCGGCAAACCACGTTATCCCGTTCGAGTGCAGAAGCAGAGTATAGAGGAGTTGCTAATGTTGTTGCTGAGATTTGTTGGCTCCGAAACCTTCTCTTGGAGCTTCAATGTCCATTATGTAAAGCGTCTCTGGTGTACTATGATAACATATCTGCTATCTACCTATCTCATAATTCGGTTCAACATTAGCGAATCAAGCATATTGAGATGGACATCCACTTTGTCCGTGAGAAGGTTGCTCTCGGTCACGTTAAGATATTGCATGTGCCTTCATCCTATCAGTGCACGGATATATTCACGAAGGGTCTTTCCAGATAGTTGTTCACTGACTTCAAATCCAGTCTCAGCGTCGGCCTCCTCCCGCTCCGACTAAGGGGGTGTATTAACGTGTACGAAGAATCCTCCATCAATCCCGCCACCATAATTAGAATATATCCCATCTATTGTGTAAATATTTAGTAATGTATAATTATGGTAACTATATGATTCTTATTGTATTAGGGTTCTACATTGTACACTTTATATATTTGTATTAATGAGAAAGTCTTCTCGAAAGAGATTAATACACACATTATTTTAATGAACTTTCAAATATTTAGGAATGAGGTTAGGTTATAGATTTGGCTTAACTTCAGATATTATAAGTATCTTTTAGGCATGTTCCAGAATTAATATCTGCTAATCTTAATACCCGAAGAAGAAGAAGAAGCGGAACAGTTTTTTGTTTGAAGTATTAATACTAGGTACATATTAAATAATTTAAAAGAAGTAAGTACATATTAAATGACAGTGGCCAAATAAAATAAGCCGTGAAATTTTCACATTTTTAGACTGTGATTTTAGTGTTGGTTAGCAGTATTAGTGTTGGTTAGCAGTATTTTTCTAGTGTAATGCATTAAATTTTGGGAGCAATCAAAGTAATAATGTAGTCTCTTATTCGTATTATAGACATGACCAAAAGTGTAATTAGGTTTGAGTTTTAAGGGAGGGAGGGGGGAGTCATTTTCATTATTCGTGTAACATCTACAAATCGATCATGTGTCAAATAAATAATCGAACCTATATATGTATCTCACAAATACACATTATTTATTTTTGGTAAATAAGTTGATTTTATTACCAAAGTGAGAAATACAAAGCAGAAAAAAATACATATACTGGACAGCTCCCAGTTCTGCACGCAACAACTACAACTATAACATCCTTCCCTACATCACTGCACAAGCTCAGAACATCACCACTCAAGATCTAAATCAAGGTAATTGTTTCTAGGGGTAGAAGTTTATGATAGAATATGAAAATTATATTTAGTCATAATTATATATATTCTGTAAGAAATATTCTTTTTTTATTATTTTTCTTTAAAGTCATAGTACATATACTAAAAGTACAAGCATAATTCTAGGCTACAATTATGATAAGTAATATTTAATTCGCTGAAGGGATCACAGAGAGGCACTATCTGAAGAACTTTTAAGGGTTGACAAGCCCTGACAGGGCTATCTTAACTCAGAACAGATCCAAAAACGTGTTAACGCCACCACGGCTCAGCGGGCTACAATAGGACCATCAGTCTGAGCTTCAGACATTCCGCCTGGGCTGTCCTCTGCCCAACCTTAGTACCTTCTCACATGAATCATCAGCTTTATTAAAGCATTAGTACCATGATTCCAAGTAGTCTAGTGCAACATAGCTCAACACAAGAGATTTAGCCGATCATCGGCTAATCCAGTAATAAATATATAATTGTAATTAAAGAAAATAAAAAAAAATTATCAGGGCCCTTAAGTTGTGCTCAGTAAGATAAATGGATAGCCTTCAATTTCTTATTTAGAGAGTTTTTTTATAATAGAGAGAGAGAGGTTGGCAAAAGTCTGCCTCCTTACTAAAACTAAGGATCCTTATATAATGAATCCCTTGGAATACAAACAAACCAAGAGGCCAAATCGTGGCTGACTGATATATAAAGTGAAAAAGAAAAACCTATAAAGAAAGGGCCCTACACTTGTGGCCGACAAAGACAATTTATAAAATGCCAAAACATACGAGGTCAAAATACAGTAATTCAAACTTTAATACTTTCTGCTTTATAAAAGTAGATTCCATCTGGCCGGTCTTCTTTATGATGAGTCCACCGACTGCATTTTCCTATTATTCTTTTCCTTTTTCCTTATCTTTTTATGTAGTGGAGGATTCCTCCAACTTGTCTTGAAACTTCTTGAGATATCCCTCAATATGGAAGTCTGTATCATAAGGGTCTTGAGAATCTTGGATATGATCTTCTTCTTCATCAGTATGAACGGATGCCATAGAGGTGTCTGAAGGAAATTCTTCATCTAGATTTTTCATTAAATCTTTTTTCACTTCTGCCATCTATGAGGCTATAATATCAGCTCTGGAAACTACTCTTTTTTAAATTTAAAATTTCCTAGCAATATGCTGGAATGGACTATTAACTTCGGCATGTGGTTGATTCTGTTTTAATTCATTATAACTTGAAATGGTGGCTGTTATTTGATCTATAAGTTCTTGTCCATTCATAATACCATATTTGTTCCTCTGTATTAATTTCTTCCAAAACCTTGTATAGAAGGTCCTTTAAATACAAGAAATTTGTTGGGGGGGGGGGGTATAACCTACTTCTGCAGATTATTTCATAATCCATGGAATATAAAACTCAATAAAGAAGTGCTTATTAGCGATCCCTTTGATGATTGTATTATGATTCTCACACTTTATAATTTTAGGAGAAACATTAATTCACTCGGTGTATAAGCTTTTGAATGGTTGAGAAAAAATATCAATAGATGGATCATAGTTTACCCACCAATTCCAAAATCAATTTGAAATGTTCTGCTTATAAACATTTGAACATATCTTTATGAACCACGAATATTTTTTATTAGGATTTTCATATAAGAAAGTTTTATGAAAGCTATCAATATAATCCCAATAATTGAACTTTACCTGAACTTTTTGCTCAGGATGGAAATAATTCCATTCTTTCGTTGTGCTAAATTCTCAATCTTCTGGGGTAAATATCTTCTTTATGATAATCTTAGAAAATTTATAAACCTTCCTGGTATGCATTGGAAAATAATGTTGAATTTCAGTTGACCCTGTGGATGAGAGAATAATCTCATAGTGCATTCTTGATTTATAAGTCAAGATGGGATATGATCCCGTTTCCAAGTACCTTTCCATGAGCTTCCATGGCTCATATTTCCACTGGAGATCTTTATAATCAAGAAGAAGTATAACTTCTTTATTTTCATGTCTTTCATAATCATCATTATCATCTTGCTCAGTATTAGCAACCTTTGAATATGAGGGTTGTGGATTATTATCCTTTTCTTTGAACTTTATAAAATTCATGAATTGTTGATATAAAGGACTTTCTTTAACAATATTTGAAATCACTGCAACATATGCTATAAGATTTTTGTTACCCATTTGGGCGAGGATATTACCTCTTCCTGTTCCTCGACCTCTTCCACCACGACCTCTATAATTGGGGTCGCCGCCTCGCCAAGTAGGCCTCATCATTCTGCAAATATGTATAACAAACCATTAAATTATGAACTCAAATATTCTCTAGTCAAGAAATCGGGAAGACTATTATCTGTCCTTTTTTTATAATGTATCTCAAACTCAAATGGCGCTAATAACGCTTGCCATCTTGCAAACATTTGTTTAGAAACATCATGTTTGTAGTCTTTATTAAACATAAATTTAGCAGATTGACAATCCGTATTTATAATAAACTTTTGGTTGTATAAATCTCCTTGAAACTTTAAAACACTTTTTACAATTGCTAAGATTTCTTTAGCAACTGTGGAATAGTTTTTCTGACTAGGATTCCATTTGCCAGAATAGAATTGTATTAAATACTCATGTTTATCAACTGGAGAGTATTGTTTCAGTATGTCCCCATAACCAATATCTGAGGCATCTGTCTCTATAATCTTTGGCCAAGTAGGATTGTCTAAGATAAGACAAGGAAGGTTATGAACCTTAACCTTAATTTTTTTTACAGCTTGAGTATGATCATTTGTCCAAGGTGTAGGAACCTTTTTCAGCCGTTCATATAAGATGGATATATCCTTTGCTAAATCTTTTATAAAATGACTAATATAATTCAGACTACCCAAACATATATGAAGTTGGGTTTTTCAGTTATAATATCTAGAAATTTTGAAGCAAATTCAATGCTTCTATTAATAGGAATGATTTTTCCTTTTTTAATATTATGACCCAGAAATCTTACTTCAGTTTGGAAAAGGGCCATTTTTGGTTTGGATATCATATTACTAAATCATTCTGTATAATAACCTTCTTGAATAAATCCAGATGTTTAAAATGAATTTCTATATCATGTGAAAATACTAAAATATAATAAATATAGACAATTATAAAATTACTATAAGGCATAAAAATATCATTCATAATATTTTGAAATTCTGAAGGAGCATTCTTTAATCCAAATGTCATGACATTCCATTCGAATTGCCCCATTGGCACATTGAAAACAGTCTTATATTTATCTGCTTCTGCAATCTGAATCTGCATGTAACCAGACTTTGGATCAAATTTAGAAAATATAATAGCACTATTAAGTCTATCAAGTAAATCTTTTTTATTAGGAATATGATACATGATCCATCTCAAAACTTTATTAAGTGGTTTATAATTGATAACGAGTCAAGGAATTCCTCTTTCCTGCTCAACATGTTTATTAACATAGAAGACCGTACATGACCATGGAGACTTTGAGAGTTTTATCAAATCTTTCTGTAACAGGGAAGCAATATTTTTTTTTGCATAATTACAAGTATTCGGAATTCATATGGCATGGCCTAGCTTTAGTAGGGATACTACCTTCTTTAAAACCATCCTCATAAGGGAGAGAAACAATATGATTTTTCCTATCCCAAAAAGCATTAGGATGGTCACTAAAAATCTGAAGTGAAAACTGAGTTTGTATTAACTCAATTTTTTTCAGTAGCTTAAGTTTTCCCAAAAGCTCTTTAATAGTAGATATATAAATCTCTTGTTTTAGAAAACTGATTTGCTAGTGTTTATGTACCATCCTATCTTTGAGTTCATTTAACACCCTTGAAAATAGTTTAGTTATAAACTGAAATGTAGTGGGCTTTCCATGATACCTTTCTTATCAATATTAGTATTGGAAATAGTTTTTGTATAAAAGGTGTGCCCAATATAATTTGGCTAGAAATATCTTTTACCAAAATAAAACTTTCTGCTATACAAGTTTTGTTATTGCAGATATAAGCCTTTGGTAATTTGAAGGTAATTTGTAATTTCTTCCCATTAGCAGATCTAACACTATGAGTGATTTTATGCAAATATGTAGAAGGAATAAGTCCTTCATGTATACAATTTACATCTACCCCGCTATCGACAAGAGCAGTGAATTCTCTTTTGAAATTATAATCAATTAAAAGACTTATTTTTATATAAACTTTTGTGAAGTGATTAATTCTAGGGTTTGTAGAAAGTTTCCTGCCTCATCACTAGTACTTGTAATCAATAGATTATCTAAAGCAGAAATATCATCTACTGTATTCGAATTTATAATCTCTTTACCTTTTCCTTCAATATTGGAAATTCGTGCGTCAAACATATTATTACTCCTTTTTAATGCCAAGATTTCTTGCTTGAGAATATTAATCTCCTTTTCCAAATCTCTGGGAGTATTTATAATTCCTTGTTTCTCCCTCATTTTTTTTTTAATTCTGACATGGTATAAACGCTTGATCGTTTCAGAGTTTTCCTCCCTTGTTAAGGTTCTGGAGTATCCTGGAGTTGATTTATAATTTGTGATCTCATACCTGGATCCTTAATCAATTTTAATAACTCCATAAGGTTATCACCTTTGAGAACATTAATGTTCATATCCTGGAATTGAGCAAATATATTATAGAACTCATCATCCTCCTTATTCTGTTTGTTAGAACAAGGTTGTCTGATTTGACAGGGTAATCATTCTTCTTCCGAAGCAATATAATCTTCGTTATTAAGAACTCTAATTTCCTCATCTGAGGAGGAATCCTTTTCTTCATCAGTTTCGAAACCTGAGTCTTCTGGTTCCGAGTTAAGCAATAGCTTGGATAATGTATCCTTTAAATCATCTCCAATGTTAAGGGCCTTAATTTTTTACTTAACTTTACAATCCTTATAATAATGGTCTGTCCTGCCACATTTCCAACATGCCTTTGGATTCTTTGATTTTATAAAATTCTTGCGAGTTTTAAACTCTCTCATTCTTCTCGCCTTCTTATCCATTTTTTAAAACTTTCCTGATTTTTTGCTTTTCGTCTATGAGACACCTTGGCTTTGGGTATTTTCATTCCAAACTGACCACAGAACTCCCCTAACTGTTGTCTTTCATTGAGGTTCTGACTTTTTATCTGTTGATTCAGCTTGATTTCGTTACACAAGGCTAGGCCTTCATGTATACATGTACCTATTAGGCTTCCATAAGTATAAATGTCATAATTGATGGTAATTCCCCCTTTTCTAAGAGATTTTGTAACTCTTTCTGCGAAGAGGGCTAGTAATCCATCTATAAATTTGGACTTCCAGTGAGGGCTATTACACTCTGGTAATTATGTGACTCTGCTAAGAAAAACATCCGTATACCACCTAAATAAGGTAAGGGTTTTGCATCTTAGGTTCTGGAGTAAGGTTCTAATGTTTTCACTATCATCTGATCATCTTCCAGTAAAATGCTCTATAATATTAATCCCTGAGATATATAATGCATTCTGCGTAGGTTCTAGACCTGGTTCAGTTTTTACTGCCCCAATAATACTATTATGTTGTTCTTGGGTTAAATAATGATCTCACCAGCCTTTCAATTGACTAGTAAATCCTGATATGATCATTTCTGCAACAGTCTTGTTAGAGTTACTGTTAGCTTTGCAGATTGTGCTATACATAAGCATCCTCTGAACCGCCGTATAAATTTGTCTTTCTGTATAACCATCTATGTTCCAGTCATAGATACTATTTTCACTATAACTATTGTTATCCACAATCTCTTGCTCATCAAACAAAACATTCTGAGGAGTATGTTTGGGATAGTAGTACATCCTTTGCACTGGTTTCCTAGCATATTTTCTAGGTTATTAATCTCATCAGACATCCTCCGCTTATAATCATCTCCAGAAAAGTCCAACTCATAATCTTTTGTTAAAGGGTTGATTCGTAAACCCTTAAACTTATCATTTAGTAATTGCTCAAGCTCTGAATATGCTCTTAACTTGAAATATTTAATTTCAGACGGAAGCTGTACACTAGGAGTAGTTGTACGTGTATGACGGCTAAAAGAAGGAATTGACTTCATAATTTCCGAAGATAATTTCTCTACTCTATTATGTAAAAGAAAAATTTCTTCACCCAATATGTTCATATAAATATTTGTGTAGTTATTTTGTTTGAGCATTCTATTAATATGCGAAGTTGTAACCAAAGCAGTATTATCATCAAATAATTTTGAAAAGACAGCAAAATCAAGAACTTTATTATCCTTTTCAATTTGGAAAGGTTGTTGTGGAGGGAAAACAGTATGAACGACTCCCTCAATAGATAGTTGTACTCTCTTTCTAAAACAGAGATATAATCTCCCACATAATTAGCCATAAACCAGGGAACAAAAGATATAATTTTGTTAGCTTGAGAGAGATCTTTATAAAATTCCTCTTGAAGCACTAATCGATCACTGTTATCAAAAGTTTCCATAAACCATTTTTAAACGGTTTCCATCTAGGTTTATAAAAGTCCTCATTAATTTTTATGCGTGCGGGCTATCCCCGACTAAAATCAATTTTTTGACTTTGATCCATTAGACACTTGGATAACACATTTCTGACTCAGTTATATCTGGGTCTTCATTAACTCCTCTGGCAATATTATCATTACCAATTATAATCCTATCAATTCTATTTCTATCAGTATTATCTGAGATAAGTGGATTTATAAAATCTTGAATACGTGAAGTAGAAGCCCGTGATGGAGATCTAGCATCTTAATCAACTGGTGAAATATAAGAACGTCTTGAAACATCACATAGATCTTGATCCAAAATCATTTGTCAAGTAATTAGGTTTAGAAAACTTTAGCTTGACAATCCCATCTGGGGCTTGTTCAATATGAGTAGTACCAGTAATACAATTACTCTTAGGGGGAGGAGCTCCCTTTATGACCCATTCTTTGGAAAAATCTATTTCATCCCATTTGATAGGTCTTCTGGTGGTAGTTTTTTATTTACCAAAATTTGTTTCTATTAAAATAGTTTCGTTATTAAAATTCATGATCTTGCACATAGGATTCATAGTGTATAAGGGTTTAAAATAAATTCTATAACAAATACATATAACCTCAGTTCCAGGCATATAATCATATCCATGCAACTTAATACTTAATATTAAAGCATTTAATAAATTTTCATCTTGCAAAGATACCTGCAAGTTAGTATGGACATTAAAATAAACAGGGTCATATGCCAAACTGGTTTGTACTGTCCCTATAAGGGATTTTTTTCAGTTTTGATTTCTACCATCCCTTAGAGCTGCTATAAAGTTCTCTGGCAAACTTCTTAATGTAAGTGGCTTAAAAGCAACATGAACTAACCCAATATGCATAAATCGATGGTTTTCCCTATAAGAGACAATATCACTTTCATTTAGTAATTTAAAAGTAGCATGATCGCTATCTACAGTGATTGTTTCTTCAATAGTCTTGACAACTTGTTTAAATCCTAATTTTTCGAAAGTACTCATCTGATATAGTAAATTGGGTTGGATCTTTGGAATAGTCCACTTATTAAGTAGATCTAAATGTTGAGGTATTCTTTTTTTATTATTTTCCTTCAAAATCATAGTACATATACTAAAAGTATAAGCATAATCCTAGACTACAATTACGATAAGTAATAACTAAAATATACATAATTCTGACAAAATATAATTTTTCTATTCTATCCGTTTAAAGAGTTCAGTAGCTTGGCCAGTCTTGACTGAGATCTAAATCAAGCTAATTGTTTCTAGGGGTAGAAGTTTAAAGAGTTCAGTAGCCTGGCCAGTCTTGGCCTCAGTCTTCCCCTGAGATGGACTTCCTGCACAATCATTCATGCTAACATCGAGCTTTCTCCTGAAAGACACTTATGTTTTCTCTCCTGCCATATGTAATATACATCTGCAGCAAGAACAATTATATATACCTCTGCCCATGTTTGCTTTCCTTTGCAATGAATTATACTCCACCTGATTTAATCCCCCCACCTGGTTACTTGCCTATGCATGTTTAGCTAGTATAGAATCTTTTGCCAAATCTGTGCTGAGAAGGAGCAACTAAAAAACAAGTGACTATTGCTTTCCCTCTCTGATTTACAAAGTACACACTCAAACACAACCCCAAGTAGTCAATTTATTCTTTGTGAACAGCCTGCTATGAAGAGCTAGGAACAGTATGAACAGCCATTTGGGACAAGCAACATTGTTACAAACCAATTTTCTCCACTCAACCTTCTAGTAGTCACCCCATAAATACACATTTTGTCATTTGTGTAATCGTACTTTATGCTTATGTTACAAAGTAAACTCAAATGGGATGTTTATTAGGAGTTTTACCTAAATTACAACTAGAGGTAACAAAATTAATTCATGCAAACATGATTGTTTAACCCGTTCAGTTATTAACTCTATTTATTCGTCAGATTTAATCCATTTAAAAATTGGGTGGATTTGAGCAAATATATGTGTCCAAATATACCCATGAGAAACCTGACCAAATATTCTTTTTGAATTTATTCTTGTTTGATATGTTATATAGAGTCATAATAAAGAAAATACTATTTAATTAATTTTTCAATTAAACAAATTATATAAAAATAAATAAAGAAACTAAAATTTGATAAAAGTTGGGTGGTTTGGTAATAATTCATTGTTGAGTTCATTTTGACTCAGCCCAAGCAATATTTAGGTGAGTTAAATACCACATTGATCAAAATATCCCACTTTAACTCATTAAAATCAGTCCAATCCGCTTATTTGACACTCCTAATTACTATCTCGAACATTTTTTTTAAGAATATCGCAAAAGGACAAAGGAAAAAATGTACTATTCCGTGCAATTTCAACATTTTAGGACGAACAAAAAATTGGGTTTTTCCTTGTTATCGTTTTGGGCCAAGTGGCTAAAGTGAGAGAATAATTGGATCCTATGAAATCGGGACAGCCCGTAGATAGTCAGTGATGAAATATGTCATCTATGGGGTGTAACTGGGAGTTGGTTTAAGATAATCATGTCCAGTTTCGTCTAATCATTGGGCCCATTGGTGGGCTTCAAAACAACCAACTACACCTATTCAGATAATGAATAAGTTCAATCAATCAAGAACAGCAGGTGTAATCGAATTCGCCAAATAAATGTTATTTTAGTTATAGGATTCTATTCATAAAAAGAAATAGATAAAAAATAAAAAAAGAGGTATTTGTAAGTTTTGTTTGCTATTTAAATTGTAAGTGTGCATATGAAATCATTTCCTCTCGACTTTACTATGCTATATTTGTATCATATAGTAATTGAACAATTTTTTAGACAATACTTAATACTAAATCCGCGCACATTTTCTACAAGATAGTTGAGTACAATGGTACTTTGCATCTATGCTGATTTAGAGTTGTTTTTCATAATTGTGATATTTTGGGCAGCTTGAACACACCTTAATAATTTCACAGGATACTGCTACATGCTACTTGTATAAGTATCGAGTAACTCTGTCCATCAAAAATTAGACAGATCTAAAAAAATTATTCAGTGTTTGTGTCTTTGCTGGAATTGAACCTGAGACCTTATGATTCTCAATTACTCATTGACTACTACTATTACTAGGTCACGCACTTGGATGCCGCTAACCAAAGAGTTTTGAATTAATTAATCTCCACTTGATGAATACAATCAGACCTCTCAATAACAATCAAAAAATTTTGAAACCGATTTTTCATGTTATGTTATATTATATATTCTATACCATTTTGCTACCTTTGGTCCATAGAACATGATCTATAACATTTTAAACATAGATAAGTAGTCCCACAAAACCCAAAGTCATGGACCAATCTTGATTCCTCCATTGTGTGGAATTGTTAGTGAAAAGTCCATATGACCTAAAAACTTAGGGGAACAGATGGGGACTTGTAGGAGAACAATGACCATGTAATTTGACTTTATATACAAGTGGTGCAAACTAAACGAAAGCTACAAAACATGTCTCGTTTCATGTAATTTGATTCATTTGAATCTAAGTAACATACAAGGAAGAGGGGCAAAAGTGGGGCACTATCTACACTTGTCATATTGCCATTGGTTTGGGCTAACTTGGTTAAGACGAATTGGGCCAAAGAAATGTTGCCCACACAAAGTGAATCATAGCCTATGGGACCTTCCTCCTTCGTGGGCTTTCATGGCACTTAGATATGAAACAACAGAAGTCTTAGTTGGACTCTACACCGCTATGCACCTTACGTCGATCTAAATTATCACTTAACTATCGATACTTTTGATCATCCTTACCCATGAAATAGCTAACATCCTCATTCCTCATTATCCATATTGCATCGTAGGGATCTTATAGCTAAAAAGGTGATATATTATCCATAAGGATAAATAATGTATACCATTGCATAAATCAAGAATACAATAAAAGAGAGATAAGATGCGTACTTGTTAAATCGTTTTATTTATCAATTCACAAACGTTGCATATTCAACGAGATTAAATTATTAGAGAGAGCTTCAAAGCCCATGACGTAACAGATCCTCACATTGCAGATTTGTGGATCTATGGCAAACCATAACTATATTTGTCTAACTAGTTTAATATCAAATAAGTTAATTAATGTTAAGTCTACATAGAGAATAATCCCCAGGAGGATAAGCTTGACTGCTAATTTAAACGAGAGGATGCACCATAATTTTAAAGTCTTTTAACACATTTGGCCGCTTGGCTGAAAATAATTACAGTCTTTAGTCAAATTTACAAAATATTTATATACTAATTATGTAGAAAATATGTATATTATATATTAATATAAGAAATATATATATTTTACGGGTATTATTTTGATGGGCGGCTATTTATGTCAATTTCCTTTAATATTTTAGTAGCTTAGCTAAAGAAAGATTATCAACTGAAATCCCACATAGGGTGTATTTTCGAGGACATTAGTGTAAACTCAGATTTATGGTCCCATTGGGCCTAGTTATAGAAAGCAAAATACAATTAAGCTTTACGCACACTCCTTAATCCTTATACTACTCAGTACTCGTATACATTTAAAAAATTAAGGGATCCATTATTCTTTTATAAAACTTGGAAAATAGAGTGAGAACCAGTTAAATAAAACTGATAATGTAAAAATTCATGCATTTCTTTTATAGCTACTAATCTCAATTGGATTCATTTATATATGCGCCGGCAATATAAAAATTTTGAGGTTACCTATTGTTGTATGTAAATCTTACTCATAATATTTATAAAAAAAACATTATCAAGAACTCATCTCAATATATAGATTCTTTCTAGTTTTTTTTTTTTTTTGAGATGGTTAAATTGGGGGAGGGGTTGTTAAAAAGGAGGATTGAATTAAATCTGGGCGATTAAAATGGGATGAGTTAATAAAGGGATAAGTCATTAAACCCGTCCAAAATTCACGTTGATTGAAATGGGTTGACCTAAAAAGCGGGTCATAACCCAACCCAAGCAATTTTTACTAAGTTTTAATTTCTTTAAGTATTTTTATAATTTTTAAAATACCTAATAAAACTTTATTATAGTTATATATAACAAATAAAAAAATATTTTTTTTGAGAATATTTTAACAAGGTTTTCTCATGGGTCAATTTAGCTACGAATCAACCAATTTTTAGATGAACTGAATTGGGCAAGTCAAAATAGGTCGAGCAAATAAATAGGCGGGTCAATAACTCTCTCAAACTTGAAGGGATTGATCGAGTCATGTTTCATGGGCTAATTTTACCACCTAGATTTTATTAACTTGCGTGTCATTTTAAATCTTTTCACCAAGTTAAAAAACAACGATAATTTGATAAATATAGGAGGATAATAACAAAACCCTGCTACCCAATCAAATGGATTTGGCCAGGATCACCTAGAAAAGTAAATATTTAGGACCAACGAATATTGGAAAAAATATATGTGGAGTTATCAAAAATAGAATCGTGTTGATTAATATATCAAAGAAAATGACAAAACTTTTGGGATGTGGGAGAGTGACACTGCAAGTCACTTTCTGAAAGCTCCATGCAACTAGATGAAGATGAAAAGGCCAGGAAAATTTGGAAGTGGTCTTCAAAATATTTCCTATATATGAACATATTATAACTAATATTTTTTTGTGACTTTTATATAACATGATACGTGCTAAAAATTGACAATACAATTATCTGCAGGAAAGAAGTGTCATGATCACATCTCAAGATTGCCATTCTAAAAAAAAACTAGATGTTATTATCTATGGTCCCAATATTGATTGTCTTGTCGAATTGTATTTGCAATACATATTATAGATGTTTTACAAAAAAACGAGAGATCATTTATTACTTATTTTTAATGTAGAATAGTGTAATTCTGAGAGCCGCTCCAATCTGCGTCTGTATATGATATCAGTCTGGTCAGTGCAGATGGATAAAGATGTAACTCATAGTCAAGAGTACCCTTAACATACTGAATGATACGTTTAAGGGTTGTGAAGTGAGGCTCCCTAGGATCATGCATGAACAAACACACATGATGAATCGCATAGGCAATATCGGGCCTAGTGAAAGTAAGATACTGAAGTGCACTAGCGAAACTCCTATAAAGAGAAGGATCAAGCACCGGATCGCTATCATCTGCGCTAAGCTTCGACTTTTAGTCGACTGGAGTGGGCATGATTTTGCAGTTTGTCATTTTAGCCCTATAAACAATCTCTTCGGCATACTTACGCTGATATAGGAACATTGCATTCTCGGATCTGGTCACGGAAATCCCCAAGAAATAACTCAACTTACCCAAGTCTGTCATGGAAAATTCGAATTTGAGTATGGTAATGATCTCATTTTTCAGCACCTTAGAGGAGGCAGTCAGGACAATATCGTCGACGTAGGGCAAAAGGTATGCAATGTCATTAACTAGATGAAAAATAAAAAGTGAGTTATCACTTTTGTTGCACATGAACCCAATCTGCAAGAATTAAGTGGCAAAACGGTCATACCAAGCCCCGAGGGCTTGTTTCAAGCCATAAAGTGACTTTCGAAGCCAACAGACATAGTGAGGAGCCGAAGGATGCACAAAGTCAAGTAATTGATGCATGTATACATTTTCTTTCAAATCCCCATGTAAGAACGCGTTTTTCATATCAAGCTGATGAATCGGCCAATTCTTTCCCATAGTTATGCTCAAAATAGTGCCAATGGTTGCTGGTTTAACCACTGGACTGAATGTCTCATCACAATCAACTCTTTTTTGTTGCCCCATGCCATTATCCACAAGTCTCGCCTTATGGCGTTCAAGCTCACCACTACTCTGAATTTATGACGATATAGCCACATGCAACGAATCGCATTCACCCCCTCTGGTCTCGGGATAAGATCTGAAGTGCGTTGCGTAGTGAGTGCATTAAATTCCTCACGCATGACCGCATTCTAATTCGGGCCAAGCTTGGCTAATTTTGGGGTTTTAGGTATAGGTGAGATGATCTGAGTAGATAGGTTAAAGTGGACTTTCAGTTTAAAAATCACGTGCTGAGCACGGGTTTCCATACGGTGGGTCAGAAGCGAGACTTTTGGGCTGACATGAAGTGAGGGCAGTGGGGATGGCGGGGCTTGTGGGGCCGTTGGGGGTAGAGGGGTGGTTGATGGGTGCTGCTGGGATGTTAGCGGGGGTTAGGGCAGTGAGGCAGGGGACTAATCGACAGAGACATGAAGGCTGTGACTGGAGCAGTATGTGGAAGAGTATTTAACGGGACTTAGGGCAGTGACGGGACAATGAGGGGGAGGGGAATCGTGATGGAACGGTCGGAATATTAGCACTATGTATGGCGTTTTGCAGGAGATGGGAAGTGTTCGGGTCATTAAGAAAGCCATAATCAGTGACTTGAAGTTGTTGGACGTTTGCAAATGGGAAAACGTTTTCCTCAAATGTGACATGGCGAGAGACCAGGATTCTATGCGTGGACAAATCATAGCATAAGTACCCCATATGGTTCGACGTAAATCTAAGAAGACGCAAGGAGAGGTGCTAATTTGTGAGGGGCCGTGGAGGCAAGATTTGGATAACAGAGACAATCGAAAATTCGAAGGTGATCATATAAAGGGATCTGACAGAATAGAATTTCAGTAGGGGTTTTCTTTTGAAGGGTACGGGTAGGTAATATATTAAGAAGGTATTCTATCATTTTTAACGCGTGTACCCAAAAGAGAGCGGGAAGAAAGGCATGAAAGAGCATTGTACGGATCATATTGTTAATGGTGAGAAATATTCTTTCGGCTTTACCATTTTGAGGTGAGGTATGGGGTCACGATAATCGAAAGACCATGCCATTATCTGCACAAAATTTATGAAAGGGAGAATTGTTAAACTCACGACCATTGTCACATTGAAACAATTTTATGGCCTTTTCAAACTGTGTTTTAACATATGTTCGAAATTTAAGAAATGTGGAGTAATCTTGAGACTTATATTTGAGTGGATAGACTCAAAGAAAGTGAGAGAAGTCATCTAATAATACCAAACAATATTTATGACCCAGTTTGCTAGTAATGAGAGATGTCCATAAATCCGCATGAATGATGCCAAAAGGAGAAAAAGTAACACTTAAAGATGACGTAAACAGAAGTCTAGCATGCTTTCCTAGAGGACACGAATAGCAATTTTGGGCAAATTTCCCTTTAATACATTGAATTAAACTGTGACTTCTAAGAAAGTTAAAAATTGGTGCTCCCGGGTGTCCAAGTCTACTGTGCCAACTTGATGGAGATATTGCAATTAGGGAGGTAGGTGGATTGACACTTGCAGCGGAATTAGATGAGAAAGGATATATCTCCCCCACACTATTACATCTCGTAAGAGTTGTCCCCGTACATAAGTCTTTCACAGTAAAACCAAAAGGGCAATAGATATGGAATTGTCAGCAAATTTCCTAACTGAGATTAAGTTTTTAATGATGTTAGGAGCATATAGGACATTGTTTAGGGTAAAGGGTGGGTGAGGTGTTTGTGTTTGAGTGGTGTTGTAGCCTTGAATTGGAATGCGATTGCCATTTACAACCAAAATAAATTGAGGATTGTTCAAATTAAATAGGTGAGAGAGATTACCAGAGTCGCGAGTGATGTGAGATGTGGCACATGTATCCATGTACCATGCGTTATCGGGCTACTGGAGATTCATAGTGCTGTAAGCCTGACTCAGTTCGGCAGGGGTCATGGGACCGTAGGCCTGCTGTTGGGCCGTGAAAAAGTGGGTCTGGTGCTGGTGGCCCGTGTACTGTGGGCTTGGAGGTAGACCCGGGATGTTGGGCTACAACAAGGAATATCGTGCCATGTTCGTGGATGGTAGTTTAGATAGAAAGACGAGATTGTTGAAAAACCTAAAGGCGAGCGATACACTTTTCAGGGCAACGAAAAGTTATCGAAATCCATTGATTGGAGAGAGAAATGTGTTGTTGCAGGAATAAATCAAATTGTAACGGGGAAATTGATTTCTCTATCAGAGCGGGAATGTGATTTTCCCAAAGATGTTGCAGTTGCTATTGAGGAGGAAACGTGTGATCTCGATGGGAAGGGTGCAGAACAAGTCAAGGGGTTTAAGAGGAGGGAGGAGGAGCAATTTGATTGTATATACAACCAGTAAATTGACCTGAAGAACTCAGCGACAAATTCTGAGATTCAATCAGATGGAATCAGTAGTAACGAGGTAATTGGAAGGAGCAAAACTTGGATGCCCTCGAATTAGATGACTTTGGAGCAGATAAAGTGCAATCGTTGGAGCCATCAAGTTCTTCAGTTAATTGGTCACCGGAGGATAATATTGGAGATTTGGTGTTTGAGAGAAGGTTAGGATTTGGCTTCTGATATCATATAGAATAGTGTAATTCTCCTTCGTTGGAGGCTTCTCATCAATGCAATATATATATATATATATATATATATATATATATATATATATATATATATATATATATATATAGGTGTTTATAATTACAAAACCTAATTGGAGAAGAATCTCTAAACCTAATTGGAGAAGGATCACTAAACCTAATTGGAGAAGGATTTACTTTACATAATTACACTAGAATAATAATTACAGAATATATGGAGAATTTTAATATATTCTCTATCATTTAAATTCACCCTTGTTGTTCCAGTTAATTAGTGGTATATTAATTAAGTAAAACGTTTAAGGAAAAATAAAAGATAAATTAGGCAAAAACTCTTACGTGTAAGGCAATTAAATGTTTTTCTAAGAGGAGTGTATAAATTTAAAAGACAAATAATACAGGCCGGAGAGAATAATTCACCGTTCACGTAAATGTGTCTTTAATACCCTTTTAGGGTTAATAGCATTTTAATTTCTTAATTATTGAAAATTCTTATTTTAGTCTCTATAATATTTGAATGAGCATATTAAATCTGTAATTAATTTAATTGTGCAATTTCAAACCCTTTATTTGTGAATATTCAAATTTTTTTGATAATTATTAATTGTTCGATCACTAATTTTTTACTTCATATTTGATTGTAATATAATTCTGTAAATAATCAAATATAACATATTGTCTACATTAAAGAATTTTTTTAAATTAATTGAAGGTTAAATACGTTAGTCATACATCACAAAAATTAAAACCAAAATTTATCAATAATTTAAGGACCGAAAGTGCTATTACTCTATTTTTTTTTTTACCTTAATGTTACATCGCCATCGCCACGTTGATAATTGTGCTGTAGCACGTAAGTGAGACGAGTGGTGATATTATTATTGGACTTTAACAAAACTTATTTGCTCAATGCTAATGTATAATATTGGGACCATCACATCTTTATTGGCTTTAATAAAACGTACGTGCGTTGAGTGCTGAAAATAAAATGGGATGCTTTAATCCAACATATATATGTGGCCAACACTAAAGTACATATGGGACCTCCACCACGATAAATGCCTTAATTAAGCTATTTCTTGTGTTTGAAAAAAATATGATACAGATTCAAACTTTCAAGTTAACAAGTGTAATGTGATGTTGTATTTTTTTTATACTATTTTGCTTAATGGATGAGTGTTTTTTGTTTGTGTGTATATAATAGAATTTCCGTAGTCATATGGTGTGATTAAATTGATTATAATGCATCACTTAAAGAGCACAAATTAAAAGGGTTTAGTTTCAATTCTTGCATTAAAAATTGCGATGAAGAATTTTTGTCATTAAATAACAAAGATCCGTCGTTAATTTATTGGATGATGGATTATAAATTTATCTTATCCGCCACGGACTATTTTACAATAAATTTCATAGTTAATTTATGTTATTTCTTTTTTGTACCTCTAGAACATAACGTTTTATGGTATATAGGAGCAACGATATTTATCATATGTACAACTCTACGTACTTGCATATCCATTTTTGTTAAGGAAAAAAATGGAACCATTCACACACATTTCAAGTTTTTAGAAGAATTACGATAAATTTATGAGTGTGTGGGGGTAGAAACGCCCCCGGGAAGGCTAGCGTACTGAGAAGCCTAACGACCTTAAGTCTCCACACAACTATCTTCCACTCCCAACAATTTTCATCACATCCACACTCTCACGTCGTCATAATTTTATGGGGGCATAATAGTCTAATTTTGTCTTATATATCAAAGACTTAGAAGAGAATAAAAGGACACATTGTATCCTCTAAGCCTACACATGTAACCAAGATCTCTCTCTCAAAGCAATATACTAAGCAAAGCACTTGTTTATTATTTTCCATTGTTCATTCTGAATCTAGCTCATTTACTCATTTTACTTGTTTATTCTTATACTTACTTGGTCTTTTATTTTATACATCTGTAACCTAGCTTGTGATACCAGACTCATTAAGGGGGTTCTCCAACTAGTGCACCTCAAACTGAAACTGGAACGCCTCCTATTCCCCCTAGTATAAGATGAGGTCCCACACAATGAAAATTAAAATCTGATGCATGAGATTTTTTTGATAGGAACCAAAAGAATCAAGTAGTTAGATGTCAAATTTGTAAAAATGTTTATAAATTTAAAATGGAAAAAGGTCAGGGTGGGACGGGACGGGAGGTTTATTGAGACATGTAGAAAGTTTTCACAAAGCTAGGTGGGATGAATACGAGGCTACAAAGTCGGGTGCGCCAATGCGCTCTCAGTCGGGACAAGGTTCACATAGTGTCCCGGACCAAGTACAGGATCAAATAAATCCGACGACGGGGGGAATTGTAGGTCCTAAATACGATAAATATAGAGATAGAGAAGCAATAGCAAAATTAGTTGCGGTGGAGGGTTTGCCTTTTTCATTTCCCTCATCTCCTGGTTTTATTCATTACATTAGAGATATGTATAATCCTGCTTTTAACGATTTTCCTAGATCAACTGTTAGGAGAGACGTTTTTAAATTTGCACATGAATATCAACAATATTTACGTTATTCATTGTATTATTTTCCTGGCAAAGTATCTATCACGTCTGATATAGGTCGTAGTATTAACGGTCATGATTACTTAACTGTAACATGTCATTGGATAGATTATAAATGGTCTATGCAAAAACGTATTTTAGCATATAGATATATTGATGATAGGCACACTGGAAGTTTTATTGCACAAAATATTCATGAAATTTGTGATTATTATGGAATAAATGATAAAATTATGACTATTACATTAGATAATGCTTCTTCTAATAATTATGTTATTATACATTTAAAAGATCTTTTAACTCCATCTTTTCCTAATCATTTTCATATAAAATGTGTGTGTCGTATTTATAATTTAGTTGTAAAGGATGGTCTATCACTTTTTGAAGACATTTTTAATAAAGTACAATTTGCTATAAATTTTATTTTTAGGAGTAATAGAATACAAAGAAAAAAAGAATATAAAAAAACTTGTCACGATTGTGGACTATCTTATAGAAAAATTCCTGAAGAAGTAGCGACTATGTTGAATTCTTTATATGAACAACTACTTGTTGCTTATGATTATAGAGGACATATAACTTTATTTTTTAACGCCCATAATCGAAATCCAACTGATATGGTTGTAGATAACGATTGGGAAAAAATTTCAAAACTTATTGTATTTTTGGAGAAATTTTTTCAAGCAACTAAAGATTTTTTTGGTATATATTATCCTACTATTTTAACTATGTTATTTTATATAGCTCTAATATTTTTATTACTTAATGAATATATGGAAAAACCATCTTATAAGGCACCTATTAAAAAATATTTATCAAATTAAAAATATTTTTTCTATTTCCACTATTTATATTATTGGTGTTGTATTAAATTCGACTATTAAAATAGACGATTGTAAAGCACTTATTGAAACTATTTATGATTGTATAGCAGTACTTCCACCTCGAACTCCAAAAAGTCCAAATGAACAACCACCTAAGGAACCAACTAAAGAAGAAGTTTTGTCTAGCATACACGATGAATATAAAAAAGTATATACGCATTACCAACAAGAAAGTGCTAGCAACCAACCGGCTTCCATACCATATTCTTCTTCAATACAACCTCAAAAAAGACATGATGTTTCTGCAGCTAGTATTGAAAGCCTTAGACATAGAATGTTTAGTGGTACCACTACTAATCAACTTAGCAAGTTTGATGTTTTTGTTTTGCAGGGTGTTGTACCGTACCAAGCAGTTCTCAATGAAGAAGGAAGTGAAGACTTGCTAAAATACTGGAGGGAGAATGAGAAGACATTTCCGACACTATCAAAGATGGCCCGAGATGTGTTGAACATTCAAGCGTTATCAACAGCGTCTGAAAGCACTTTTTCTGCCGGAATATTTCAAATAGGAGAGCACAAACACTCATTAGCGGGAGACAGCTTGGAGATTGTAGTTTTATTCAGAGATTGGATACGAGTGGAGAGTAGAAGCTGCTGTCAACCAGAGATCAACGAAGAAGACGATGAAAACTACAACGAAATCTTGTCCGACAGAGGTGGAAGCGACGTCGAGCAATTTGACCAACAAATTCCAATTCCAACCGAAGAACCACAAGACATAGTGAAGAAATTAGAAAAGTGTTTATAAATATTTGATTTTTTTAATTGTAATTTTACTATGTAATTTGCAACTTTCAACACCACAAAGTTGCAATTTTGAAATTGTATTACAAAAAAATCATATTTCTATTAAATAATATAAGAGGCACAAAAACAGTCTTGGGGTATTTTTATTACACTATCTTGTTCAATTATTGAAGTATTTATATATGTTATTTTTTTAAATTAAGTGCCAAAAAATGAAAAACCCGATCCCGACCCGACCCGCCCTACCCCGCCAAGACCGGTCCTCTTTTTCGATGGGACAGGACATCAGCGGATCCCGTCAGTCCCATCGGAAGATCGATCCCGCCCTCCCCCAGTCCCGTCAGGTCCTGTCCCGCCGGGACTCGCCCGGCCCAGCCCACTGGCCACAACCTTCGATGTCTTGCATCGTCATGACATGAAGCTGAATCTGGAGAATTGTGCCTTCGGAGTCAGGTCTGGAAAGTTCTTGGGTTTCTCATCTCTAGCCGCGACATCGAAATGAACCCGACAAAGTCAAGGTTATTCCGGAGATGCCAAATGCATTAAATAACGTCAAAATGGTGCAAAGATTGACGGGAAAGATTGCAGCCCTAGGAGATTCATATCTCGATCGACGGACCGATGCCATGAATTTTTCAAACTCATGAAAAAGGATCATCATTTCCAATGGATGCAGGAGTGTCTCCAGAGCTTGTAGGACCTCAAATATTACTTGGACAGCCCACACGTGATGGCCAAACCTGAAAAAAGATAAAGGCTACTCACATATGTGACTGTCTCAATTGTGTTAATTAGCGTCGCTCTAGTATGGGAAGAAGGAGGAGTGTAGCGCCCAATTTATTATGCAAGAGAGATGTTAACTGGGACAAAGTCACAATACCCAGGTACAAAAAAACTGGCCTTGGCCTTCGTCACGACCACATGAAAGTTATGACCATATTTCCAATGTCATCCGATAGCGGTAGTAACAAGTGCCCCATTGCAAACTGTATTACAGGGAGAGAATCTCACAAGATGGCTATCAAAATGGTTGGTCGAGATAAGTGAGTACGACCTAACATACCAACTTCGCCCAGCAATAAGGACGCCAAGTTTGCCAGAATTCGCAGATGACTTCACTCCCACAATACGACCTTAAAAATCACAGTTATGGATTTGTCCTCTTTCTATTTTTATTTGTTTCTCATAATCTTTTGATCGCAGGACTGGGATCGGAGTCAAGAATGGGACTAAGTGGAGGAATTACACGCCTCATGGATAGCAAGTGAAGACCAAAAAATACGTATTGCACTCTTTTCCTTGACCGACTTTTTCCCCGAAAGGGTTTTTGCCAGCAAGGTTTATAATGAGGCAACGACTGTAAAATGTGTTACTCAGAAGAGCTCTCCTTAGAGATTCAAATGCACAAAGAAGAAGATTCGCTCCTAGTTGCGGGGACTGGCAGCCTTCGCTTTTTTGTACTTTCTTATTTTGTCAAAAACGTACATGTACTCGGGTTTACACGCCAAACGCAATGAATAAAAATAGTCTTGCATTTTGCTTCCTACACTCTAAAGTTGTTGGTATAAACGCGTCCTCCAGGACTCGATAATATCCACCACGAACACACGACACAACCCGTAGGCCTCAGAGCATGAAGGAAACATAATCTTATGTCAGTATAAAATAAGGTCGAGACGTAGCTACTTCTGGATTCCGACCTAGTTGAGATGCAATTTGCATAACTTACTGCAGCGTCGCGTTCGAATCTTGGGGTCCTCCGTGAAAGCCCGTACTGATGCTCCATTTGGAAGTCCATGATTCTTCCCCTTCCAATTTTTTCTTGATGAGATTTCCTACCACGTACGAAGGGTAGAAGGCGCATAATCTAGTATTTTTTGGACCATCGGGCCAAACCCGACACTAGGTTAGGTTTCCATGCTATAATTGACAAAAGAAAAAGAGTGAAAGTCAAAAACACTGATTTGGTTCAAAAAGGTCAAAACAAAAAAAACAAACATAGACGAAATACTTACGATCAAAGTTCCATTTCTCCGAGATAGGTTCCTCTAGAGGCTTGACTAAATCTGAAGCCGCAACAACGACATATCTCCTTATCCATCCTTGATCAGAGTTAGAGATGGCAATGGATCTTGGACCCGGTGGATCCATATCCGTTTTATAGGATATGGATCTTCAAAATTTGGACCCAGCGGATCTGGATCTGGATCTTGTATTTGAGATCTGTATCCGATCCAGATCCGATCCGTGGATCCGTTTTTTATTAAATATATTCATAACCTAGAATGTAATTTTATAAGTATTTTTTTAATTTTTTTTCATAATTTATGTATTGGGTAAAGGGTTGAACCAGGATAAGACACAAGTCACACAGTCATGTAATTTGTCTTTGAAGTTTCATTTCTTTTACATATATGCTCTCTGCAGTTTCCCATATTTTCATTTCTATAAAAAGAAAAAATTATCACTCTTCTTTAAATTTCTCTTTCTTGAATCTGCTAGCCATAAGCTTTAAGTATCTTTCTCTCATTTGTTTGATCAACAAAAAAAATTGGGACTTTTGATAAATGACTGACATTGTTTTATATTATTTAATGAAGTCAATCAGTAGAACTACAAGTGGAGCATCACTAAAGCCTCCAAAAATTTGCTCAAAGTTGCAACCTGTTCAGCATCACTAATGAAGTCAATCGTCTTTATTTTCTTGTGATGCTAAAACTTTGTTCAGTATTTTTGGAAGAATTATGTCATGTTTGTGTAGATTGATTGAATGAACTCGATCATTTTTTTCAATCAGATTGCGTTTCATTTTGTCATAAAAGTTTCAACATGTGGAAATATTATTCAAGCCAAAAAAATTTACATGTAGATCCAGATCCGATCCGTGGACCCGGTGGACCCGGTGGATCCGATGAATCCGGATTTGGATCTGATTTTTATGGACCCGATGGATCTGGATCCGGATTCATGTATGAAAAATGAATCTGGATCTAGTAGGATCCGGTCCAGACCCGATCCGTTGCCATCCCTAATCAGAGTCATTATCAATATTAGAAATTAAAGCATTTTGACCATGGCGAGACAATTAAATAAGCCCCGCCCTAAAAAATTTAAGGGAATGGAGACAGACTAAGTTGGCGAGGGTAAAGTCCTCCCCCATTTGAGAAGAGAGATACTGGAGGCATGCGATCGTCCTTCATACAGCCGAACCGATCTGAGCAGACATATGTTGTATTTCCGATAGAATTCCAAAATCATTAGGTCAATGAGTTCACTTACCCTCAACGAGAAATGGTAGGTGTATACAAAAGAATATCTATGCCGATAAGAAGTGATATCCTCTCTTTTTAGTGGGAGGAACACCTCGATGTCAATCCAGCCACAATCCACCTTCACCCAACTCAGATAACGGACGCGAATGGCAGATCTGTATTTGCTGGCCAGACAATCCCGCTTGCAATCGGGAGCCGTGGAAGTCTATCACTTCGTAAGGTCCCTCGAGCTAGACCAGTTGCTGAGAATGTAGGCGTTGGCTTGAAGATTGGAGGAGGAAAGTGATGGTTTCTTTTTCTTCGAACTTCTGCTGGCTGACGGTGGACAAACTCCGATGGGAACTTGGTGAATAGGGATGTCAGAGTCACTGCGAGCAAGGTTTTGAGCCCGGATAGTAATGCCACCAACAACTGAAGAGTCTGAAGATATTTTAGACAGATTTGAGGAAAGAAGAATAAAAGACGATTTTTTCTTTCAAAAGAGCAGAAAAAGAGCGTTGAAGGTTGAGGGGAAATAAAAGAGTCCTTGTACGAAAGGGGATATGTAAAAGGTAGGGGAAGAGATAACGTTTCGCTTAAAATGAAGGAAATCAAATCGTCATTAAGACACCAACTCCCGAGGAAAGAATATGGATAAACATGCGGCGTGTAAAATGGATGTTATAGGGGCTGCAGAACATTTAATGAAGGGGGTTAGTGTGTGAAGAAGGGCAACCGGTTAGACTAATGCACCAGTTTCAAGAAACGCCGTGACAAGGAAGAAATTGACGGTTGAAAAAACTCTTCCACTTCCCGGTCTCATGAGCTCAAAGGCCTCAGAAAGTGGGAGACTATCTGTATTGGGTAGAAACGCCCCCGGGAAGGCTAGCGTACCCGAGAATCCTAATGATCCCGAGTCTCTACATAACTGTCTCCCACTCCAAACAACTTCCATGACATCATCTCTTCTATATCAGAGCGTCGCGGCGCACGTAGGTGCGGTGACATCAGCACGCTTACGTCGTCATAACTTTGGGGGGGCATAATAGTCTAATAGTCTAGCTTTGTCTTATAGACGGAAGACTTAGAAGAGAAGAAAATGATACATTGTATCCTCTAAGCGTACACTTGTAACCAAGATCTCTATATCTCAGAGCAATTTATTAAGCAAAGTACTTGTTCATTATTTTCCATTGTTCATTCCGAATCTCATTTACTCATTTTACTTGTTTATTCTTTTCCTTGGTCTTTTATTTTATACATCCGTAACCTAGCTTGTGATACCAGACTCATTAAAGAGTTCTCTGGATCGGATACAACCTACTTGTCCTTAAACCCTAGAATATAAATCTCTAACGGATGGTTAAAATCAATTTAACCGGAAAACAATGGGCAAATTCTAATTTTTGAGACATGTTTCCCTCTTCTATTAATTATATTTGAAGGAGAAAAAGTTTCATAAGGGATAAGAAAAAGAGAACTTATTCGGAAAAGAGGTGAATCTTGAATGATTTTACCTTTTTTGGTGGGTCAAATTAGAGAATCCCACAATAATTAAGAAAGATAATCTCCCAAAAATGCATGCTTAGTACTTTATCTTCTCGAAACAAATGACAATCAATAAGACAAGACTTTGTCTAATTATTGAAGTTAATTACTGAGATCCATCCATGGAAAAATAAAGATTTTTTTAGTAGTGTGTTCCAGATAAATTTGTGTGCACCTTGGTATTTTTAGGTACTTACTATCTTCCACCAGTACAGAAAGAAGCGCGAGAAGGACGCAAATTAATAGGGTTCATCCAAATTTCCTTCGTTTAAAAGTTACACTATATATACAAAATCAAAATTAGTTTTTATGTTATTAACTTCTTTCGTGAATTTATTTCTTTATAACTTAAATCACCTAGTTCCACCATTGATGAGTATATATATGTATTGTATAACTTTTATCCGTCAAAAATTTAGTAAATGGAAGAAATAGTACTCTAGCATTTTTCGTCTTTGTAGAGAAAAAAAGAATTGTATTTGATTCTTCTTTCCTTTTCTTGTGACAATGAAAATTGAAACACTAATTATAGGATTTTTTATTTTTTCTTTTCTTTTTTCTTTTTTCTTTTTTCATCTCCTTTTTTTATATTTGGTGGGGGGTGTGGGAAGAAAAAAATCATGGTACACACCCTTGCTAACACTACTTGAAAGTTGAAAGCAAATATCCCACTAAAAAAAGGCTTGTGAGAATCCAAGGATACACAGCTCTATGCTCCCCATGATGCTTACACCAACTTCTGGATTTTAAAGCATAATAAATATAAGAAGGATAAAAAGCTTATATTATTCTACCCCACGCTTCCCTTCTCTATTTACTATTCCTAAAGCACAAATATGCATCAAGTGGGTTGCCCTCTAGAGATTTTTATTTAAAATGGCTTAAAAACAAAAAACAAAAAGAGAAAAAGAATATCAGTAATAGTATACCTTCATCGAGACTAAGTAATATGCACTGACGATATAAAAAATATTTATAAGATTAGTTTAATTTTTTATAAGCACACTGATTACAAGTAAATCTCTATAGTAAAATATTAACTATAATATAATAAAAATAGTAACTAACATGTCAATCATAAATTACAGTGGTAATATAAAAATATTTACTATGCTTGTGTATATATAACGTATATCCTACCTTCATAGCTCAACGCATTACTATATAGAAAGGAGTTTAAGTTAATATAATAAATTTTTATATCATCGTGTTAATTTTACTTAGGGTAGCAGGTAAACTGTGTTATCTTCCACAGAGATGAATTCAAGATTTAATTTTTATGGATTCAATCTTAAGATTCTTAAAATTGAACTCATTAAAATTTTAAAGTTAAAGGTTCATATCTACTATTTATTATAATTTTATTAATTTTTTACATTTAAATTTATAATCCGCTTCGAAAGTTGGAACCCCCACTTACAAGGCTAGTTACGCCTCTAATCTTCAAGATTACAAATCTCACAGTTTAAAAAAATTTACTTATAGATATCATTTGAATGACCTGATGAATGATATAAAAAAATTATTTATACTAATAATGTATATAAATTAAACTCTAAAAAGAGCCACCTTATTAGCCATTACTCCCAATAATTTCCAAAGCAAACCCCTCCCTCATGTCCCTTTCTATAACAACCCTAAAACCCCTCTTGTTTTCTCTTCACAACCACACAAATTGATCTCTCATTTCAACATCCTACATATTTTTTTCTTCTTTAAATACATTTAACTCTCCATATCTTCTCTATCTTCAACTTCAGTTTAATTCCTTTAATATATACCTTTTCAGTTTCCTTTTATATATACCTTTTCAGTACTCATCATGTCCATCACTGGAATACATCCTGAGAGTACTAATGAAAAAATGTCCAAGAAAATTATTCAATGGAGGAATAATTCAGGAGAGATTGATGTTTTTGAGGCTGCAAAGTATTTTTCAGGTGTAAATGAAGAATATTATTTTGGCTACAACAACAACAATCAAATGCTTCACAACAAGCAGCAAAATTTGAGAGGTGGAAGAATGAGTTTTGACATGCCAATGATGAGAAATTCTTCATCACTTCTTCCTTCACAAACAACTTATCATATTATGGATCAAAAACCAAAGAACAAAAAAGATCAAAAGAAGTACAAGCAACCAAGTTCTCCAGGAGGAAGACTTGCTAGTTTCTTGAATTCCATTTTTAACCAAACATCATCTAAGAAAAAGAAATCATCACAATCTTTGAAAGATCAAGAAGATGAGAGCCCAAGTGGAAGAAGGAAAAGAAGAAGTACCATTAGTCACTTTAGCTTTAGAAGCTCAAGTAATATTACCACTACTACTACTACTACTACTAATAGTACTACTAATACTACTAATAGTACTAGTAGTGATTCAAAGTCATCATCAAATTCAGGTTTTAGAACACCACCCCCTTATGCTCCTACTCCCACAAAATCCTACAAAGATTTCAAAAGCTTTGGATTAGGGAAGCAACAACATGAAGTATATGGTGACAAGAAAAATGCTACTGATTATTCTTGGTTGGATGAGAAGTTAAAGTTGAGCAAAAATAATGGAGTTTATTATTCAGACAAGTATAATAAGAACACAAACAATGGATTATTATTATCAGAGAAAAGCAAGACATATAACAAGGTTGTTGATGTTGATGTTGATGATGATGATGCAGATAGTGATTCAAGCTCCGATTTGTTTGATTTACCAAATATTGATTTGGATTACTATTCATCAAGTGGTTTACCAGTTTATGAGACTACACATATGGATAACATCAAGAGGGGTGCACCTATTTCGAGTGGCTCAATCTGAAGGCCAGACTTGACGCAATGGTAAAAATCATCTGATCATGAAGTCATGAATTCAAATTGTGTGATCAGGAGGTCACAAAATCAAGATATATGTATGATAAATTTAACGTGGTCTATCCATCTCTCAATTTCGCGCATAACAGAAGCTTAGTGCATCAGACTTTTTGGTTTTTTTTTTTTTTTGCTTTTATTAATTTCCAAATCCTTCACAAAATACTCATATTGAGGTTTTTTATTTTTTGTGGTTGATGTTTAGAGCCATGAAAAAAGGAAGTCTTGATTTTATTGTCAGGATATGGCCATAGATCCGCCTTTTTCTTTTCCCTTTTTGTGATTCATTAGAAGTTTTTGCAAAGCTTTTTACTCTGTACAGTTTGAAATGTCTTCTTTACCTTGACTTTTAATGCTTTACTTTTGGAGCTATTGATATTGATATGGTAGTGCAAGCACATCATCTGTCCACCACTATAACAGCTTTGATATCATTATGCAATATGATTAATATTGAAATTATGGATTTTTTCCAATATCATGATTGAAGAACCAACCATAGTCATAATAACATATATATTGAATATATATTCCTATTAATTATCCTTTGACTTTAGTGATAAGCATTAACAGATCTGATTAATTCATATTTTGAAAACTTGATATCGTTAGTTGTTTACAATAATTAAGTTACCAACCATCGTTGTTGATGTGTCACTTCATTATATTCTATATTTCTATTAGTGTTCGTTTAAGTATGATCGGAGTTTATCTTTTGAATAAATTCTCCCTCCCTTTCTTGAGCTCTCTTCTCACCCCCTCTCAAAAATAAGTGACAAAGATAGAATTTTTGTTAAGGGAATTCGAGAAAAATATGTATATAAAAAGATTTTTCACCTATATATCGACACACAATACATTTTCTAGTGACGGGAATTTAGTTGAACCCCTTCGGTAAATTTGGCTCCACCACTGCAAAAAATATGTTAATCGTATAAAAAAAGAGAGTTTTTAGTATCTTGGATTTATTATTCAAGGTAATGGGGAGATTGATGAAGATGTCACGCATTGTATTAGTGTAGGGTGGATGAAATGAAGGCTTACATCCGGAGTCTTGTGTGATAAGAGGGTGTCATCAAAACTTAAAGGCAAGTTCTACAGAGTGATTTGACCAACCATGTTGTATGGGGCGGAGTGTAGTCAAGAACTCTCATGTTTAAAAGATGAAGGTGGCTGAGATGAGAATGTTGCGGTGGATATATGGGCATACGAGGAGAGATAGAATTAAAATGAAAATATCCGGGACAAGATGGGGGTGGCCTCGATCAGTGGAGGATAAGATGAGGGAAGCGAGATTGAGATGGTTCGGGCATGTGAAAAAAGGAGATGCACAAATGCTCTTGTGCGGAGGTGTGAGAGGTTAGCTATGGATGGTTTCAAGAGAGGTAGAGGTAAGCCGAAAAAGTATTGAGGAAAGGTGATTAGACAAGACATGATACATGCAGTTACAGCTCACCGAGTACATGATCATAGATAGGAGATCATGGAGGGCACGGATAAAATTAGAAGGGTAGTAGTTAGTTAAGCGTTGTCGCGCGTCTTGTAGCTCTTGTCTTTTGATTTATTTTATTAATGATTGTGTCTTGCACTTCAACTATGGTATAATAAAGAATACAACAACAACAACAACATACCCAGTGAAATCTCACAACGTGGGTCTGAGGAGGGTAGAGTGTACACATACCTTACCTCTATCTTGGTAGGTAGAACGGTTGTTTCCGAGAGACCCTCGGCTCAAGACAAAGTAATAGTATAATAAAGAATAAAAATGTATAATGTATTATTAACTCAGCTGTCATATTGATTTTGCATGAAATTATTAATTTTTCAGTCCTGATAATTTTCTTTTTCCCATTTTTTTTCTGCCAAGAGGGATATAATCTAATTGAGGAGATATGTACCTTCTCTTAAAGTTTACGCCACTTGTTTCAGAGTACTAATAATATATTAATATTTCCTACAAACGAATGGTTAAATTTGAAAACTTGACATTTAAAAAAATTGTGAGGTGGTGAGGTATATGAAGTAGGGGTGGGCATGGTCCGGTACATACCGATTATCATACTCAAATCAAAAAAAATTAGATCGCGGTTTCAGTATTATGATGTTTGGTACGGTATATGGTATGCATTTTTAAAAAGTTTGGTATATGGTACGGTATTTGATATTTATAAAAAAAATATCGAAATATCGAATACCATACCGGAGTATATAGTTACATATACAATTCATATATATTAATATTATAATACTAATAAATATATAAACTAGCATTAGTACAAAGCTAATTATTTAGACGTTGGAATTTTGACTAATCTATCTTGATTGAAATGCCCTTTTGTGTAATTGATTTACGAAGGGAATTGCTTGTACATTCTTTTGAATATTTGTACATGTGTAAGGTGTTAGTACGATATAATTGAGATATTTTTTTAATAGACGAAGTCATAATTTTCTATTATATAAGTATACGTAAGTCGAAATTGAATAAATTATGATACCGATTTACCGTACCGCAAAATATCAAAACCGAACTTAAAAATACCGAACCATACCGAAGTAATTTTGTATGATAATGATATCGTATTTTTAGAAATCGAAAACCGCAGTTATCGTACCGAAATTTCAAATATCTTACCATATCATACCATGGTCACCCTTGATATGGACTTAAGTTACATATAGTACACTTTAATTTAATTTAAAAGATAAAGGGATGTGTACGGAGGAAGAACGTATCTCTCCAGCTCTATATATAATGATAAATATGACTTCTAGGGTTAAATCAATAATAATTAGATCTTTGCTATAATTAATAACACGCCACTTTGTCTAATCAAAGACAAAGCACTATAAATCATGCAAATCTATACCAAAATCCGAGTAACGAACACACATTAATAAAGACACAGAATCTAGGCCCAACGTTGATTTATTTATGCATAAAAATTACCCGGAATTAAAGCATGCTATACATACAATATAAATCAAAGAGAAGGGAGACAATTAAACAAAATCAAAGGGAAAGGCGATTTATGTTTTTGTGATTATTATAAAAGGTCAAGAAGGGTCCAAAAACTAATGACTAATTAAAGGAGAATGGACAAATCTAAAGGTAAAGGACTAGGTTTTGATAATTATTAGCAATATTCACCTTCAATAAATTTTATAATATACAACGAACAAATGTGTTATGTGTGGGTGCGCGCATTGTATGCATAATCTGTGTGTGTTTATTGATATAAGACGTTTGACCATGAGAATTATTCACTTTTTTTTAAAATATATTTTTGTTTTATTTAAAAATTAGTGTTTGATTATAAATTTTCTAAATCCAACTTGTTTGGAAAAATGCTCCAAACCTGTTTTCCAACTCCATTTTTATAAATTCCAAATAAAGTGCTTTCTTATCTTATTTGCAAAAAGTATAATCAAACACAATTTTATCTTCATAAATTCTAGATAAAGTGAAAAATATTTGAATGTATGGCCAAACGCCTACTGAATATTCCCTCAAATCTAAAATGTTTATTTTTACTTTAATCTACACTTTTCGGATTTTTATTTTTTGATTCCGGCGTTCGGTACTCATTTTAGGTTGGCTAATTCGGGTTTACTTCAAGAAGTTCCACCTTGGGAGTGAACCCCTTCAATCAAAGGCGGCTCCATTCTTAAGGCTCTAACCCGAGACTTATAGTTAAAAATGAAAAATTACTTAGCACTCCACCACAATTTTTCATGTGACTTGTCCAAGATTCAAAGTAATTTAATTTTGTCTAACATTTTAAAAAAAATCGTTAAACTTTTATGTGAGCAAAATTACAAGTTATAATAACTTTTTTATATATTTTCTCAATTTATATATCTCAAGATATTAAATTAATGGCAGTCCAATAAAACTTTGAAAATTGATAAAATTAATCCTCAATGGGCGAATAATGTCAAAATAAAAATGGATGGATGGATGGATTGAGTATATAATAGAATGTCCAGCTGGTTCAAGATTATGATAGTTTTAATAGTTGACACCTTTTTAATTTATCAAAAGATATAATTTGATTCTTATGCACTACTAATATAAACTTAAAGCAAGCAGGATAATTAGAAGGATGAGATCATGGAGAATTTGGACCATGTATGTACACCAAGTAATAATTCAAATAAGCATTTACTGTCCCAATATAACAACACTAGCTCTTTCTGGTTCTAGAGAGTTGAGTAGAAACAAATGAGCCAAGACTTTTATCATTTACTTTTATTACTATAATTATAATGCATAATCTGCTTGTAACTTACATTATATTACATATTTTTTAAGTAGTTTAACTTTATTCTGAAACACAAATATAATTGGTCTCTACGTACATTGACTCATTAAAAGGGAACTATCAACAAGTTTAAAGCAAGGGATATGTACTTCGTATTTTATCCAAAAAGTTTTCTAAATCAGATTAAAAAAGTAGGAAGTTACACATTCGAACGCTCAACCAAAAAATTTACAGTTGTTAGCCTATATATATATGTAGGTAAAAATTGGTGTCAGAAAGATTAAACATAACATAGTTGAGTCGAGAGATGACTCTCTGTCTTTAAAATAAAATTGCCCCGTATAAATGCTTTTACGGTATTGGACAATAGTCTTCCAAGATAAAACAACAACAATCAATAATACAAAGCAAGTAAAGTTGATTCTAGCGAAAAAAATAAATATAGAACAGACTGCTGAAGAAAGAGAGAATTTTGTTGTGTTTCAGTTTCTGTATATTTCGAACAGAACAGAACAGAAGAGTTTTTTTTTGTTGTATTTCTTAAAATGAACAGTAATGTTCAATTTATAGTTGAAGAGGAGGATCGTTGCAGGGTTTCTGAAATCTTTTGAATCGTTGCAGCGTTTCTGAAATCTTTTGGGATCAAAGTGTAAATAAGAAATACTTTAGGGACCAAAAAAATTCAAAAGAGAGCCCACAGCCCGAGACCCGAGTCGAGCCCGAGCCAGACTGGACGGGCGGCGGCGGCGCGCATGTGGGGCTTAGCCCTGAACCCAAGCTCACCTAGGTCCTCCTTCTTCTTAACACATGGGTTACCCCTTGGGGTTCCAAACTCTTACTCAAAAATAGAGCTTATATAGTGCTCAATCTTTCCATCTTCTACCTATGTGGGAGATTGGTTATTTGGCCAAACAATCCATCTATTCATGTCTCAAACACCTTACTTTGTGTATCAATATCTCTTTCATTTCTTAACAAACTTTGACGATACTTGACACTAATATCATCTACTCATTTAGTAGATTAGGCATGTGTGAAGAAATGGTGTTTCCGATATACGGGACCCACGTGTTTAAGTCACTAAAGATGGGAAAAACTCAATCCCACATAGTTAAATTTCCAACAATCCCCTCTTGAAAGAGAATTGGTGCACACAGGGTGCCAAAGTTCAGCAATCTTTCAGCGGAAAGATATTGCATCAGGAAAGGTAGTTTTCGGCTTTGAACCTCCTTAGTCGATTTCCATCAGATTTACTTACTGTGTGGTGAACGTGATGTCTTGAACCGTCAGTGTTTAGTGTAAACCAAGACAATGATATCAACACAATAACTCACTTTATTTATTTCTTCTTATAGTTTTGTCCGTTGTGGCCGTGGACAACTCTTGGATTCTTAAGTGCGTACATTTGAAGTGCCATGTCTTCGCACTTAAATAGGTGATCTCCTATAAGGTATCCTGTTATACCCCACTGCAAGTGTTAGGAATCATTAAAAAAATTTAGAAACTTATCATTTACCCATTATGCAGGTAACACTTAATGTCTATCACGGGAACAGCTTTGGAATTATATTTCTTTAAAGAATAATAATCTGAAGTGCTCTTACTTCAAGTGAAGCGCTAAAACTGAACCTCTATAGTTTAGTTGTCCCATTGAACCAAATTTTTGAAATCTCCAGTCAGTAAGGTTGGGTTACCACCATAAAGATACTTATTGTTTTGGTTTCAAGCTCATCCCCTAGACAGGCAAAATATTTGATCTTTAGGTAGGCTTTTAGTTAATGGATCTGCTATATTATCCCTTGATCTGACGTAATCAATGGAAATGACATCCGTGGTGATCAACTTCCTAACGGTCTTATGTCTCCGACGAATATGTGTAGACTTGCCGTTGTACATACTATTTTGTGCCCTTCCTAAAGTCGATTGGTTGTCATAGTGAATCATCACCAAAGGTACGGGTTTATCCAACAAGGGATATCCTCTAAGAAGTCGTGAAGTCATTCTGCTTCTTCTACTACTTTATCCAAAGCAATAAACTCTGATTCCATCGTGGATCGGGCGATGCATGTTTGCTTAGAGGACTTCCAAGACACAACACCACCACTAATTGTGATAACATACCCACTGGTGGATTTGGTGTTTTTATGTCTGATATCCAGTTTGCATACTGTATCCTTCCAATACTACTGGATATCTTGAATAATGTAATTCGTAAGTCAGAGAATATTTCAGATATCATAGTATTCTATTTAATGCCTTCCGGTGATCATTTCCAGGATTATGAGTAAATCTAGCCAACTTATTGACTGAATAAGCGATATCGGGTTGGGTGTAGTTTGTAATGTACATTAAGCTATCAATGACCTGCACATATTGCTCTTGGGATATAGGGGCACCACGATTCTTATCAATTCTATGATTCATATCTATTAGTGACTTCATAGGGGGACTGTCAAATACATCAAATTTCCTCAAAACATCTTCAATATAATGAGATTGATATAAGTCCAGTCCGTCAGATGTCTTAGAAATCTTAATTCCTAAGATTACATCTGCAATACCCATATCATTCATGTTGAAACATTGTTCAACATATTCTTGGTTTCCAAGATCAAGTTTAGACTACTTCCGGAGATACGCATGTCATCTATGTAAAGGCACATCATGACAAATGAGTCAGAGTTCCCTTTGATATAGATACATTTATCACATTCATTTATAGAGAAACATTTTGATAATAAAGTATTATCAAACTTTTCATGTCATTGTTTCGGGGCTTGTTTGAGTCCGTACAGAGACTTACCAAGTCGACATACTTTATTTTCTTGTCCTGGAACCACATACCCATCGGGTTGTTCCATGTATATTTCCTCTTCCAACTCTCTGTTTAGAAAGGTTGTCTTAACATCCATTTGATGTATCTCAAGGTCACGCAAAGCTGCAATGGCTATGAATACTCTTAAGGACGTTAATCTAGACACAGGGGAGTATGTGTCGAAGTAATCGAGGCCTTTCTTTTGTCTGTAGCCTTTGACTACTAATCTGGCCTTATATTTGTCAATAGTTTCATCTGCTTTGTACTTTCTTTTGAGTATCACTTGCAACCCAAATGTTTGCTTCCCGGAGGAAGGTCAACCATTTCCCAAATATGGTTTTGCATAATGGAATCTATTTCACTTTCTATAGCTTCTTTTCATAGCGGTGCTTCTGGAGTTGACAATGCTTCCTTAATTGTCCTCGGTTCATTTTCAACCATCTATGTTAGAAAATCTGGACCAAAGATTTTGTCCTCTTTGGTCATTTTGCTTCGTCTTGGTTCAACCTCTGGAACCCCTAAGTTTTGTAGCAACCCCTTTCACTTCAGAGGTAGAGTCATTGCCCATGAACAACTTTTTGCCCGAGATTGGGGCGTAAGAGGAGAATGCACTCTTGTTAGAGCAGATGTGATAGGTTGCACCCGTGTCAATCCACCATTGCCTTGGATTCTCTACCAGATTAGCCTCCAGCACTACAGCCGAGAAATCCATAATCATGTCGTCAAGGTTCTAAGGATCATCGTTGTCTTGCACAACGTTAGCCTTGGTCTTGCCTTTGTTCTTGGCTTTTTCCTTCTACTCTCACTTCAGTTTGCGGCAGTCTTTGATCATATGGCCAAGCTTTCCACAGTGATGGCATTTTTATTTGAACTTCTCCATCGTTTGGCTTTTGTTGTCTCCCTGGTACTTGCGCTTTTTGTTAGTATTTCCCTTTGAATCAACCAGATTCGCCTTTACCTCAATTGGTTGTTTTTTCTTAGATATAGTTCTTTTATTGTCCTCTTGTATTTGCAGTTTGACAATAAGATCTTCAAACCCCATTTTCTTTGTCTTTAGTTTGAGATAACTCATGAACTCGTTACACAAGGGAGGTAATTTCTCAATTAAAGATGCAACCAGAAATTGCTCGTTTGGCTTCATTCCTTCCAAATTCATATGATAAAGAATCATTTGAAACTCTTGGATTTGGGACATCATTGATTTACCATCCACCATTTGAAATTTTAAAAACTTTCCAACGAAGAATTTCTTAGTACCCGCATCTTGTGCGCTGTACTTTTTCTCGAGTTTTTCCCACAACTCTTTTGTCGTCTTCACGGTGCAATACTCAGTATAGAGTGTATCCGACAAACCATTCAGAATGCAGTTTTTGCACATAAAATTACTATGATTCCAGGCATCCAGAGTTAACTTCAGGGCATTTGTGACCTGGATATCTTCGCCCACTTCAGCCGTTGTGTTAGACTGAGTGTATATTGCATCCCCACCAGAAGGAGGATCTTCTATCAGAAAGCGTGACAGGTTCAACATAGTAAAATAGAACAACATCTTTTGTTGCCATCTCTTGAAATTTGTACCCAAAAACTTTTCTGGGCGTTCTCCTCAGAAACTGGCAGGAGCAGGGACAACAACATTCCCTTGAGTAGCAGCAGCAGAACCAGAAGCAAAGTTTGAAACAGGCATCTTTCGAACACTCAAAAAAATTGTCTTAAACTGTAGGTAAAAATTGGTGTCAGAAAGGTTAAACAGAACAAAGTTGAGTCGAGAGATGGCTCCTTGTCTTTAAGATAAAATTGCCCAGTATAAATGCTTTTACGGTAATGGACAATAGTCTCTCAATATAAAACAACAACAATCAACAATACAAAGCAAGTAAAGTTGATTCTAGTGAAGAAAATAAATATAGAACAGACTGCTGAAGAATAAGAGAATTTTGATGTGTTTCTATATATATTCGAACAGAACAGAACAAAGGAGTTTTTTTTGTTGTATTTCTTAAACTGGACAGTAATGTTCAATTTATAGTTGAAGAGGAGGGTCGTTGCAACGTTTTTGAAATCTTCCGAACTGTTGCAGCATTTTTGAAATCTTCAGGGACCAAAGTGTAAATAAGAAATACTTCAGGGACCAAAAATAAAATTCCGGAAGAGAGCCCTTGACTCGTGACGGGCGGCGCGCGTGTGCGGCTTAGCCCCGAACCCAAGCTCACCTAGGTCCTCCCTCTTCTTAACACATGGGTTACCCCTTGGGGTCCCAAACCCTTACTAAAAAATAGAGCTTATATAGTGCTCAATCCTTCCATCTTCTATCTATGTGGGTTATTTGGCCAAACAATCCATCTATTCATGTCTCAAACACCTTACTTTGTATACCAATATCTATTTCATTTCTTAACGAACTTTGACGATACTTAGCACTAATATCATCTACTCATTTAGTGGATTAGGCATGTGCAAATAAACGATGTTTCCGACATGCGGGGCCCACGGTTTTAAGTCACTAAAGACGGAAAAAACTCAATCCTACATAATTAAATTTCCAACAATATCTACGAGCAATATTTTTGTGCAGAAGGCTATTTAAGACTATTTCTCTTTAGAAAATGGAGAAAAGACCGACATTATTGAGCCCTTCTAATTGCTCTCTATTATGAGTAATTAGGTTTAACGTTTACGTAAATAAATTTACACTACCGAGATTTTTAAAAATTAATTACGTAGAATTATATTTTGTGAAGGATAGTTGGTAACTAGGAAATGATTAGTACTATATTTTAACTAGTTAAGTATATTAATAGTGTAATAAGTTCATTGCACTATAGTGCATATATTTTAATTGGATAAAAATAGTGTATAATATATGAAGTAGAGGTAAATGGAAATGGGCCGAAGAAGAATGGACCAATTAGGCAAGCCATCTGAGAAATGAAATCAGCCCACTAAGCCATTGTCCAGACTCCAGACCATTATATAACCAAACCAAAAAGACAAGTGGATCAATGCCCAAATAAAAGAGTTGCCTAGAAAGTATGTCCTATTCCGGTTAGCCCAACAATGTGTATCTTTTCTTTAATTATTGGAGGAAAACAAGAGCTGTATTAAATAAATAAAATAAAATGGTGTATTTACTACAAGAAAATGATAATATTTCTGATGGATAATTTGTTGTTTTCGTTAATATGTCGAGGGTGGATTAATGAATGATTGTTTATTCTATCGACAAAGCCCACCCACCCCACCCCACCCCACCCCGAAGTTCTGAGCCTTGCTTTATGTTCTACTCTAAGAGAATGATCCCACCCGATTCGTCATAAATTCAACTCATTTATTATAAACCGTCACATGCCCATCACAATTAATGACGGAGGGAATTCATTTATAACGTATTTACTACAAGAAAGTTCATCTTTAAAGGAGAATTGTTGTAAAATTGTCATAAATCCATCACAAATTGATGAATTTTATCATATTTGCCACACATTCAACAATTTCTTGACTAAGCTGTTCGTCATAAATATGCCGTCAAAAATGTATACTTTTCTTGTAATAAGTCTAATAGTAGCAACATCCATACAATAACTTTTTTCGTACTAGAACTTAAGTTTCTAGAAGACCATATTTTTGCATTTTTGAAATACCTAATTTCGAAACATCTTCAAAACGTGACAAGTCTAAAAATAATTAATAATTGTTTGTTACAATTATAAGATGACAAAAGTGAAGGCTACACTTCAATTTCAATTAATTTAATACACCAAGAACAACTCTATAATAAGTGTGGCTTCTTACTTTGCCATTCACGAAAAAAGAAAAAAATATCTTGTGCATATTTATTTATTCTGATGGGGTGGTTGTGATTGAAGTGAACTTTAGTATTATTTTGTTTATGTCATCCAAAAGCTACCGTACATGTGCCAAGATTTTTCTTTGATATTTGTTGAAGCATTAGAGAAATGCACTCTTGTGCCTTACTAATTGAAGATAGTCCAAGTTGTTAAAGAGGATAGTTAGTTGGTTACAAGGTTGGTTATAGAGGTTAGTTAAGTTGTTAGAAGTAATTAACAAAGAAAGGCATTAGAGTATTCTAGAGTAGTGGAGTTGTATATATACATATACTTGTATGAATATTTTTCAGAACTTAAGAGAGCAATTCTCTCTCAAACACTAGCAATGCATTAATTCTCCAATTCTCTCTTCATCTCCAATACTCCCTTTCTTATACATTCTTCATCAAAGAAGCAGCAAATACTCCATAAACATAACTTCGATTCATCAATTTAACATGGTATCAAAGCCTACATGTGCGATTGAACAAATTTGATTTGCAGAAAAAAAAAATTCTCTCCAGAAATTCCAGAATCAAAGATCATGTGTGCATAACTTGAAGATCCATACATGCAATAAGTTCCTGGAAATGATGTTGTTGATATTCAAGGAGATGCAGACACATGCAGATTGAAATTAGAAGATAAAGACAGATCTGTGAAAAACATATCACTCGCGATCGATTGAACAAGTCACTGAGGTTCAATTTCATTTTTTTTCTCTGTTGTTGTTGTTGTTTGATGTTATCACAACTTCACACGAGTTGCATAGACAAAACTCTGTGTATTGTGAATCATAATTGAAATAGAAATTAGCAATAATGGAGAACAATGAAGGAAGACCAATAGATGAAATTCTGACAGTGATCAAAATAGATCACAATCATCCATTGTACATATTTCCTTCAGATGCGCCTGGTTCCATGTCTGTGGGTATTATTCTCACTGGGATGGACAACTATACCCTGTGGAGTAGAGCCATGAAGTTGGCCTTATTAGGGAAGAATAAGATAGGATTCATTGATGGAAGTGTAAAGAGAGAAATCTTCTATGGAGATTTGGCTAAACTATGGGACAGATGCAATGCAATTGTGGTGTCTTGGTTAATGGGGAATGTGAGTAAGAGCTTACTTACTGGGATGCTTTATAACTCAGATTCATACAATATATGGGAAGAATTACAAGAGAGATTTGACAAAATCAATAGTTCCAGGGCTTTCCAACTACACAAAGAAATATTTTCTATGAGGCAAGAGGCACTATCTGTGTCAATGTATTACTCTCGGCTTAAGGATATGTGGGATGAATATGATTCTATCATACCAATCCCATCTTGTTGCCCCAAGTCAAGGGATTTTGTGGATCATTTACAGTATCAAAGGCTACTACAATTTCTCATGGGACTGGATGAGAGTTATAGCCCAATAAGGAGTCAAATCCTCATGATACAACAAATACCTCCATTAAACCAAGTGTATGTCATGATAAATCAGGAAGAGAGTCAGAGAATGGTAGCAGGAACTGGTAGGGTGATGTTTGAATTAGTGGAATCATCTGTCATGTTCACATCTAGAAATGGAAATTTCAGAAGTGGAAGTGGAGTTCAAAAACAGAAGAAACAACACAATTCCAATGCATATTGTGAGCATTGTCATCTTAAAGGTCACTCAAGATTGGAATGTTACAAACTAATGAAGTGTGATCATTGTCACAAAACAGGACATGTACATGAGGGTTGCTACAAACTCATTGGATATCCAGAAAATTTCAACAATAAAGGGAAAAGGCTTATGCAGTCACAGGGGGGACTATGATGTTAGAGGACACTGGACAAGAAGGAGCAGTTCAACACCATCATTCATCAAAGTTTCTGCACAATGCACATCCATTCACAAGTCAGAAACATACTGCTGAAGCAGTGCTACCATACAGTCAGTTCACACCCAGCCAACATAAAAAACGCATTGACCTGTTGAACAACAATGCAAAAATGTCAATGCCAACATGGCAGGTAAGCACATTATTGATTCAGGAAAGTTGATTCAGTGGATAGTAGACACAGGTGCAACTAATTATATGATTGCAGATCAAAAGTACTTACATAATAACTTGTTGACAGAAGGAACAGGAAAAGTGCAACTGCCCACAGGAGATTCAGCCAGAATCTCACATGTTGGGGAGTACCACTTAGGAGGAGGTGATGTCCTTAGAAGTGTCTTATGTGTACCAACTTTCAAGTTCAATTTGATGTATGTTTCAAAAATGACTAGAGAACTGAACTGTAGTGTTACCTTCTTCCCAACATGTTGTGTGTTTCAGGATCTCTCATCTGGGAAGGTGAGGGGGATTGGTAATGAGGAGGCGGGATTATACATACTATCACTGGGTCCTCAGAATAAAGATGGGGAGTTGAGTAAATGCATGTCTGCAACTCAACATGTTGATGCAGCTACTTGGCATCAGAGACTGTGTCATGTGCCCATGAATGTCCTGAAGAAAATAGCATGTTTCAAGAATAATATTGATTTTGTCTTGAATAACTGTGAAGTATGTCCTTTGGCTGGACAAACTAGACTGCCTTTTATTGCTAGCACTAATAGAGCATCAAAGTCTTTTCAACTAATACATATAGATGTATGGGGACCCTACAAAACTGAAACATATAATGAAATGAGATATTTTCTAACCATTGTGGATGACCACACTAGATGGACTTGGATTTTTTTTATGAGACTGAAATCTGATGTCTCTACACTAATCAGAAATTTTCTTGTTGAAGTTAACACTCAATTTGGAGCTAAAATTCAGAGAGTAAGATCAGATAATGGAACTGAGTTCTTTAATCAAAATTATGGTGAGCTGTTTCTGAAATATGGTATCGTTCATGAAAGTTCTTGTCCATACACACCACAACAAAATGGTGTGGTAGCGAGAAAACATAGACATATTTTAGAAACTGCTAGAGCCATTAAGATTCAGGGAGGATTACCAAACAAGTTCTGGGGATTATGTGTAGAGAATGCAGTGTATATAATCAATAGAATCCCCTCCACTGTTATAAAGAACATGTCTCTATTTGAAATGTTGTATAACAAAGTACCACAACTTGATCACTTGAGAGTATTAGGTTGTCTGTGTTTTGCTACTATAAATAACAGACATGATAAGTTTGGTCCAAGGGCTGTAAGATCTATATTTCTGGGATATGGATCTGCTAAAAAAGGATACAAACTTTATGACTTAGAAAACAGAACTCTATTCATGAGCAGGAATGTGTTGTTGATGGAGACAAATTTTCCTTTCAAATGAGGCATAACTGAAAACACCAATCATATTAAGACACATGAGTTTCCTTTCTATGAAGACTCATTTTGTCAACAGGATCTTGATAATCAACAAACACATACCAGACAACATGAAGATGATCAACACATACAAAACAACAACAACATGCAGAATGTGCATATGCCTGATACAGTCTAGCATCATGGCACTGGCACTGGATCACCAGGTATTGATATGGCCACATGATCAGATCATGAATTCAGAAGATCCACAAGGAGCAGCAAACCATATATATGGCACAAAGACTACATTACTACACATTGCTCTTCCAGTTGCTTGTACTCTATAATTGACAATATTGCTTATGCTGGTCTTTCATCAAGATATCAGGAATTTGTAGCCAAGGTTTCTCTTGACACATAACCACAGAGCTATTCCACAGCAACAAAGGATCACAGATGGATTGAGGCAATGGAGGCAGAAATCAAAGCATTGGAGGACAATGGAACCTGAAAGCTGGTCAATCTACCAGAGGGAAATAAGGTTATAGGATGCAAGTGGTATACAAGATAAAGTACAAGGCAACAGGAGAAATGGAGAGATTTAAAGCCAGATTGGTGGCAAAATGATACAATCAAAAGGAGAGACTTGATTACCAATAGACTTTTTCACCAGTTGTAAAGATGACAACAGTAAGGACTGTGATTTCCATTGCAGCAGCACAACACTGGACAATCCATCAAATGGATGTATACAATGCATTCTTCCAAGGAGACTTGTTTGAATAAGTGTACATAGAAGTTCCAGAAGGATTTGCTGTCAAGAAAAGGAATAGGTAGGTATGCAGATTGCTAAAGTCTCTATATTGGCTGAAACATGCATCAAGACAATGGAACATCAAGTTGATTACAGCTCTTGTCTCATTTGGTTTTCAGCAGAGTCATAGAGACTATTCTCCTTTCACCAAGCACGAAAACAGTAGTATTGTGATAGTGCTAGTATATGTTGATGATTTGTTGCTTACTGGAAATGATCCAGTGATGATTCAGTCCACCAAAGAGACATTACAGTCTACCTTCAAGATAAAGGATCTAGGGGAGCTTAGATACTTTCTTGGTATTGAGTTTGCAAGAAACTCACAGGGCATCCTCATGCACCAGAGGAAATATGCTCTGGAGCTGATATCAGATATGGGACTTGCAGGGGCAAAACATGCATCTTCTCCTATGAATATGAAACAGAAGCTTACAACATGTGAGTTTGACAGACATATAATACATCATATTCCGGCCCTATATCAGGAGAAAATTCTGATTCTGAGATGCCAGATCCTAGTGTTTACAGAAGGTTAGTTGGAAGACTGCTATATTTGACAACTACTAGACCAGACAATACATTTGTTGTGTACTGCCTAAGTCAGTTTATGTATGATCCTAAGAAGTCACATATGGAAGCTGGTCTAAGAATTGTCAAATATATCAAACAGCACCATGTCTAGGAATTCTAATGTCCAGTACAAGTACTCCTCAGCTCAAGGTGTTTTGTGATGCAGATTGGGGGGCTTGTATTAATACTAGAAGATCAGACACTGGTTATCTGGTGATACATGGATCATCACCAATCTCATGGAAGTCAAAGAAGCAGGACACCGTTTCCAGGAGCTCTGCAGAGGCAGAATATAGGGCTATGGCAGCCTCAGTAGCATAAGTGGTATGGATCACAAGTCTATTTCAGGATCTTGGTATAGAGATTCAGACTCCAATACCAGTGCACACAGATAGCGAATCTGCTATTCAGATTGCAGCAAATCCAGTGTTTCATGAAAGAACAAAGCATATTGACATTGATTATCATTTCATCAGGGAGAAGATACAAACAGGATTGATCAACACTGTTTTTTTGCCTTCTATGGACTAGCCAACTGATTTACTTACAAAGGCACTTGGTAGACAACAACATGATGCTTTACTGTCCAAGCTAGGAATGAAGAACATTTTCATGTCTTCTAGCTTGAGGGAGGGTGTTGAAGCATTAGGGAAATGCACTCTTGTGCCTTGACTAATTGAAGATAGTCCAAGTTGTTAAAGAGGGTAGTTAGTTGGTTACAATGTTGGTTATAGAGTTAGTTAAGTTGTTAGAAGTAATTAACAAAGAAAGGCATTAGAGTATTCTAGAGTAGTGGAATTGTATATATACATATACTTGTATGGATATTTTTCAGAACTTAAGAGAGCAATTCTCTCTCAAACACTAGCAATGCATTAATTCTCCAATTCTCTCTTCATCTCCAATACTCTATTTCTTATACATTCTTCATCAAAGCAGCAGCAAATACTCCATAAACATAACTTCGATTCATCAATTTAACACTATTTTTATTATAATACAAAGAGGAAAATCATTAGATATGACATTTGGTTACAATGCTTTTGTTTAAGGTCCATATAACTGTGTGCAAAAAGAAAAAGAGAGACATAACAGTCCAAATACAATTCAGTAACTCATAATTTAATAAATATAATAGAATTAAATTGCATTTAAAATTGTACATCTCCTATATTAGGTAGAATTAGATTTATCTTGTAATTAGAATTAATTAGTTACCTAATTTGTAGCAAGATAAATATTTTTGTACAATTAAATATAGTGTAAATCATTAATGAAATAATCAAGAAAGAATATTTCTTACATGATATTAGTAGTCTAGGAAAAGTTCCTGAAACCCTAACCATGTTTCCTTGTGTCCAACGCCCCCCCCCCCCCCCTTCTTTTTGCCGTCGACCACCCATCTCTATGTCAACCATGTCTGACTCAAAATCTTCTTTTCATCCAGCCCTCATAGTTTCCAACATCAAATCCCATGTTTCCATCACTCTTGAGATGGAAAAAGTTCATTATGCAACGTCGGCGGAGCTCTTCAAGATTCACTGTCGCTCCCACCGGGTCATTCATTACATAATTTCGCCGGAAAAAAGCAAGGAGAAAGTGCCGAAAATAGACGACGAAAGAGAATTATGGTTAACCTTTGATGCGACACTTCTTCAGTAGATTTATGCCACTATTTCTAGTGATTTGCTGCATACAATTATTGAGCCTGACTCCACGGTGATGGAGGCTTGGGATCGCTACGCGATATATTTCAAGACAACAAAAATTTCCTGGCTGTTACTCTTGAACGAGAATTCTCCACCACCGACATGGCAGACTTTCCCAATGCTTCTGCATATTGTCAACGACTCAAGGTGTTGTCGGACCAACTCAAAAACGTCGGCGAGCCGATCACTAACAATCGTCTTATTTTACAACTAGTGGTTGGCCTCACCGAACGTATAGTGGAGTGGGTACGCTCATCCACCAAAGAAATCCTTTTCCACCATTTTACCAAGCCCGCTCTATGCTCATTCTCGAAGAAGAGGGTTTTGCCAAGAAGAAAGCCATTGCGTCAAATTCTGCCTTAGTTGCCGCTCCGTCCGATGAGAGTTCATCACAATTTGAAAATTTGCTGCCAAATCTTTGTCAGAATGGTCGAAACGATGGTAATTGGATCCAAAACTGCGGCGGCGGCCGCGGTGGTGGCAAAGGCGGCGGCAATCGCTGCGGCGGTAGTGGCGGCGACCAGCAGCAATTGCCAGCCCAGTGGTAGCCGAGGGCACCCTGGGGTAGTGGGCCGGCACCATAGGCCTAACAGTGTCCTTGGCCGTGCTGCCCTGCCCCTATTAAGTCGACAGTAACTGGGCCAGGTCCAGATCACATCCAGCAACCCAGCAAGCCCAGGTCACATCCAGCAACCCACCAAGCCCAAGTCACATCCAGCAGCATAGCTGGCCCAGGTCACATCCAGCAACCCAGCAAGCCTAGTAGGCTGGTCCAACAAGCAGCAACCCTGGAATTCTTGGGCCACTGCCGAGCCAGTGGCACCAAGCTCACTCGGTAGTGGCGACCTCGACAGATATCGAGGCCGCGATGCACACTCTTGGGCCTACTCCGCCCGACGCAAATTGCTACCTGGACACCGGTGCAACGTCTCATATGACGTCCTCACAAGGTAATCTCTCATCCTATTTTAATTGAGCAATAATCGTGGTATAATTATCGAAAATGGTCATTCAATTCCAATTCGTGGTTATGGTACAACAAACTTGTCTCCACCGAACCCATCGTTAATTTTGAAAAATGTCCTTCACGCACCTAAATTAATTAAAAACTTGATTTCAGTTAGAAAATATACCACTGATTATTCTGTTGAATTTGATCCTTTTGGGTTTTCCGTGAAGGATTTTCAGACGGGGATGCGTCTAATGAGATGAGATAGTCGGAACGAGCTTTATACAATCACCAAAACCACACATCAAGCCAAATTACCATCCACTTTTGCAGTTTAACTCCTTCTTTATGGCATGAACGTTTGGGTCATCCGGGAGCACCTGTTTTTGCTTTCCTTAAATAAAATAAATTTATTGGGTGTACTAGACCTCGTAGTTCTCATGTTTGTCGCTCTTGTTCTCTTGAAAAACATGTTAAGTTGCCTTTTGTTGCTTCGAATTTTCGTACGATTATGTCATTTGATATTATTCATAGTGATATTTGGATATCTCCCATTTTGAGCTCTTCCGACCATCGATATTATCTTCTGTTATTGGATGATTACTCTAATTTTTGTTGGACGTTTCCTTTGTCTAAAAAGTCACAAGTTTTTTCCACACTTCTATCCTTTAGAGCATACATCCGCACTCAATTTGAACGGTACATTAAAAATATTCAGTGTGATAATGGTAGAGAATTTGATAATGGGACTTTTTGGGATTTTTGCAAAAATAATGGTTTGTCATTTCGTCTCTCGTGTCCACATACATCATCTCAAAATGGAAAAGCAGAAAGAAAATTTTGAACGATTAACAATATTATTAGAACCTTACTTGCCCATGCCTCTCTACCACTATCTTTTTGGCATCATGCGTTACAAATTGCAACCTATCTGTTAAACATACTTACGAACAAACAAGTAGCCTACCAATCCCCACTCAAAATTTTATACCTAAGGGACCCTTCATATTCTCATTTGCGGGTTTTTGAGTGCTTATGCTATCCTCTCTTTCCTTTTACTATCATTAATAAACTTCAACCCCGGTCAACTCCGTGTGTTTTTTGGGATATCTATCAAATCATCATGGTTACAAATGTTTTGACTTATCCTCTAATAAAATCATCGTAAGTCGTCACGTAATTTTTTATGAAACAAATTTTCCTTTTTGCCAAATTACATTATTTCGGGCCTCCTACCTATGAATTTCTTGATGATAGCATACCCCGTATTTGATCCATAAATTAGCCTCCTAAATAGGCCCAATTTTTTTCAGTGTCTCAGCTCAATCACCGAGCCCAGCGGCTGTTGGCCCAATTGAGTCTCTCGCCGGTAGCCCACTACCGCGAGGCCTAGTGGCTGGCAGTTCGCTGCGTCTCGACCCACCGTCCGGCTCGAGTAGCCCACTGCCCAGCAGTCCAATCACTATCAGCCCACTGTCGGGCAGTCCGTCCTTCCCGCTTGGCCCAACTCCAATTCTGACCCAACGGCCTGTCACTCGTAGTCAACACGGGATTTTTAAGCCAAACAAAAAATACGGTCTTCACACCCATGTTTCCAAGTCATCGTTGCCTCGTAATCATGCATCTACCTTTAATGACCCAAATTGGAAAATGGCTATGGATGATGAATTTAATGCTCTTATTAATAATAAGACGTGGGATTTGGTGCCCCATTCCCCTGATGTTAATGTGATTCGGTCTATATGGATTTTTAATCATAAAGAAAAATTTGATGGTACATTTGAGAGGAACAAAACCCGTTTTGTAGGTGATGGGAAGACTCAACAGGTCTGTGTGAATTGTGGTAAGACTTTCAGTCCGGTGGTTAAACCGGCAACTATCATGACGGTCCTCAATCTGGCTCTTTCGAAGGCATGGACGCTTCATCAGCTTGATGTCAAAAATGCCTTACTGCATGGAGACCTCAATGAAACAGTGTACATGTATCAGCTCATGGGGTACAAAGACCCTACTTATCCTAATCATGTGTGCTTGCTGAAGAAATTATTATATGGGCTCAAAAAAGCTCCCAGAGCCTGGTACAAAAGGTTTGCAGATTACGTTTCAGATATTGGGTTTTCTAACAGCATGTATGATCATTCTCTATTCATCTACCATCAGGGTAATGATATTGCGTATATTCTTTTGTATGTGGATGAGATTATCTTAACTGCCTCATCTGATGCTCTTCGCAAGTCTATCATGTCACTGCTTGGCTCTGAGTTTGTAATGAAAGATCTAGGGCCACTAAGTTACTTCTTGAGGATAGTTGTGACACGTCATGTAGGCCGTCTGCCACTCTGGTTGACACTAAGCCAAAGTTGAGTGCTTCTTCTAGAAAGCCATATGCCGATCCATCACATTACCGCAGCATTGCAGGGGCCCTGCAATATCTCACCTTCACGAGGTCCGACATCTCTTATGTTGTACAACATGTTTATCTATTCATGCATAACCCTATGGAGGATCACATGCATGCTCTCAAACACATTGTGTGTTATATTCAAGGTACTCTCGATCATGGCTTACATTTATATCCATATTCGACAACCACTCTTATTTCATATACAGATGACGATTGGGGTGGTTGTCCGAATATCAGACGATTCACGTCTGGTTATTGTTTATTTCTTGGTGATAATTTGGTCTCATGGTCCTCAAAATGGCAAGCAACCTTGTCCAGATCCAGTGCCGAAGTAGAATACCGAGGAGTTGCCAATGTGGTGTCTGAATCTTATTGGCTACGGAACCTTCTTTGAGAGCTCCACTGTCCGATTCCGAAGGCGTCATTGGTTTATTGTGATAATGTTAGTGCTATTTATCTCTCAGGAAATCCGGTTCACCACTAACGCACTAAACATATTGAGTTGGATATTCAATTTGTTCGCGAAAAGGTTGCTCGTGGACAAGTACGTGTCTTACATGTCCTGTCGCGTTATCAGATTGCCGACATCTTTACAAAAGGTCTTTCACTGGTTTTATTTGAAGACTTTCAGGACAGTCTCAACATACGCCGACCTCCCGCTTCAACTGCGGGGGTGTACTAGAATTAGATTGCATTTAAAATTGTACATCTCCTATATTAGGTAGAATTCGATTTCTCTTGTAATTAGGATTGATTAGTTACCTAATTTGTAGCAAGGTAAATATTTTTATACAATTATATATAGTGTAAATCATTAATAAAATAATTAAGGAATAATATTTCTTATAAAATATTTATCATTGGGTGAATTTTAATATATGAAATTTGATAAAACTAGCTAGGTTATATGAGAATATAGTAGTATGACATTTGACTCGTTGAACAGAGTAAAAAGAATTTTAAAAAGTGTGCGACTTTACAACCCCTAACGAAGTTATTGTATCATTTAAATATGACAAAGGACAAAACCATAAGTATTCTTCAATTTGTTGTTCTTCTAACTTTATTAGATTGTATGCAAACAAATATATTGACATAGACTGAAATACCTTGTTTTAAAAAATGGTTGAGACACTTAAAAGTTAGCATTAAAAGCCAGCTTATTATTATACAATAAGCGTATTATACACATAAAATATCAAATAAACTTTGTGTTAAATATACATAATGTACACACAATATACATGTGTATATTATGTTTATTGGCTCTCGGTTTCTACATTCGGGACGGACTGGTCAGTAGGCAATAGGCTTGCTGGCCCAACAAGGTAAACAGAAGCAGGAACTGAACCAGTTTCAGAATTGGGCTGGACTGGCCCAATAGCTAGAACTGGCCCAGTGACAATACTGGGAGCTGTTGCTTGTGACGGACCAGTGGGACCGCTGGAGAATTTTGGGTGCGGGACATGTCCGAAAAATGGTGAATAATATACGGGGATATACCATCATCCAAAAAATTATACGAACTACGCGCGGTATTACTCACCTTAATAAACGAAAATTGAGATTCATAAAAAATGACATGGCGACTAATGATGATTTTATTAGAGGATAAATCAAAGCATTTGTAACCACAATGATTAGACGGAAAACCCAAAAACACACACGGAGTAGACCGGGCCTGAAGTTTGTTAATTGTGGTGGACGGAAATAGCGGATAACACAAACACCCAAAGACCCTAAGATGTGAATACGAAGGGGTCTTATTATATAGAATTTGAAGGGGGGAAGAATATGTCAAACATTTGGAAGGAATTATGTTAAGGAGATCATTGAGAGGGTTGGGATGTCATCCTGTAAGTCCACTTTCACTCCAGTTGATACTAAACCCAAGCTTAGTGTTACAGCCGGTGCACCATACGGGGATCCGACACGCTATCACAGTCTTGCAGGGCCCCTCCAGTAACTCACATTTACGAGACCAGATATTACGTATGTCGTACATCATGTGTATTTGTTTATGCATAATCCCAGGGTTAAGCACATAAATGCGCTTAAACGCATCATTCGGTATATTCAGGGTACACTTGACTATGGCTTGCATTTATATCCTTCATCGACGTCCACACTTATCTCGTATACCGATGCTGATTGGGGTGGCTGTCCGGATACCAGATGGTCTACGTCTAGCTATTGCATATTTCTTGGTAATAACTTGGTCTCATGGTCTGCGAAACATCAGTCGACTTAGTCCCGCTCCAGTACCGAGGCTGAGTATCGAAGGGTAGAGTAGCTAATGTGGTCTCTGAATCATGTTGGTTACGTAATTTGCTATTAGAGCTTCATTGCCCTATCCAGAAAGCGACCTTGGTTTATTGTGATATCTTTCGGGTAATCCGGTTAAGCACCAGCACACTAAACATATCGAGATGGACATTCACTTTGTTCGCGAAAAGGTTGCTCGTGGTCAGGTACGGGTCTGTCATGTCTCGTCCAGGTATCAAATAGTCGACATCTTTACAAAGGGTCTTCCCTCGGTCCTTTTTGAAGATTTTAGGGCCAGTCTCAGGGTTCGAAGACCGTCCGCTATGACTGCGAATGTGTGTTAAATATACATAATATACACACAATATACATGTGTATATTATGTATATTGGCTCTCGGTTTCTACATGTTGACCGTGTATTGTGTATATAATTTAGATAATATTTTAGTCTCCTAGTTTAGGTAATGTTGTGGTATAATTAGTATTATACACTTACCATAATATTTGTGTTACCATAATTGTATAGTTAGTGTCCAAGTAGAATAAGGTTTTAGGAATAGAATAGGAATATGATTCTCTTATTATGAAAATATGTAAATTGTATATATACACTTTCAATTAATGAAAATAATCAAGGAATTATTTCTTTCACTTTGGAATTGATGAAACTCAACATTTCCCCCAAAGTACCCATGGGACAGAATGAAAATACCATATTTTTCTCGTTCCTCTTTTAGGATTATCGTTTATATATTATAGTTCCATTTGAGACATGTTTGGCGGGAAAAATGTATTTCTATTTATGTATACACTAGAATACGGATCCAGAGGATTGAATTGGCAATGGCGAGACCAAAAATTCCACTTAAAAGTGTTCGAGATCTATGTTGGAAATTTGCCTTTGGCGGGGAGATGCGTCCACCCATTTTTGATGAATTAAACACTAGTGTTCCGCATGTTGGAGACCTTGTCTCTTCGCACATGCATGATCTACGAAGTGAGTAGATGACCGTAGGGCCAAGAATCGTCAAATTTCGTTGAGAAATGAAAGAGATATTGGTGTACGAAGTAAGGTGTTTGAGGCATGGAAATGTGGTGTGGGACAAATCTACCACATCGGTGGGAATAAGAAGAATTGCTCTCTATATAAGTCTCTAATGTGGTAAAGGGTTTGGATCCCCAAGGGGTATCCCATGTGTTTAAAGGAGGGAAGACCTAGATGTGCTTGGGTTCAAGGCTAAGCCCACGCGCGCGCCGCAACCGCCCGCCGGTCCGGTCCGGCTCGGGCTCGGATCGCGGGTCGCGGGCTGTGTGTTGTGAGGCTATGGGGCTTTCTGATATTATCTTTTTGGACCAGAGAACTCTGCCAGATGTACACCAGAATTCTTTCATATGTACAGTTTGGTCCTTAAAGTTTCAATATTTACAGTTTGGTCCCCAAAGTTTCTGGAAAGGTGACGGAAGGCAGAAAGCCTACCGTTGGGACTGTTTTTTGAGGCATTAATCAGCCATTACTTGGCTGATTAACTCCTCCATTAACAGCCCATTACTTACTTGGGCAGTTGGGCAGTCTTTCAATGGCCATTAACAACCATTACTTGATTGTTTTAATGACCTCCTAATGGGCATTAACAGCCATATTTTGGCAGTTAGACAGCCCCTTCTCCTAGCTATATATTGAGCTTCATTTGGCTCAATTCAGGGGCCAGAAAATAGACGGAAAAGACACACAAAAACTGACTGAAAAACAGTCACGAAAACAGCTCAAAACAGTGAGCAAACTGTGACGAAAAACAGTGACCAAACACCCTTATATACACAAGATATACACTACAGAGATACACTATATACACAGAGACAAAAGAGAAGAGTAGACAGAAACTCTTTCTTCCTTTTCCATATCTTCAGCAAGTCGAGTCATATTTGTTTTCTTCGACAGGCTCAACCTATTGGCTTTGTAGTGTTGAGATTAAAGTGTTGTTTTATCATGGGAGACTATTGCCCGCTGACGTAAAAGCATATATACGGGGCAATCTTGTCTTAAGGATAGAGGGATATCCTCGACTCAACACACAACGTTGTAACCATCCAGATTTAGTTGTTTCTTGATCTCAGGTTATCAAGATTCAAGACACAACAAACTTGCGGCAGTTCTCAACATTGGCTTTGCAAGGTGATCAAGATTCAAGACACAACACACATGCGGCAGTTTTGTAGATTGACCATTTATTTATCCTTTCGAACATTTGTAATAGTTATTGTCGCGCCCCATTTTCGACCCGCTCCGGTCAAAAAGCGGAGCACAGGCGTGTTCGGTGATTCCTGGGTAAATGAATTGAGGAGTCGCCACCTAATTATCTTTTACGGTGAATTAGGACACCTAAATATTAAACTAAATGCTGCAATGAAAACTCCGATTCTAAGGTCTGCGAAACTAATGAGATTCTAGGTAAGGGTTCTTTATTATCCTAAAGGGAAGAGGTTAGACATCCTTTAAGATCCGCTAACTTGCGGTTATCCAATCAAACTTAGGTTAATATTATACTAAGGAAAATGCATATTTATAATATATCAAGTTTAAACAAAAGTTTTGCAAATATTTAATAAAAGAATGCATTTTTGTACAAGTATGCATGTGTATGATATTAAGAAAATACGTGCAGAAGTGGAAAAGGTATGCATTTGTAACAATTAATAGTAAGGAAAAAATGAATTATTCATAGCGCCAAAGAAGTAATTATGGAAATCATTTTTTGTACAATTAATAAAGTGAACAGAAGATGCTCCAAGTTTATTTTGAAAATTTTAAATACGCATGACGAGCCTAATATAAATAAAACTAGCGGGGATTTCTAAGTTTGAATTAACCGGGCCTATAAATGAATAAGCTAGCGACTGCTTTTAAATTACCCTATTAATTATCCATTCATGACCTAATTATTCTAAATATCCTAACAATTACACAAGCGTTAAATAATTATTACAGACCAAAAATAGCAATAAGGAAATTGAAGAATAATAATGAATGGAAAACTAAGATGGATGACAATGTCATATCGCCCTATTGGTTTTGAATTTCCGAGGTTGGAGAATGCAAGGAGTGTGAATGCAGGTCTTCGTTTGACAATGATCACGATGAGTCTCATAACGAAACTCTTCGTAGCTCCCGATGCATTTCATGTAAATAAAAGAAAAGAAAAGGATTAGTAAACGGAACATGAAAACATGTGCATAAGAAAAAAATGTAAATAAATAATTCATGAATATTAATATGTTGTTGGGCCTCAGGCCCAGCGATTTAAGCAGTCGCGGAGAGGTGGACCCACCAAGCCGAAGGGTATGCAAGGAAGGTGGAAAACAAAAGAGGGATTAGAACGTACCCTAAATTCATCAATAATAAAAGTAAAAGTGAGCACTGATATAAAGTTAAACACAAATATACACAATTTATATCTAACAGTTTATACATGAAAAAAAAAAGTTACCAGGCCCAGATATGAAGCAGGCCAAACAATGTTACTTCAAACTGGGCTTTGGTAAATCAAGCGATGCATATAAAAGCAAACCCAATGTAATGACTTTTGAATTTAAAGAAACAACCCAGATGCATAAGGGCCCAATTACCATTTGGACCATTTGCCAGATGGGCAGGGCACTAAATATAATTTCAGAGACATTACACTTCTGTCATATGTGTTTCAGCACTTATTCAGAATGTGTAGTCAGCTTTGACAAACATATAGACTTGGAAAAATAAATAAGTAATCATTAGAAGAAAGCATTTTCAATGATGCATGGTATTTTCAACTAGCAAAAGCATACATAGTCCTATTCATGCCACATTATCCAACATGATAACACTCAAGTAAGGAAAGCAGTCATATAATTAACTGATAGGTACAGAGACTCAAATTTGACCAGCTCAAGACAAAGATTCTCTGAGATCTGACCTTTGTATGGGCTACACTAAGCATGCACATCTGATTAATGTAGGTAAAATATGAAATGAAATAGCTTAATGGAATTCATATACTAACACATAGACGATTCGACACTAGGACAAAGTGAAGATAACTTACCTAACGATTCGGATATAGGAGGCAAACTAAAATGGTTGAGTTATCATTTTGAGATATTATCTTAAATGTGCAAGATTGTCTTGGTACCACAAGTTATGAATATTGCTATCAGGTAGATAAATCACAATATGACTGTCTTGGTGTATGTACAGGACTTCTAAAAGAAAAAAACATAATAAACTGAATTACATAACACATTCGGGAAAACAGACTTGCTGTAACTAGAAATGGATCAATACAAGTCAGATTTAAACTACCTATTGAGTGTGAATGAAGCTTAGGCAAACATGGCAGGTATATGAACAGATTGACATAAATGTATCCATAGAGTTGGCTTATTTTTAATGAGATATTTTGGTACGAAATTATCTAAATTGGACTAAGCACACAAACCCTACTCAGGTAGACAATGCACACTTGCCATATGACTTAAAGAACTTCATACCATCATAAAATTATACCAAGACAAACAAATAAGAATGTATAACCAACTCAAATCAGATATGAATGACAAACAGACAACTTGAGGAATCATTTAAAGACAAAACCTCAATTATGTAGAGTGCGGAAACTAACTTAGACATATACCATCCTATTCACCCATATGAAGCATGATCACATTTTACTCAAACATCGTTAAATTCCTTGACTAAATCAAACCCGACTTAAAATAGTATTAATAAGCAGGACTTAATGCACCTTATAACCTAGTTTAGTAATCTAACTAACAAGAACTAAACGAAATTAAACTAAGAGCATACTATACCGAACAGTAATTCAAACATGTGCAGAAACACAAAAGGAAATTAAAACTGAGAGGATCTTGAACTTCTTGACTGTAACAGTAGTAAGTTAAACATTATACCTGAAAATTAACCTAATAGATTCAAGCGACACTTAACATTATCTAGACATTATTTTAGACCCACACTAACAAGCATAAATAAACAACTAATGTTAAGATAGATACATCTAACAAAGACATAATCAAGCCAAGCGGACCGCTTCGCATTAAGTAAAATAATAAAGTGAGTTTAGGGACCTTCTCAGGGCAGCGAACCGAGGGGTGGCCGCGAGTTGTCGAGTCGGCTCGGAGGAGTGTGTTTATGTGATTGAAAAGAAAATAAGTTGAGTGTTTCGTCGAGCCAGAAACGAGAGTAAAGGAGCAGACTTTTATATCAAATTTTGTTCAAGAAATGATTTTTTGGTTCTGAAAATGAAAACTCTTTTGGTGAAACCCCAAAATAGGTCGATTCTTTTTTCTTTGGAAAGGCTAAGAAGAACAGAGGGCTTTTTGCTCGCGAAAATTCGAACCCCTTTCTATAACCCACAAAGGGTTCTATTTATAATCACCATTGAAAACCTAAAGGCTGAGATTTGAATTTCGAATTCAAAACAAAGATTGAAAAAAGTGACGGTTTATTTTCATCGAAGACCGAGACGATAATGAGGGGTACGAGTTCATGTTCTTACCCAACGAGTTCTTGAAGGTGCTCTGAGGATCGATGACTCATGCATGGCCGATTTGACCCGGACGAGCTGTTCAAAGTTCTGTTGTTCGCAGAAAAGGGGAAAAGAAGACTATGTGATGTGAGGGGTCGATGGTGGCAGTGGTGTTGGTGTTTATCCGGCGGTTTGGAGGTGGAACCGGCGGAGGACCGCCGGATTTTCGAGAGGGTCGCTGGTTTTTTTTTTGTTTGGGATGATCTGGTTAGGTTAAGGGTGATAGGGGGCTTTAATTTGGGATTGGGCTCGGGTCGTGGGTTGGGGGTGGGCTGGTCCGGTTGGGGAGAATGGAAATAGAGGGAATAAATGGGGAGTTGGTTAGAAAATGAAGAAAGGGGAGTTTGGGCTGTTGCAGGTGGGCCAAAAATAAAGAGGGGGAGTTGTTGGGTTGAGATTATTTTTGGGTTGGGAAATAAAATGGGTTAGAAATTGTTTTGGGTTTAAAAAATATAAAAGGGGTTTAACATTAAAAATATTATTTTTGTAAAAGATGTGAATTATTTAAAATAACATAACGATGTGATAATAATAGAATATATTTGCGAAAAAATGTAAAAATAAAAAATGTAAATGCGATGCAATTTTGCGAAAATAAAATAACATAGAATTTTCGGATAAAACTTATGATTATGATAAAAAATGCAAATGATAGTAAAAATGCGAATAATAATAATAATAAGAGAATAATATATATGTTTATATATATATATATATATATATATATATATATATATACGCATGTATGTATATAGATTAAAATTGTTTAGAGGTGTTAAAAATATTTAAAATTGCAAATAATTTGGAAAAGACGGGACAAAATTGGGTGTCAACAGATGCCCCTCTTTGGCCGGAGATGATGAAAGAGTTTTCGGCCAAAGAAGTTGACTGAGTAGCCAATTTTGTCCTGATCAACGGGACTTGAAGGAAGATTAGGGATGCATGGGTAGAAATAAGATCCCAGGGAGAGAGAAATTATTGAAAAAGTTGGTGCAGTTCAAGAAATATTGCCCCAGTGTCGAGTTATGATGACACTGGTCGCAGATGTAACAAAAACTGTTGGGAAAGAGCGGATCGACGTTCGAAGTAGGTCATTGACCAAATTGCCTTGGTTCGCCGTAAGATATAGTTCCACGTTGTGCTGAAAGCTCCCGCCGATTCAAATTCCCGCATTAGAAGGTGGCGCCTGAGTTAAAATAAAATACCCGCATTAGGAGATGTGCGCCTGACTTAAATTGAAATACCCGCATTAGGAGATGGGCGCCTGACTTAAATTGAAATACCTGCATTAGGAGGTGGGCGCCTTACTGAAATTTAAATACCCGCATTAGGAGGTGGGCGCCTGACTGAAATTTAAAATACCCGCATTAGGAGGTGGGCGCCTGACTGAAATTTAAATACCCGCATTAGAAGGTGGGCGCCTGATTTAAAACATACCCGCATTAGAAGGTGGGCGCCTGATTTAAAACATACCCGCATTAGAAGGTGGGCGCCTGATTTAAAACATACCCGCATTAGAAGGTGGGCGCCTGATTTAAAACATACCCACATTAGAAGGTGGGCGCCTGATTTAAAATATACCCGCATTAGAAGGTGGGCGCCTGATTTAAAACATACCCGCATTAGAAGGTGGGCGCCGGATTTATGTTGTCGTGTTGACGTAATGTAAAGTGTGGCCCTATTGCCATGCCATGATAGTTAATGTGTGGACATAAGCGATGCAAAATTTGAGTAGATGAGAATGCGACCCTGTAAGTCGAAATACCATTCTTTGCGTGGACACAACATGGTTGGGAACATGTAGTTTAGCATGACGTCTTTGTACAATCTGCAAACAGGAAAGTGATTCTTGTAGTGAATTACGATCCGGAGGCCCTTGTGAATCTGCTCATAAATGTTACAGCTTCCTTGCTGTTTTCGACCTGAAGAACCTGCACTCAAATAAATTTATGAGTTTTGGGAGGGGGGAGTTGATTCGCGTTGACTTTGTAGCTTCGGCCTTGGTATTTGCATGCCCTGCTAACTCGGACCCGTAGCCCTTCTCTGCTTCCCAGTCTTGGCCAGCCGTTAATGAAAACATTCGAAAACAATTTGTAGAAATGCATCTTAAAAAATAGAAACATAAAAATTCTATCGAATTTTGATGAAAATGTTTGTCGAAAATAATTTGCTTATAAGAATTACTGCATATATATATATAAATGTATGTCGAGCAGTGACATGCGATGAAACAAAGCAAACGTCCTATCCAAAATTCTTCTGGCTGAAGACTTAGTTTGCCGATGCTTTTCCATGTTTATCGGCGTCCTCTGGCAGTGATCCCTTAAAAATGCCCCAGTTTCTGATATGTGAGAATGACGATATTTTGAACGGGCAACCGAGTCTTGTGTAGATTGCTTGCCTGCCCTATCAGGGTGATCAGATGGGTGCATTTTGTCTTTTATGAGATAAAGGAGAAAATATTTCCTATGGTGGGACCGAAGCCGATTTAGGCCGCCTACGTATCCCCATGAGGGAATCAGGTCGTGACGTAGTTCATTACAAGCAAAAGGGGATTGTAAGGATTTTCTAAAATGGGACCGAAGCCGATGTGGCCGCCTACGTATCCCGCCGAGGGAATCAGGTCATAACGTAGTTCATGTTACAAGTAAAGGATATTTGGGGAAATTTGTGATCTAAAGCGGAACCCTACGTGGGTTCTATGCGTATCCCGCCGAGGAGCGCAACTTTACAACATAAGAAGTGCATTACATAAAAATCCTAAATGTAGTATCTTTTCCTTTGCATCGGCATTGATAGCTTTTGGCCATACTTCACCGTCCATCTCAGCTAGAATTAATGCTCCTCCAGTTAACACCCGGTGAACCATATAAGGCCCTTGCCAGTTAGGTGCGAACTTTCCTTTAGCTTCATTTTGATGTGGAAATATACGTTTTAGCACCAACTGCCCCGGTTTGAAAGTCCTTGGTTTTACTTTCCTGTTGAAAGCTTTGGCCATTCTGTTTTGATAAAGTTGTCCGTGACAGACTGCGTTCAATCGCTTTTCATCAATCAACATCAATTGTTCATGCCGATTCTGTATCCATTTTGCTTCGCTCAGCTCGGCTTCTTGGATAATTCTCAAAGATGGTATTTCCACTTCTGTTGGTAACACAGCTTCTGTTCCATAGACCAAAAGATACGGTGTTGCCCCAGTAGAAGTCCTGATTGTAGTGCGATAGCCCAAAAGTGCAAAGGGCAAGTGTTCATGCCAGTGCTTGTAATTATCAATCATCTTTCGCAGTATCTTCTTGATGTTCTTGTTGGCTGCTTCGACTGCTCCGTTCATCTGAGGTCGATATGGAGTGGAATTCCGGTGAGTGATTCTAAACTTTTCGCATATCTCATTCATCAGATTACTGTTGAGATTGGCTCCATTGTCTGTTATAATCGACTCAGGAATTCCAAATCGACAAATGATGTTATTGCGGACAAAATCAACTACCACTTTCTTTGTCACTGACTTGTGGGACGATGCTTCTACCCACTTTGTGAAATAGTCAATTGCCACTAAAATGAATCGGTGTCCATTTGATGCGGCAGGTTCAATAGGGCCAATGACATCCATGCCCCAAGCTGCGAATGGCCAAGGAGAGCTCGTCACATTGAGTTTGTTAGGAGGTACCCTGATTAAATCGCCATGAATCTGACATTGATGGCATTTTTTCACAAAGTGAATGCAATCGGTTTTCATGGTCATCCAAAAGTACCCTGCTCTTAGAATCTTCTTTGCTAAAGTGAAACCATTCATATGAGGCCCACACGTGCCTCCGTGTATCTCTTCAACTAAACTGCTTGCCTCTCGGGCATCGACACATCTTAACAAACCTAGATCTGGAGTCCTCCGATAAAGGATTTCTCCGTTCAGGAAGAAATGGTTTGCTAACCTCCGAAGTGTCTTCTTTTGTGTGCTGGTTATGCTTTCTGGATATTCGCATGCTTCGAGATACCTCTTAATGTCGTGGTACCAGGGCTTCCCATCCAACTCTTCATCTATATGGAAACAATAGGCCGGCTGATCCGATAAGTTCACCTTGATGGGATCAATGTAATTCTTGTCCGGATGTTGAATCATGGAGGACAGAGTTGCCAGAGCATCAGCGAACTCATTTTGAGTTCGTGGGATATGCTTGAATTCTATTTCGCTGAACCTTTTGCATAATTCTTTCACGCAATGCAGGTAAGGAAGTATCTTCACGTTCTTGGTGGCTCATTCGCCTTGCACCTGGTGAATCAATAAGTCTGAATCACCTATAACCAATAGTTCTTGAATGTTCATATCAACGACCATTCTAAGTCCAAGTATACAAGCTTCATATTCCGCCATATTGTTGGTGCACGGAAATCGGAGCTTTGCCGAAATTGGGTAGTGTTGACCTGATTCTGAAATCAAAACTGCTCCGATACCAACTCCTTTGAAGTTTGCAGCTCCGTCGAAAAACATTCTCCAACCCGGGTATTCTTCGGAAATATCTTCCCCAACAAATAATACCTCATCGTCCGGAAAATAAGTCCGGAGGGGCATATATTCTTTGTCTACGGGGTTTTCAGCAAGATGGTCGGCTAATGCTTGTCCTTTGATAGCCTTTTGGGTAACATATATGATATCGAACTCACTTAGCAAGATTTGCCACTTTGCTAGCTTCCCAGTGGGCATGGGCTTCTGAAAGATGTATTTGAGTGGGTCCATTTTGGAGATGAGATAAGTGGTATATGCAGACAGATAATGTCTAAACCTTTATGCAATCCATGTCAAGGCACAACAAGTGCTCTCCAGCAAAGTATATCGAGCTTCGTAAGGTGTGAACTTCTTGCTCAAGTAGTATATAGCTTGCTCCTTCTTTCCTGTTTCATCGTGTTGTCCCAGCACGCATCCAAATGCATTTTCTAACACAGACAGATATAACAGCAACGGCCTTCCGGGTTCTGGAGGCACCAAAACGGGTGGGTTAGACAAGTATTCTTTAATTCTATCAAAAGCTTGCTGGCAATCCGATGTCCACTTGGTAGCAGCGTCTTTCTTCAGTAGCTTGAATATTGGCTCACATATCACTGTTGATTGTGCTATGAACCTGCTGATGTAGTTGAGGCGACCAAGGAAACTCATCACGTCCTTTCGACTCTTTGGAGGAGGTAAGTCTTGAATAGCTTTTACCTTTGAGGGGTCCAATTCAATACCTCTTCTACTCATGATGAAACCTAACAGCTTCCCAGTAGGGACACCAAATGCGCACTTTGCGGGATTTAATTTCAGGTTATACCGCCTCAGTCGGTCAAAAAACTTCTCTAAATCTGCCAAGTGATCTGAAGTCCTTCGCGACTTGATAATAACGTCATCCACGTAGACCTCAATTTCTTTGTGGATCATATCATGGAAAATGGTAGTCATGGCCCTCATGTAGGTGGCACCTGCATTCTTGAGTCCGAACGGCATTACCCGATAACAGTATACTCCCCAAGGTGTAGTGAATGTTATCTTTTCTGCGTCTTCTTCATCCATCAAGATTTGGTGGTAACCAGCGAAGCAATCAACAAATGATTGCAATTCATGCTTCGCACGGTTGTCAATGAGTATGTGAATATTTGGAAGAGGGAAGTCATCCTTCGGGTTGGCCTTGTTGAGATCCCGATAATCCACGCACACCCGTATCTTTCCATCTTTCTTTGGCACAGGTACAATATTGGCCAACCAAGTGGGGTATCTTGTGACTCGAATGACCTTTGCATCGAATTGCTTGGACACCTCTTCCTTGACCCTTAAACTCAAATCAGGCTTGATTTTCCTTGGTTTTTGTTTCACCGGAGGGCATGATGGATCAATAGGCAATCTATGCGAAACGATATCCGTGCTTAGCCCTGGCATATCGTCATAAGACCAAGCAAATACGTCGATATATCGCCTCAAAAGATCCGTCAGCTCTTTCCTTTGTGGGCTGCTCAGATGGACGCTGATTCTTGTTTCTTTCACATATTCTGCATCTCCCAAATTTACTGCTTCAGTTTCATCTAAATTTGGCTTTGGCCTACTCTCAAAACGCTCCAATTCATCTGTCAATTCTTCTGGTTGCGAGTCCTCTTCATACTCTTCAAAGTCCTGTTCATTGTTTGGATTTTGTTTGTTTGTTTCATTACATGTCACATTCACATTATCGACAGATTTATTAGTTTGCATGCTGAAAGAGAAAAGAAAATTATTAAACAAAATAAGTTTAGAAATAGCAAAAGCAAAGTGGATTTGTCATTTAAGCTTTCAAAAGATGGAGGCAAAACACATTAAAATGCATAGATGCGATTCAAGCCTCAATCAGAATCACATTGTTTCAAAAAAAAAATACTAAGGTAATTTCTACCAAGCTTCCCGGATAAACAAGGCCGGGGCACAGGTCCAATTTTTTAAAACATCTCCATGTTCTGCATCCCAAATGGTTGGGTCTTCAGAAAAATCATCTAGAATTACATTGCATTCCATTTCTTCTCCTGCAATGAAAAGACCTTTAAGACCTTCCGCGAGGTTGTCAGCATCATCTTCCTTTGACTCCTGAGCAACATATGCTTTGACAAATGACTGATTCAGAGGTGGAACAGGCTTTGGCAGGGGAGTGTCCTTTTTCTTTCGGAGGTTAATTGACACGACTTCTTCAGAAGTGGGTTTGTATCCAAGACCAAAAATATCCTTCTTACTGAGCAAGTGAATAGGCTCTATCATACCTTCCAAATTCAATCCGAGGCCTTGACCGGGCTTAAAGCCATTCTTCAACATTTCCTGGGCCACCATTGTGAGAACCCGGGGTAATTTCAGTTTTTTAGCTTTTGAGGCACATGTAATTTCTCTGATATGGAAGACAGACCCATCCAGTATATCTACGCTTTCAACAAATAGGATTTGTCCTTCGGGATATATTGAATTGCTCCCTTCTCCGTGTATCACGACCTCATGATGATCCCGAGACAAACTTCAGGCTACGGTGTAGAGTAGAAGGAACTGCACCCGCCACATGGATCCAAGGTCTCCCATTAGCTTGATTATACCCGGTAGATATGTCTAACACTTGGAATTCCACGACGAACTCTACGGGTCCTACTTGCAATGTTAAATCCATTTCTCCCATAACGCTCCTTTGGGCTCCATAAAAGCATTTAACTCTCACATGACTTTCGCTAATCTTTCCAATGCTAATTCCCAAAGCTCGGAGAGTCGCCACGGGACAAATATTGACGGCTGAGCCTCCATCAATCAATACCTTAGAAATGAACTTGTTCATGCACTTTACCGTTATGTTCAAAGCTTTGTTGTGGCCCAAACCCTCAGGTGGCAATTCTTTGTCATGAAAAGAGACTTTATGGGCCTCTAAGATCTGTCCGACCAAGGCCGAGAGTTTCTCGCCTGTGGTCTCTCTCGGAACATAAGCTTCTTTGAGTACTTCCAGTAAAGCACGTCCGTGGTCCGGAGAATTCATCAACAATGATAGCAAAGAAATTTGAGCCGGTGTTTTCTTCAATTGTTCTACAACGGAATACTCCTTGGTTGGCATTTTCCTCCAGAACTCTTCCACTTCGGTCTCTGTTACAGCCTTTTTTGGATTGTCTGCAGGGGCATAACATCGTCCGGATCTTGTCATACCAGCGACGACAACTTCTACAATTTGTTTCTCCTTTCCCCTGCTCCTTTCCCCAATCGAATAGCTCCAAGGGGCAGTTTTGGTATCAACAGATGGCGTCACTATCCGCGATTTCGGAGGAAGTATTTCCACTTCAAACGGTGCCCTTACCTGAACTGTAATTATAGGGGTGATCAAAGCCGATGATTCAACCTTTTCCTCTGTTCGGACCGGCACAATGGTCCCTTCCAAACTGTTTTCTTCATCAACAGTAATCATGTTTACATTGGCATTGTCATGATTTGGCAAAGGGTTATTGTTTACGTTAGGGGGAGGTCCTTTCAGTTGGATAATTCCTCCTTTGATCAAAGCCTCAATTTTGTCTCTGAGGGCATAGCAATTTTCAGTGTCGTGTCCAGAGATTCCCGAGTGGTATGCACAATGCTTAGCCTCATCGTGCCATTTAGGAACAGGATTGGGGACATTTCCTGGGATGGGCTGGAGTATTCCTGCGGTTTTCAGTCTTTCATATAACTGGGCTCGTAAAGTAGAAATGTTCCACCAGTTTTAGTCAACGCGAATCAACCTTTGGAGAAAAATAATCTAGGCAAAATAAACCTTCTAAAAATGAAGAAAACCAAGTTAGTATAGGGCGAGTAATTATTGCTTCAAATAATATGCACAGAGTGAAAAAGCAGGAGAAAACAACAAAATGATTGTATGGCAATTAAATGCGTATCCTAATATGCATGGGGCCTCCCTTATGCCGGAGGTGGGCCTAAACGCCAGATATGAGAGATTATGACAGAATAATCCAAGTTGTCAAACTGCAATGCTGTTGTTGGAAATGAAGACAACGTATGTACACTTTCCAATATCAGTATGTCATGATTAGGCTTGGATTAGTCTATCATTATCACGCTACACATAATATGCTGATGGTCGTTGGGGGAGCGAGACCCGTCGACAATTTTGGTGGGTTTCTTAATTGTGGAGTCGATACCAAGGATCGACCCACCTAAGGTGTATGCATGCATGACTTAAAAATAAAGGGTGGTATAGCTCTATCCTAAATTTTCTAAGATTTGGCTGACTAGACTCAAGGTTCCCGAGCGGACTGCTCGAGTGAAAACTCTGTGACCAACCGGATGGTCCGGACGTTCCGTGCATATACCAACTCTCCTAAAAATTTGGAAATTTGAAAGAAGTTTGCGGGTGCGCAAAACACACCTCGCGTGTAATGTGTGATAGTGTCAATTTTCCAGAGTGGAAGAAATATGAGCGAAATGCCAATTTAAGGAAAGCAATAAGAGAATATAGTAATTAAAGCAGTTATGCATACAAAATTTCAACAGAAAATAATTAAAAACAATAGATCAAATAAGGAGCAATATAAAGCACAATAATGATTAACCTGAACTTGTTATGGTTAAGAACCTGAATTTCCCCAGCGGAGTCGCCATGCTGTCGCGCCCCATTTTCGACCCGCTCCGGTCAAAAAGTGGAGCACAGACGTGTTCTGTGATTCCTGGGTAAATGAATTGAGGAGTCGCCACCTAATTATCTTTTACGGTGAATTAGGACACCTAAATATTAAACTAAATGCTGCAATGAAAGCTCCGATTCTAAGGTCTACGAAACTAATGAGATTCTATGTAAGGGTTCTTTATTATCCTAAAGGGAAGGGGTTATGCATCCTTTAAGATCCGCTAACTTGCGGTTATCCAATCAAACTTAGGTTAATATTATACTAAGGAAAATGCATATTTATAATATATCAAGTTTAAACAAAAGTTTTGCAAATATTTAATAAAAGAATGCATTTTTGTACAAGTATGCATGTGTATGATATTAAGAAAATACGTGCAGAAGTGGAAAAGGTATGCATTTGTAACAATTAATAGTAAGGAAAAAATGAATTATTCATAGCGCCAAAGAAGTAATTATGGAAATCATTTTTTGTACAATTAATAAAGTGAACAGAAAATGCTCCAAGTTTATTTTGAAAATTTTAAATACGCATGAAGAGCCTAATATAAATAAAACTAGCGGGGATTTCTAAGTTTGAATTAACCGGGCCTATAAATGAATAAGCTAGCGACTGCTTTTAAATTACCCTATTAATTATCCATTCATGACCTAATTATTCTAAATATCCTAACAATTACACAAGCGTTAAATAATTATTACAGACCAAAAATAGCAATAAGGAAATTGAAGAATAATAATGAATGGAAAACTAAGATGGATGACAATGTCATCTCGCCCTATTGGTTTTGAATTTCCGAGGTTGGAGAATGCAAGGAGTGTGAATGCGGGTCTTCGTTTGACAATGATCACGATGAGTCTCATAACGAAACTCTTCGTAGCTCGATGCATTTCATGTAAATAAAAGAAAAGAAAAGGATTAGTAAGCGGAACATGAAAACATGTGCATAAGAAAAAATGTAAATAAATAATTCATGAATATTAATATGTTGTTGAGCCTCAGGCCCAATGATTTAGCGATCGCGGAGAGGTGGACCCACCAGGCCGAAGGGTATGCAAGGAAGGTGGAAAACAAAAGAGGGATTAGAACGTACCCTAAATTCATCAATAATAAAAGTAAAAGTGAGCACTGATATAAAGTTAAACACAAATATACACAATTTATATCTAACAGTTTATACATGAAAAAAAAAGTTACCAGGCCCAGATATGAAGCAGGCCAAACAATGTTACTTCAAACTGGGCTTTGGTAAATCAAACAGTGCGCATATAAAAGCAAACCCAATGTAATGACTTTTGAATTTAAAGAAACAACCCAGATGCATAAGGGCCCAATTACCATTTGGACCATTTGCGGATAAATGGCACTAAATATAATTTCAGAGACATTACACTTCTGTCATATGTGTTTCAGCACTTATTCAGAATGTGTAGTCAGCTTTGACAAACATATAGACTTGGAAAAATAAATAAGTAATCATTAGAAGAAAGCATTTTCAATGATGCATGGTATTTTCAACTAGCAAAAGCATACATAGTCCTATTCATGCCACATTATCCAACATGATAACACTCAAGTAAGGAAAGCAGTCATATAATTAACTGATAGGTACAGAGACTCAAATTTGACCCATTTCAAGACTGACATTCTACGAGATCTGACCTTTGTATGGGCTACACTAAGCATGCACATCTGATTAATGTAGGTAAAATATGAAATGAAATAGCTTAATGGAATTCATATACTAACACATAGACGATTCGACACTAGGACAAAGTGAAGATAACTTACCTAACGATTCAGATATATGAGGCAAACTAAAATGGTTGAGTTATCTTTTTGGTAGATATTATCTTCAATGTGCAAGATTGTACTGGTACCACAAGTTATGAATATTGCTATCAGGTAGATAAATCACAATATGACTGTCTTGGTGTATGTACCAGACTTCTAAAAGAAAAAAAACATAATAAAGCTGAATTACATAACACATTCCAGAAAAGCAGACTTGCTATAACTAGAAATGGATCAATACAAGTCAGATTTAAACTACCTATTGAGTGTGAATGAAGCTTAGGCAAACATGGCAGGTATATGAACAGATTGACATAAATGTATCCATAGAGTTGGCTTATTTTTAATGAGATATTTTGGTACGAAATTATCTAAATTGGACTAAGCACACAAACCCTACTCAGGTAGACAATGCACACTTGCCATATGACTTAAAGAACTTCATACCATCATAAAATTATACCAAGACAAACAAATAAGAATGTATAACCAACTCAAATCAGATATGAATGACAAACAGACAGCTTGAGGAATCATTTAAAGACAAAACCTCAATTATGTAGGGGTACCGAAACTAACTTAGACATATACCATCCTATTCACCCATATGAAGCATGATCACATTTTACTCAAACATCGTTAAATTCCTTGACTAAATCAAACCAGCTTAAAATAGTATTAATAAACAGACTTAATGCACCTTATAACCTAGTTTAGTAATCTAACTAACAAGAACTAAACGAAATTAAACTAAGAGCATACTATACCGAACAGTAATTCAAACATGTGCAGAAACACAAAAGGAAATTAAAGCGAGAGGATACTGAACTTACTGACTCAGAACAGTAGTAAATTAAACATTATACCTGAAAATTAACCTAATAGATTCAAGCGACACTTAACATTATCTAGACATTATTTTAGACCCACACTAACAAGCATAAATAAACAACTAATGTTAAGATAAATACATCTAACAAATACATAATCAAGCCATACGGACCACTTCACATTAAATAAAATAATAAAGTGAGTTTACGGACCTTCTCCGGGCAGCGAACCGAGGCGTCGTCTCGAGTTGTCGAGTCCGCTCGGAGGAGTGTGTTTATGTGATTGAAAAGAAAATAAGTTGAGTGTTTCGTCGAGCCAGAAACGAGAGTAAAGGAGCAGACTTTTATATCAAATTTTGTTCAAGAAATGATTTTTTGGTTCTGAAAATGAAAACTCTTTTGGTGAAACCCCAAAATAGGTCGATTCTTTTTTCTTTGGAAAGGCTAAGAAGAACAGAGGGCTTTTTGCTCGCGAAAATTCGAACCCCTTTCTATAACCCACAAAGGGTTCTATTTATAATCACCATTGAAAACCTAAAGGCTGAGATTTGAATTTCGAATTCAAAACAAAGATTGAAAAAAGTGACGGTTTATTTTCATCGAAGACCGAGACGATAATGAGGGGTACGAGTTCATGTTCTTACCCAACGAGTTCTTGAAGGTGCTCTGAGGATCGATGACTCATGCATGGCCGATTTGACCCGGACGAGCTGTTCAAAGTTCTGTTGTTCGCAGAAAGGGAAAAGAAGACTATGTGATGTGAGGGTCGATGGTGGCGATGGTGTTGGTGTTTATCCGGCGGTTTGGAGGTGGAACCGCGGAGGACCGCCGGATTTTCGAGTGCGTCGCTGGTTTTTTTTTGTTTGGGATGATCTGGTTAGGTTAAGGGTGATAGGGGGCTTTAATTTGGGATTGGGCTCGGGTCGGCGGGTTGGGGGGTGGGCTGGTCCGGTTGGGGGAGAATGGAAATAGAGGGGAATAAATGGGGAGTTGGTTAGAAAATGAAGAAAGGGGAGTTTGGGCTGTTGCAGGTGGGCCAAAAATAAAGAGGGGGAGTTGTTAGGTTGAGATTATTTTTGGGTTGGGAAATAAAATGGGTTAGAAATTGTTTTGGGTTTAAAAAATATAAAAGGGGTTTAACATTAAAAATATTATTTTTGTAAAAGATGTGAATTATTTAAAATAACATAACGATGTGATAATAATAAAATATATTTGCGAAAAAATGTAAAAATAAAAAATGTAAATGCGATGCAATTTTGCGAAAATAAAATAACATAGAATTTTCGGATAAAACTTATGATTATGATAAAAATGCAAATGATAGTAAAAATGCGAATAATATATATAATAAGAGAATAATATATATATATATATATATATACGCATGTATGTATATAGATTAAAATTGTTTAGAGGTGTTAAAAATATTTAAAATTGCAAATAATTTGGAAAAGACGGGACAAAATTGGGTGTCAACAGTTATTACTTTTCGTACTGTTCTATAAAGTACCATAGAAATACCAATAGATTAAGACAAGATTGTATTGTAATACTATTAGTGTGCGAAAGATGTCGGTCAAAAGTTGTGTGACCAAATCTGGATATGGCAATGGTTTTCTGGTAGAAGAGAGTGATGATGATGAACATGTTCATGGTGTCACCGCTACCAAGACTGGTGGGAACAAGCGCTCTCGAGAGCCTGAGGATGTCAACTGGGACAAGAGGAGAAGACTGAAGATGTACTTCTATCTTGCAGCAGAAGGCCTGTATCTATCCCAGACAAAAGATCCGATTAATGGTAAGAAGGAAATGGTCACTCAGTCTGATGAAGTGACTGAAGTGGGCCAGAATCCGAAATTGGGATAAGTAGTTTTTCTTACTTGTCAAGAATAAAGATTAAATGATGTCTGATTAAAAATGGATTAAAGTAAGGAGGAATATGAAAATAATTTATACTCCTTACGCTTTAAAAAAAATCAGAAGTTTAATCTCATCTTCTTTCCCGTTTAAAGATTGGATTGTAAACGACTTAAAAAGATCCGTTCTTTTAAGTGTAACTATTAAAGTGTGTAAAGGATGTTCGCACATACGAGGGAGTAAGATCCACTGACTGTGCGAAAACTGTTACCACTCTTAAGTAAGCGCCAAGAATTATCTGGGCACCAATCTTAACGGAAGGAGTCTAAAAGCTAAAGACGTTGAACCTGTCATACTATTTGGCAGAAGATCCTTCATAGGATGATTTGGACACTCAGTCATATAAAGCCTCCGGGCGACTGGAGTGGGCCAAAATTCCTTTGATATGATGATATTGGACACTCAGTCATACAAAGCCTCCGGGCGACTGGAGTGGGGCCAGAATTCATTTCATAGTAAAAGTAATGGACACCTAGCAAGGTGGGCGGAGTTTCAGTCTTAATGATCTCAAGGCCTAAAGAAAGGCAGTAAAAAAATTGGACACTCGATGCCGCTAAAGAAAGTAGAGTGGGCAAGAGTTTCGAGATAACCTATGATCCGTTTGCGCACAAACAAAGGGCAAGAGGTTGTTCATGTGAAGCAACGTCACCTCTAAAATCAAAGGGGTTGGAGAGGTTGTCCTCAATAGGACTTCAGGGAATAGGATCACTCTAAGATGAGGTGATACATGTCCCAAACTTGGTTTAAGGGACGCTGTTGGTCAAGCTGGTTTGAGACTAGTCCAACAGGTCTATAATAACTAAGAATGGTACAATATGTCTGTAGCCAAATGAATGATATATTTGTAATCCGTGCATCTATGCCATTATAGATTAAGACACGTTAAATAGCAAGTCATTCAAAAGTTAACGATGTTGAGATTGTTGCCTTCTGTCGACATAAAACCTCAAAATGAATGTGAGGTAGACGAAGAGGCAAAATCACCTTTCCAAATTCTGTCAAGGGAATAGCGAAAGAAGCACCGCTCATCTAGAACTTAGTCACACCTACTTGGGTGATTTGAAGTTTATACAAAATAGAGGGGGGAGACAAGTACGTTGTGATCTTCATTGATGATGGTACAACGTATGGAATCCTTTGTTTGTTAAAAAGCAAAGATGAAGTTGTTGAAGCGGATAAGCGCTACAAAGCAGAAGTTGAAACTCAACTAAGCCTACGGATTGAGAAATTCGTAGTGATAGAGGGGGAGAATGTGAAGCATCGTTCATTAAACGGCTGTTCATTTCTCACCTCAGTCCAACGGTGTTAGCCAAGCGCAAAGTAAATGACGCCCAAATTATGTGGGGTGGCTTGGTAAAAGTTGGAACACCAAACAGTCGATTGTACCTAAGGCGTAGATTGCATATCCACTGGATCCGCAAATAACGAGAGTCTTTGATCGCCTCTTGGCGTAAAAGAATACTGAATTCTTTGAAGATAACTTTCCTTGAAAAAGGAAAAATGAGTAATTGCTCAAGGTTAACAAGAACCCGCGAGGGCCTGACTGTCCGAAACTAGACGTTCCGTATCTACAGGACTCGAAAGTTGCTGGCTATCCGGAACTTAATATTCCAGATCTGCAGAACTCAGGGATTCTAGATGTAGAACCGAGAAAAAGCAAAAAGGGGACAAAGACTTGTTCCATACCTTCTAGCTTGTATGGTTGAGAACGAACCATGGACAATTAACAAAGAATTGTCATCTCCAAAAGCACTACTTTGGAAAGAAGCTAAAGAAAGAAATAGTTCTATCATATAGAACCATACTTGCGTAATGGTTGATCTTCCTCCGGGAAAAGAATCTTTGGGTTGTAAAATATGCTCCCCTGTGAGTAGCTTCACATCCAGGGCCATTACAGTCTTGCGTGGCATGAATGTTGAATTAGCCTTCCCAACCGGAGAGTTGGAAGAAGAGGATCAGAGTTGGTTTGCTGAACTGTTGGGCTTCTTCCTGAACTTTCATTTTGGTCCCTGAAATGTTTACATTTTGGTCTTGAAAGTTTCAGATAAAATAGAGACAATGAATCTGACCACAGAAACATTGACTCTGAAATTAGAAAGCCAACAGTTGGAGAATCAACAGTCTGAAAGTAAAAGTCATATTGAAACAAAGTCTCGATATGAAAGATATGGGTATCACAGATGACATCTTAGGAATTGGATTTCTAAGACATCTAACGGATTGATCGATAGTTGACAGTCTCGTTGAAGCCACCAATGGATATGAATCATAAAACTGATTGGAATCATGGTGCACCCATAGACAAGGAGCGATATGCACAGGTCATGTGTAGTTCAATGTATTGTACACACTACAACCGACCTGGTATCGCCCTATTTAACAGATCAATTGAACTAAGGTTCACTGATGATCTTAATACATGATCAATAGAAGGCTTTAAGTCGGATATGACGATATCTGAGTTATTCGCTTATCTACGGATTATAGTATTCTGGATGTCCAGCGGTTCTGGGAGAACACAGTGATGCAAACTGGATATCAGATCTGAAGAACACCAAAGCCACAAGTAAATGTGTATGGTGGGTCTTGGAAAATCCTCTAAGCAAACTTGCATCGACCGATTCATGATGGTATCGGAGTTTATCGCTTTATACAAAGCATGAAAGAAGTTGAGTAACTTCACGACTCATTAGAGGACGTCCCTTATTGGGAGAAACCCGTGCCTTCAGCAGTTATACACTGTGGCTAGCCGGTCGGCTTCAGGAAGGACACGGATGACGGCGTCTGGACATATCTTTTAGGATCTGTCGGAGACATAAGACCGTATGGCAGTTGATCATCACGGGTGTCACATCCTTGTGTACTAACTAAGGGACTACCCGGAGATCAAGTGTTCTGCCTGTCTAGGGGAATTGGCTTAAAACCCAAACAATACGAACCTTTGCGGTGGTAACCCAACCATACTGATTGGAGATCCCAAGAATTTGGTTCAATGGGAAAACTAAGCGGCAAAAGGTTCAGTTGAGCGCTTCGGTGGAAGCAAAAGCACTTCGGATGATGATTTCTGTAAGAAAACATGAATCCAAAGTTGTTCTCGCGATAGACATTAAAGTGCTACCTGCATGGTGGGTAAAGGTTAAGCTTCCAAAACCTTTTAAAAGATCCTCAAATGGTTGAGGTTAAGGTTGGGGAAACTTTTAATGATTCCTAACACTTGAGAAGTGGGGTATAGCAGGATACCTTGTAGGAGATCACCTATTTAAGTGCGAGGATGGCCGCCTCAAATGAACGCACTTAAGAATCCAAGTGTGTCCATGGCCACAACGGACAGAAACGTAAGAAGGAAAATGAATAAGAAGAGTTATGATATCATTGTCTTGGCTTACACTAAACACTGACGGTTCAAGACATCACGTTCACCGCGCAGTAAGTAAGTCCGATGGTATTCAACTAGGGAAGGTTCAAAGCGAAAGCTACCTCTACTGATGCAATATCTTTTCGCTGAAAGATTGCTGAAATGTAGGCACCTTGTGTGCGCGCCACAATCTCTCTTTCATAGAGGGGATTGTTGGAAATTTGCCTTTGGCGGGGAGATGCGTCCACCCATCTTTGATAAATTAAACACTAGTGTTCCGCATGTTGGAGACCTTGTCACTTCGCACATGCATGATCTACGAAGTGAGTAGATGACCGTAGGGCCAAGAATCATCAAATTTTGTTGAGAAATGAAAGAGATATTGGTCTACGAAGTAAGGTGTTTGAGGCATGGAAATGTGGTGTGGGAGAAATCTACCAAATCGGTGGGAATAGGAAGAATTGCTCTCTATATAAGTCTCTAATGTGGTAAAGGGTTTGGATCCCCAAGGGGTATCCCATGTGTTTAAAGGAGGGAAGACCTAGATGTGCTTGGGTTCAAGGCTAAGCCCACGCGTGCGCCGCCGCCGCCCGCCCGTCCCGTCCGGTCCGGTCTCGGGCTCGGGTCACGGGTCACGGGTCATGGGCTGTGGGCTGTGGGCTGTGGGGCTTTCTGATATTATCTTTCAGTTTGATCCCTGAAGTTTCATATGTACATTTTGGACCAGAATTCTTTTATATGTACAGTTTGGTCCCTAAAGTTTCAATATTTACAGTTTGGTCCCCAAAGTTTCTGGGAAGGTGACGGAAGGCAGAAAGCCTACCGTTGGGATTGTTTTTTGAGGCATTAATCAGCCATTACTTGGCTGATTAAATCCTCCATTAACAACCCATTACTTGGGCAGTTGGGCAGTCTTTCAATGGCCATTAACACCCATTACTTGGCTGTTTTAATGCCTTCATAATGGGCATTAACAGCCATGTTTTGGCACTTAGACAACCCCTTCTCCTTGCTATATATTGAGCTTCATTTGGCTCAATTCAGGGGCCAGAAAACAGACGGAAAAGACACACAAAAACTGACTGAAAAACAGTCACGAAAACTGCTCAAAATAGTGAGCAAACTGTGACGAAAAACAGTGACCAAACACCCTTATATACACAAGATATACACTACAGAGACACACTATATACACTACAGAGACACACTATATACACAGAGACAAAAGAGAAGAGTAGACAAAAACTCTTCCTTCCTTTTCCATATCTTCAGCAAGTCGAGTCATATTTGTTTTCTTCGACAGGCTCAACCTATTGGCTTTGTAGTGTTAAGATTAAAGTGTTGTTTTATCTTGGGAGACTATTGCCCGCTAACGTAAAAGCATATATACGGGGCAATCTTGTCTTAAGGATAGATGGCTATCCTCGACTCAACACACAACGTTGTAACCATCCAGATTTAGTTGTTTCTTGATCTCAGGTTATCAAGATTCAAGACACAACAAACTTGCGGCAGTTCTCAACATTGGGTTTGCAAGGTGATCAAGATTCAAGACACAACACATATGCGACAGTTTTGAAGATTGACCATTTATTTATCCTTTCGAACATTTGTAATAGTTATTACTTTCCGTACTGCTCTATAAAGTACCATAGAAATACCAATAATCTATTATATACACCTCCACCCTAAAAGGGAGAAAAAGTTGAATTGTACGAGTATCTACAATTCCGGCTCAACACTATAGCTAAAGCAAGTCTAGGTCCCCAAAAAAGCAAGGTCTAATTAATTAGTACTACAGTATATAAAATTAAAATTTGTATAATTACATATATTTAACAGATGTTGAAATATACTCCTGTTCACATTAATGTTTACTATAAATTTCTATCTCTCTAATTAGTACTCCCTCTGTTTCATAATTTTCTAAGAGTGAGCAATTTCTTAAGTGGTGTGCATAAGCTAAAAACACCACTTATTATGGAATGGAGGAAGTACTATAACCTAATTCTATTTCTCCAATGCTAGTCTAGTATGATGTCCACCTACCTAATTGTTGAAAGTGCAAGTGTGTGGGGTGAATTGTAACTTTTTTGATTTATAGTCGACTGTCTAATGACTAAGTCAACTAACACTTAAGTAATGAAGAAAGTAACTTGCGTAAAGTAACTGACACACAATATTTTATATTGGTTCAGATCCAATGTGGATCCTAGTTCAGTCTTCTTGGGTTGCAAGAGTGTTCTCTTAAGCTCTTTTAATGGTAGTTTGGTACAAGGTGTTGTTTGAATGAAGCTCCTACGTCTACACTCAAACTCGTAATCTTTTTGATACAATGCTTCACCACTATACTATATCTCTCCTTTTTTTTTCTTACACTATGAATCACTCAGAAATACAATGCTTATGAAAAGTAAAGCAAATAACTTGAGAAGTTGAGACAAATGTATATTTGTTTTGTTTCAAGTTGAGCCTTTAAATAGTTGTTGATACGACTCTAGAAGAGAACTCAACCCAAGAGTGTTGATCCATGGAAAAAGAAATTAGAGATCCTATTTTCCAAGAATAAGTATAGAGCTTCATGATTGATTGTTTTTCATAGACTGTTTTCCAATCAATGATCTTCCTTCTTTTAATAAGATTCGACTTGGTACTTGATAATCTTCCTTTCTTGTGTCTTGTAAATCATCATTCCATATTTGTCTTGATCCAATGTGGTTTACTGAATCTCGAAATCTCGCTTGGTACTTGTACCGATCCTCTTCATTAATGCAAATCTTATTTCCTTGTGGAGAATGTCGTTGATAAAAGGAGAATATTCTCCATATCTTCTTGTAGGGTTTCAACCAATATCTTCTAGGGTTTTTGTATCCTTTTGGACGTCGACACTTTGTTCCTTTTTCTTTTTGAACCTGAGTAAAATATTTAAATTCCATTAAAATCTACACTAACCGTTATTTTTCTCTATTCACTTAATCACTTATGTATAAGTATTCCAAACTTCTCAAATTTATTTCTCTTCACATAAATCAATTTTTCACGTTCATTCAATTCTTATACTTTATCAAATCAAATTCTATGTTTTCCTCACACTCATCTATCTATTCTGCCAAATAATAAGAGTTATTGAATAATACATATGAGTTGCGCATTCTTTTCACTCTTTCCACGTTTTGTTTCAAACTCTCACTTCAACTAAAAATTATAAATAATTTTTTAAATATATTTTAAGCTTCTTATTTGTGGTAAGGTTACGTACAATAGACCCTTGTGGTCCGGCCCTTCCCCAGATTCCGCGCATAGCTGGAACTTAGTGTACCGGGCTGCTCTTTATTTTAAGCCTCTTATTTAGAAGTTTAGGACTATCAAGTCAAACTTTAAACAAAAATATATGAAGTTTGATTGCACAAGCAAATGCCAAACTTCAAACACTAGTATGTATGAAATTAGTTGGTTTCCGAAGCGGTTAAATTTGCAAATTTTTATGCACTGTAATTATATATGGCTTAAATAGTGATCCCAAAATCAGGTATCTGTCCACTTGTCCCGACACATACTTATTATCTGCTTTGGCCTAACAAACTTCATAGATTAGTCTCTCGGGCTACACCATTATCAAAGCCCAGACGCACATGTACATAACATATGAATTCGTGTTATGCCTTATAAATTTCTTTACTTTTTCTTTTCATTTTGATATGAGATTTACCCAAGATGTCATATGCAGTCTATCTCCATAAACTTAACATCCTAGAAGTCGGTCAATCTTTCTTTGAGTCGCTCACATCGATCTATCCTCAGTCATAGGCGTCACACGTTATATCTTTTTTTTGGGGCCTAGTTCGATAAGACATTAGACTTTTAATCTTATGATTGCAAGTTCAAATCTCACTATATTCAAAGGTATCTTAAACTCTCTTAATGATGCATAATAATTTTGAAACTTCAAAGATTACTCTTACAACATTTAGAGCCGCTTTGGCGACTACCCTTCAAGTTTTGGAAAAAACAAATTAAGTTGGAAAGAAAGTGACTGAGTGTGCTTCTTTACATTTTCTCCATTTAGAACTTAATTCAAGATAAAAATAAATAAATTCTTCAAAAATGAAGCATTATTAATCTAAATTACAATATGAGTAATATGAGCTTCAATCTTTTTCATATGACAAACATTATACCACCCCTTAGCTAACTATCAATTTATTGACTCTCAAGAACAAAAGAGAACAATCATTTTGGGACAGATGTAAGAATCTCAAGAAGTAAAGAAGGGAACAGTCATTTTAGCACAGATGGATGGACAATCATTTTTACAACATTTTAAAAGTGAATATTCTTCAACTACTTCCCATTTATGCCAAAAGAACATACTAAGTTTTCTCCAATATGTTTCTTTTCTACTCAACCAAACCCAAGAAAAGGTGTCCAAATTTTTATCTAAAAATGTCATCAACTGTCTTTCTTCTTCAAGTAAATTGAAATCCTAATAGCAAATCAAAACTATTACGCTCTGGAAATAAAGTGAAATGTAACATATAAAAAGAAACTAATATACAAGTGTATGTGACCTACCTACCACTATGATGTGTAACTAGGATCCTACCAAATACCATCAATAATTATGTATGGTGGGATTGTAAAAGACTGGATCTAACATTTGAAATTTATGATTCTTATAGCAATCACAAATTAATACATAATAATAATTGATTTTAAAATCGAATATTTATAGATATTTAGTGACGTTTTTAATGTATATATAGAATCTAGGTAAAAATTATTAGTTCTCGTGAGCCCGTTGGTTCTGTTCTAGATCCGCCTCTGAAGATGAATAGGATCCCTCAATCTTTAACCAGATGTCTCGAGTTCTAGGAGCGGATGTAGAAGAGAACCTATGGGTTCACGAAATTCCAATGACTTTTACCCAAATTTTATATGTACATTAATCAATTCACTAAATATCTATAAATATTTGATTGTAAATTCAATTATTATTATATATTAATTTGAGGTTGTATAAGAACCCATAAACTTAAAATCTTGAGTCCGTCTCTGTCGAGTTCGAGTCTTGGTCTAGAAAAAAATACCTGATAGGGAACATTTACTCCTTTGATAGGTCATATGTAATGCGAATCTGAATTAATCTGACCAAAAAGTAAATGCAAGTGGAAAACCAAAAAAGAAGGCTCCTACCAAATATACTTAAATTGGATCAAAGTATGAGCGTGGCATATAATTGAGGGGTTGGGTGTCAAAAGGCAATAGTAAAGGTCAGTTGCATCAAATTTCAACACTCATAGTGATTAGACACACCCAACTACCTACATTTAGTAATAATTAATACTTTAGCCCCTTTGTTCCTAATAATTTAATCTTGAAAACCACCTAAAATGGAAACAAATGCTATTGGATTCGAAGAAAAAAACTAGAAAGAAATACCCCCCCTCGCACATACTTAGAAGCACCCATCAAAAGTTACAAAAGACGTTGAACTTGCCTTTTTCTTTTCTTTTTCCTTAACTCCCGTATTTCAATTTATGTCGCACTTTTCATATATTTAAACTGTATTAATTTTTACCTATATTTTAAAAGGTATTTTATCAGATTGATATAAAAAAAATTATAACTTATACTACATTTTATATAGTTTTCAAATATATAAATTTTAATATTAAAGTATTAAATTAATCTAATCCAATTCAATTTTAAAATTTACTCAAATTAACTTTCGAAAAACGAAATGATTATTTTTTTAATTCAAAATGTGGGGAGTGGAAATTATGTTGACTTAAGTGTATCTGGTTTACCAAGTGGTTCTTTTCTCCAAGAATAAAAAGTGGAAGAGTTCCATAGCACATGTTCCTAGTTCTTTCTTACTGACTCTTCTTCTAGGTAAGCTTGACTAAAAGTTTCAATCTTTATCATCAAATATGACTAATCTTTCTATTTTTGTTTTTCCCTTGTGATTTTCTCAATTGGGTATTTTCTTGTTTCTTATTTGATGCAGTAATATTAATGTTCTGATTTGGTCTATACTTGTTTCTTGATTTATAAAGCCTGATAGTTGAATAAAGTTGTGATTTTGTTATCTGGGTGATCTTGATTTTGACTTCAGTTTGTGCTAATTTTGGTTTAGTTTTCTGTTTCTGCATTCCCTTTTCTTTGGGGCAATTTGTGTTTCTTGTGTTGTTACTATCTGCCATTTCTTGTACTTCGATTATCGTATTAGTTTGATGCATTTACTGTTATTTTTGCCATGATCTCTTTACTATCTTACTTTTTTTGTCATGCTTTCTCTTGAGCCGAGGGTCTTTCGGAAACAACCTCTCTACCTCCCAAGGTAGGGGTAAGGTCTGCGTACACTCTACCATCCCCAAACCCCACTTGTGGGATTACGCTGGGTATGTTGTTGTTGTTGTTGTAATTTGTTTTTCTTGTGTTGTCTTGAAAAAGGTGATCTTTCATGTTTATATCTAAGGTCTGAATTCCAAGATTGGAACTTTAATTCATACTGATGTATTTCTGTCACTTTGTATTTTGTTATTCAGGAATTTAGTTGGATTTGGCTAGTAGTGAAGAATTCATTTATAAATTTGAAGCACCAATTTTTGTAAGTCTTTGCACTTGCTATAGTTTGAGAAGCTTTTGTTTCTGGATGGAACCTTTAAGCTATGTTTTAGAAGGGAGAGGTTTTCTTTTTCCTGATAATGTAAAGGAATGGAATTTGAACCCTTTTTGTGATGTTGATAAAAGCATTTTTGGCCCTAGCCAAGAAATAACCGAAAGTTCGGAGTTCCCGGGATCAGGTATTGCTGATATTTTGAAGAAATCAGCAGCCAGCAACCCGTGCCCCGGAGTTTTAAGTACTGAAATGGGTGATGGTTGTGGTAACATGTTATCCTCTACTTCTATGTTTTCATTTGAACCAATTACCGGAGAAGTTGGACTTGGAGCCATGTTTAATCATAGTGGTATTAAATCTAACAATCCAGTGTCATCACCGATTGATTTAAAATTGGAGGAGTTGACTGATCATGGAGAATACAGGACTAGTCAATCTTCAAAAGAAAGTTCGGTTCTTTCTCCAGAACCTTCATTGCCAACTGGAAAAGCCGAAACAAAGAGTTTGCATTCTAAGTTTTCTATCTCTGAGGTTCGTGATCAAAAGGAGTCGTCGACTGTTTATAGGGAAGTCAAGAGTAATCAATCTTTTAAGAGAAACTCGGTCAATTCAGCATTGCGGGGAAAAAGAATACGGACTACGAATTTGCATTCTGAGGTTCCTGTCTGCCAGGTTTATGGTTGTAACAAGGACCTAAGCTCCTCGAAAGACTATCACAAAAGACACAAAGTATGTGATGAACACTCAAAAACTGCCATTGTCATAGTTAATGGCATTGAGCAAAGGTTTTGTCAGCAGTGTAGCAGGTATGGTCTAGCTCATGGCTGCTCCTTTTGTCATGTAATAAAATTCTTAGGGTGTGTTTGGTACGAAGGAACATGTTTTCTTGGAAAATGTTTAATAGAAAATTAAGTGATTTTCTTACTTAATTTTTGGTGTATGGTAAGTAGGCAGAAAATATTATCCCAAAAACATTTGTATATATCTATTCAAACACTATGAAGACGGGGGCGGGAGTGGGGGTGTGATGTTGGTGGGGATCGAAGGCTATGTAGGGTGGGTTGTGTTGGAGAATGGGGAGGAGATAATTAGTGTGGAATGCTACTCATGGAACTTGTTTTGCCTACTTTCACTACGGAAGTCATTTTCCTCATTTTAAGGAACTTATTTTCCTTGAGAAAATGTTCTCCTCAAATTTTGACCAACCATACATGAGAAAATCAGAAAACATTTTCCAGAAAATATTTTCCTCCATACCAAACACACCCGTAGATTGCACTCTTTGTTTCTGACAAGCAAACAGATGTAGAACTGAATGTGTGTATGTGTATTACATATACTCAAACAAACATACAAATATGGTTGATCTGTTGTATTTGATCTGGGAAAACCAGCTATACTATTGAGTCATTTGTTTGACTAGGCTTACAAAACTTAACTAAGGGGCAGATCTTGTGGATGTAATGACTGTGAAAAGAAGATGAAGTTTAGCATCCGAGCTCTTAAAGAGCAGCTTAATTTGACACAAATGTGGAAACTATTATTAGCTCCTTCTAGTTTCCACTTAATTGAACGTATGCCTTACTGTTTCTGTTAACTTCAGTTTGAATGATCCACCAAAACTTCTAGAAAGTCAAGGAAATATAGAAATTCCAGACTTTCATTTGTAGAGTAATTTAATCACGACCTGCTATTTGACCATCCTCCGGATTCATTCTTAAGTAATCATCCTTAAAGTAGAGAACTGTTCGCGGTATTGACAAAAAGCGACCAGCATAGTACCAAGTTACTGTGTTGGTGGTAGTTAGAAGGTACATAGTGGAATAGTCAAGGTGCGTGCAAGTTGGTCCGAACACCACCGTTGTCATAAAAAAAAACAATGGAACAAAGAAGTGACTCGTGTAGATGTTTACTCTGGAAATATCCTTGCTGATTTTTATGCATTGGGTCTGAATGTCATAATTTATTAGTTTACAATTTCGTATGAATGTCTTGGCTGCTAGTCCTGCATGGAATAACAGTAATCTTTTAAAATGCAGGTTTCACTTGCTGGCAGAATTTGATGAAGGTAAACGCAGCTGTCGCAAACGCCTTGCAGGCCATAATGAGCGGCGGAGAAAGCCTCAATTTGATACTCACTGGGGTAAACCTTTTCTCCCTCTGCTAATTATCCTGTATTTGTTGATTATATTGAAGAGAGTTCTCTACTTGATTTGTCTGCTAGGTTTCATTAAATCAAAGTATAACTAACTTTGTACTATCTAAAGGTTTCATCCTCTGTACTCCAACTCTCTTCCTTTTTCTTCTCAATAGAGAAAACATACTGCTATTGTTTTTCCCAACTCAAGTTTCATATTTGAGCATGGTAGAACTTTTTATTCTTAATCCAATTTTCTTATCTTGGGTGTTTTCTGAAAGTTCATTGTTGCTAATTGTCCTATTCACCTAATCTTATCTAGTTAAAGATAGTACGTTTTCAATTTTCCATTTGGTAAGCATATATTTATCTTCTGGCACTCTCATGTTTGTTCTGCTTTGTGAACAAATTATTTGCAGTTTCACTGACTACGAAGTTATGCAAATGCAGGTTCAAGATTTTTGGATATGACTTCGCAAAGAAGAGTTCCATTTCTTTTCCCAGAAATACTTCCTGGTAGCTTCTTTTATCAAGAAAATTATGAAGATAATAACAATAGCAAGCACCTTAAATTAGAACATAAGCCATTCTGCATCTCTCAATTGCCTATGTCGGTAAAAAATGGGAATTTCCCCACAAAAAGCATCCACAATCAGTACGGAATTAGAAAACAAGATCCGTCTTTGTTAGTTCAAGAATTTTCCGAAGGGCAAAACTCCTCTTGTGTTCTCTCTCTTCTGTCAGACCATTCACAAAACCTTCTACACAATTCAACGGACATTTCATCAACTCTGCCTTGGACTGTTCAAGGAAACCATCATGCCTACATTAAAGGAGATCATCATAATCTTGAGAAATCTCCAAGAGTTAGTGTTGCAAATAGCTCGACGCCAATTGAGTTATATTCATCTGAAGTAGTTGAGCAAGATGGGGTCGTTCAAGTTCCTGATAGCGACCCTATAAATCCGAAGAATTGCCTTTCTGCAGAAGGTGGGCCTACCATGGATTTAGTGCAGTTGTCTTCGCACCTACAAAGGGTGGAGCAGCAGAAAAATTATGTCCAAGTGAAGCAGGAAAATGATATCTTTTGTTCTTTGACTTCCACTTGAGGGTTATTGAGAGCTACAAGGTCTGTAAACATGTCCTTTTGATATTTAACGCTTTTTTCGTTTCTATCAGGAATTCAAAATGTCAATCCATGTATCCTCACTTGTAGTTCAGGTTGTATGTCTTTGTTAAAGCAAGAACAAGATTTTCTGAGTTCAGTAGACAAAATATTTCCACATGTATGTATATACACCTGATGTCTGATGAGATAAAGTTAACAACTTTGAATAATGTGCCATTTCACTTATACTTGTTCTTACAGTTACCTGAACATGTTTAGGCAGTAAATCGAGATACGGTTATTGTTTTTAACTGCTTGCAGTTTTTCATTGGTAGTAATTAGTGGGGATTAAGGATCATTATGAGCTTTGGTGAGTGTGTCTGTTTGTGCCATGATTCTTTTATAGAAGCATGTAAATGACTCTGCTTATCCTCCACAGTGGTGAAGATGTGACTTTGCAGTATTCCGATATTTCATTTTTCTCAACTCCCCCCACCACACCCTCAACTTTCTCCCTCTTGAAAAGAGAGAAAACCCAAAAGCAAAAGCTTTTAGGAATAAGAACTCCTTGTCTGAAATATATATAATATAAATTGTTGTTATTATCGTTAGTGGCGGATCCAGTGTGTTAGCTACGGGTTCACGGGAACCAGTAGCTTTTGCTCATACCCTGTATATGTAATATTCATTAAATATTTGTAACTATTTGATTGTGAATCCAATTATTATTGCATATTAACTTGAAGTCGTCGTAGGAATCCAATTATATCCTCACTGCAGTCTGAAGGGTCAACATCTCAAATGAAGATTCGGAAGATAATGAGGAGATTAAACTAATACGTAAGTGGCTTTTCCAACAAATCAAAAGGCAAAGGCAGATTAATAAATGGTTGATATCGGTATATCTTTTGTAAGTGTCAGCCATAGCTTTTCTTTTTCTTTTCTTACATCACTTGTTCGTTTCAATAGATCCATTTCGTCGAAACAGTGCTCTTTTATTTTAATAGTCGGTGTTGTATCCAAGGAATCTTGCAGCATATACTGATGATTTAAGAAGAAAACGGTATCAAAATGATAACAATTCTTGTGTATAATTTATGCATATCATCTCTTTTATGTGAGGTGGCAATGTAAAAACCCCTCGAGTATGGAAAAACGATGGTACTACATTCGTCATGACAGATATAAATCTTCACTTTTCCGTCAGCAGTTCTTGTGATGCAAATTCCATCTCATTGTCAAAGTATAGAATCTTACTGTTTGTAGCAAAAATATCGTACTTTTTTTATGGCTTAGTCTACTTTCCAATTCAACACTTTTGCTGCCATACATGTGTGGCATCAGCATCATTCTTGTGCTGCAGAAAAGTTATGCTTCATGCATGTGTGCACACGAAAAAAAGAAGGAAAAAAACAACCTTTCTAGCAGCTATTGGCATGTCTTTTGGGGTTGTAGGCGTGCAGAATTGTATATGGAACATATCATTAAGTACAGTTCCTTATGACAGGTTTTTGTGATCTTTTTAGCTGAATTTGACTTGGTTAGTTAGCTTTTCAATTCACTAATAATGTTATTTTATGCAATAGTGTTATTTTATGGATTAGATTAGTGTGTTTTTGTTGTGGTCCCCTATTTATTGGAGTTGCAACATTCCATTTGATTGAAACATAGGCCTACTGCTCTCATCATTCTAGTAAGCTGTGAAAATTGTGCAATATGCAAGTGGATGATATTTTAAAAAAGAAAATATGTGGAATATGTCTGTAGTTTATTATTATTTTTGATAGTGATTTAAGTAACAGACTCATTATCCATTGAGTTATGACAAATTGGAAACAGTAGCGGATTGGGAAATGATCAGATAAAAATTGGATAAAACCCATGCACACATAGCATACTATGGTAAGCACTGAAAATGACTTATTTGTTTCGTCTGACTTAATTAATTAATTTAGCACCAATTACTAGTCCAAACGTATAATATATCATGTACGCTTACAAATATCAAACATCATTCAATGATCCGATCTTATTCATTAGTATTTTTTTTCTATTCACATATATGGAATATCAAACAAGTTTATGATTTTTTTTAAAATTTTAATGATCCATATTCTATCCTTCGCCCCGGGGACTTTGATTTAGTGATAAGAATACATACACACTAATGTGTAGATTAGACGCACATCTCAAATTTGAATTGTGTTGCAAATAAGGTCTGGTATTTAAGTTGAAATGAGAATAAAGGAGCAGATTCATACTCAGTGATTAAATTTGTACCTCAATGGAAGTCTGGTGAAAACCCACAAGTGATTTCTCTTGAAAAAACTGACTAAATAGTTTAAAAGAAATAAACTTTTGTCACTTTAATAAGGACATTCATTTGGACGATCATACTCCTAAGACTAAAACACAAAAAAAATTAAAAATTCAGCAGGACTTGAAATACATGAACTCCAGAAAATGTTCATGGAATTAGAGTTGAGACAGTTCAAACTCTAGGGAGCATTTTATCATTTCAATTGAGACATTTTCAACTTTTATCATTTCTAACTTCAAATTTTTTTATGAAATTTAAGTGCACTTTAATAATTTTTGAACAAAAGAATAAGATCATATACAAACAAGCTGTCATTAATTATTTTAGTCAAAGCTCATTTCAGAAGAAAAAAGGAGTCTTTGAGATTAGTGATAAATTAAAATTTTATATTTGAGGAAGTTGTTAAATAAGCAGTAGACATTAACATAGCATAAGAATTTAGACAAACTTTGCTTTTACTAAAGTTTAATTAGAAGTAACAGAAAGATAATTAAGTGCAACAAATTCAAATATCCTACATGTTTTTTCCAAGTAAATGGAAACATATTACATACATATTCCCAAAGTTTGCTTCAATTCAGCGTCTAAACCTACATAAAGCAACAATATGCTTCTCATTAGATATATATGTATATTACAAGAATAAGAGAGAGATATTACTACTATAATATAAAGAAAGAACTCTTACATTAATTGTTGGTGCTCTCAGACAAGGACCCGTTTGGCGCACCATTAGGAATGTACCTAGCCCACTATGTACCAATTTTTTTTGTTAGAGATTTGTTACAAAGGGGTTACAAATAAAATTAAAGTTAAAAACAAGATTTAACTTTATGTATACGGACAAAATACATAACTTATACGCAATTTAATATGTTGTAGTACATTACTTGTTGGAAATTTGTCTTTGGCGGGAGTTGCGTCCAACCATCTTTAAAGGCTTAAACACTAGTGTTCCGCATGTTGGAACCTTCGGTTCTTCACAAGTGCACAATCTACTAAGTAAGTAGATGACCGTAGGACCAAGGATCGTCAAATTTCGTTGAGAATGAAAGAGATATTGGTCCACGAAGTGAGGTGTTTGAAGTGTGGAAAAAGGTGGTAAAGAGCAATCCTCCCTCATCGGTGGGGGAAGAAAGATTTGTTTAGTTAATAAGTCTCAAGATTGGCTTGGGTTTGGGACCCCAAGGGGTATCCCATGTGTTTAAAGGAGGGAGGACCTAGATGTGCTTCGGTTCGAGGATAAGCCTACACGCGCGCCGCCGCCGCTCGTCCGGTCTCAGTCTTGGGCTGTGGCTTCTTCTAATATTATCTTTTTGGACCCAGAATTGTTTTAGATTTACAATTTGGTCCCTGAAGTTTCAAGTAAGTCAAAATTGGGCAGATAACTTTCTGTTAGTTATTGGAATGTCAACCAGCCTTAATTTGCACTCAATTCAGCCATTTATTTTGGCTGAATTACTCTCCCTAAAGGTCAATCCGTTGCACATCAATTCACCATTTATTTTGGTGAATTACTACCTCCATAATTGTCATTACTTGGCCAGTAACAACAGTTACGTGGGCAGTTGGTAAGCCTCTCCTTCAACTATATAAATGAGCCTTTGCACAATTGTTGAGACACACATAACACACAAACGAAATCAGTTTTCTTCCTACTACTTCCAGAATCATTTCATTACTCAAAATTCTTCAAGGTAGCACTTGAGTTTCCTTTGCTCAACTGTTCATTTGCTGTTTTATCTTGGTAGACAATTGTCCAGGACGTAAAAAGGATATATACAGGCCAATCTTGTCTTAAAGACAGAGTGTGATTACTCGACTCAGCATACCAAAACTGTTCCAGTTTCTTGTTCAAGTTTACTGAAATTTCAGACTGTTGTAATTTCATTTTCTTGTAATAACTTAGCAGTTACTTATTTCCGTTTCCTGCATCTTTGTAAACAACATTACTTACCTTGGACTTTTTTCAGATTATTAATTCCACTTATTATGGACAATTACACACATATAGTTATCTTTTAGATGGCTTAATAGTTTAAGAATTTTTCACAGTGTCATCATGTCGAAAGTTAAACTCTAAAAAGATATAGGCGATAATATTTTCGGGATATAATGGGGGACTATTTCATCCTACATTTTGTTGAATTTTCTATTTCGATATAAGCAATCCCGAGATTTTTTTTTACAACGTAGCATTATTTTTTTACCAACTCCACGTGAGACACTAATAAATAAACGCAAAATTCCAATGGAGTTTTCAATGGGTTTCTGTTCGAAATTCGCTTGCTAGAGACATTTCTGACTGACATTAGAATCCCGAATTTCAGATGGATTTTCGCGGAAACGTCCATCAGAATTTTGCATATTTCGGGATTACTAATCATGTGATAGAACTATTAGAATGTGTACAATATTATTTAACCATATTTAATTTTATATAATTATGGTAAATATAAGATTTCTATTGTATAAGGATTCCACATTGTATACCCTATAACAATAACAAATGACGCATTTGCTTTCTCTAAAGCTTTTTCCCAAAGTCTTTTAAGAAAGAGAATTAACATTGGAACTAAAAGTTTATGGTGCAAAATCAAACATATGGTCTATATTATAATATCTGTGCATCCTATTTTTCGTTACCAATAAAAGCATATGTATCACCACTAAATATTTTGTCATTATTTAATCCTCATATTATAATACTAGCATATCTTATACACAAATCAAATGACCCCTAAAATAATGTTTTTTGTCCTGAGCTTAAATTCAACCTTGAGATCAAGATTAGTAAAATTAACTCACGTTTTTAGCAACTGCACTGAAAGCTTCTCTATGTGGTATCTCTGGATTTTCAGCTTTGATACGCTGTATCTCCCCCCTTTATTAAAAAACATATAATAAGACTCAATAGTATGAGCATGAAATTAATTACAAAAAAATTGAATAAACAAACAATAGTAATAACAAAAAAAAACTGATAATATTTATTTACTTCATGAACCAATCGTAGGCAGATGGAAGCCTGTGTTTCTTCTCATGAGCTTCAATAAAGTTAAAAAAAATAGTTAAGTAGCATTAGTTTATAATTATTAAGTCAGAAATAATCAAAGGAATATTAAAAATTTAAATCATACATACGTTTTACAACAAAAGGTGCATTTGGAGATAAAAGTTTATGAGGCAGAGGATGAAGCTTGGCCTTTTTTGAACTCAGTACAATAATCCTGTTGCTTAAAACCAATATATAAATCAAATCGCCATTATTAATTATTGGAAATTTACTAATGTGGAATTAAGTATATTCCATTATTTATGACTCAAACAATTGGGGCTCCGCACATCGGAAACGTCGTTTCCACACACGTGCACACGTAGTGCCAAATATCGTAAATTTCATTAGTGAAAGAGATATTGGTACGTATGTAATACGTTTGAGACATAGAATGATGGACGGTTATTGGCCAAATGACAAAGTATTCCACGTTGGTAAACTAAGGAAGAAGTGTACGAAGTGTAAGATGAAACGAGTCGGAAATCGCCGCGGAGCCGTGAAGGGCCGTGGCGCAACACCGTCGGAGCCGCAACGCTTCGGAGGCAGAATGCTGCGACGGGAAGTTGGAAAGTACTGACCTTTGGGCTGGTTTTGGAGCATTGAATCTCCATTACTTGGCACATGAATTCAGCCATTATTTGACTGAATGTAACCCCTCAATAAGTGTCATTACATTGGCTATTGAAGGCCATTAGTTGGCTAGTTGAGGGGTCATCTCCTTACACTATAAATTGAGGCCTTTGGCTCAATTGTTGAACACTAAACTTAGAAATATTTACAGAATTTCTAACATCTTTTTCTTATTCTCTAGCAAGTTTACTATACTCAAAGTTCTTCAAGAGTAACACTTGAGTTTCCTTTGCTCAATTGTTAAGTTGTTGTTGTATCTTGGGAGACTATTGCCCGACAACGTAAAAGGAGATATACGGGGCAATCTTGTCTTAAAGACAGAGTGTCATCACTCGACTCAGCAAATCACACAAGGAGTTTGTTTCATTCTTGATTTCCAGTTTTATTGTAATCTTTAGTTTATCCTTTCTAGCAATTGTAATATTAACTTACTTCTTGTTCCCTGCAATTGTTGTATCCCACAATTTTAAGACAAGATCTGTTGTAAGTGCTTAGAAAAATCACTGAAAGAGACACTTCTGATTCTGCTGCTGCTGCTACTCAAGGCAACCCCTCTGCCTTCCCCACTGCTTCTCAAGGCACACCTAATGCCTTCACTACTGCTCAAGGCTCATCCAAAACCTTTCATGCTGCTCAAGGGAACGTTACAGTTCCTCCACCCGCTAGATTCCTCCATGAACGCCCAGAAAAGTTCATGGGCTCCCAACTTCAAGAGATGGCAGCAGAAGATGCTATTTTATCTGAATGTTATGGGAATGGATCGTTTCCTAACAGAAGATCCTCCACAAGCTGGAGATGAAATGGACCCTTCGCCTACTGAAACGGCTGAAGGGGACCAAGGTATCCATGTCATTAATGGCATTAAGATGGTTCTTGATGCATGGAGTCATAGTGATTTCATGTGTAAGAACTATATTCGAAAATGCATGTCAGACCCACTCTACACGATGTATTGCACCGTAGGCACCGCCAAAGAGTTATGGGAGAAGCTGCAGAAGAAGTACAACATACAAGATGTTGGTACAAAGAAATTCATCATTGGGAAATTCCTGAAATTTCAAATGGTGGATAGTAAAACAGTGATGTCCCAAGTCCAGGAATTCCAAATGATTCTACATCACCTGGATTTGGAAGGTATGAAACCAAATGAGCAGTTTTTTGTTGCATCACTGATTGAAAAATTACCTCATTCGTGGAATGAGTTTATGAGTTACTTAAAACTCAAGACAAAGGAGATGATATTTGAAGAACTTATTATCAAACTCCAGATTCAGGAAAATAATAAGAAGGCCTTGCCTTGGGGAAAACAACCCGCTGAGGCAAAGGAAAATCTGGCTGAGGCCAAAGGGAACCCAAGCAAGAAGCGCAAGTTCTAGAAAGACGGCAAGACCCAAGCGGCGGAGAAGTTCAAAGGAAACTGTCACAACTGTGGGAAACCTGGTCACATGATCAAGGACTGCCGTAAGCTCAAGACTGAGCAACAAGAGAAAGGCAAGGCGCAAGCTAACGTCGTCAAAGACAGGCTTCTGGATGACATGATTGAGGAGTTTTCGGCAGTAGTTCTTGAAGCAAACCTTGTTGAGAATTCCATGCAATGATGGATGTACACGGGTGCTACCAGACACATCTGTTCCAATAGAGATGCCTTCTCCACTTATAAACCAGTCACTAACAAGAAGTTGTTCATGGGTAACAACGCTTCCTCTGACGTGATGTGGGTAGGAAAGGTAGTCCTGAGGATGACTTCTGGAAAGGAGCTCACTCTGAAGGATGTGATGCATGTTCCTGAGATTAAGAGAAATTTAATTTCAGCTCATTTATTGGTTAATGCTGGTTTTAGGCTAGTATTTGAGTCCAATAAGTTTGTAATCACCAAGAATGGAACCTTTGTGGGAAGAGGCTTCGTCTGTGAAGCCCTCTTCAAAGTTAACGACATGTCTGTAATACGTGCAAGCAATAATATTAAAGTTTCTTCTTACTTGCTTGAGTCATCTAATTTATGGCATCCTAGATTAGGACATGTTAACTACAAGTCCATCCAAAGGTTGGTTAAGTTGGAGTTGTTTCCGTCTATCGACGTAAACCCTCAACATAAGTGTGAGGTGTGCGTAGAGGCAAAACTCACAAAGCTTCATTTTCGATCCATCGAAAGGAATACCGCTCCTCTAGAACTTATTCACACAGATATATGTGACTTAAAGTTTGCACAAACTAGGGGAGGGAACAAGTAATTTGTGACATTCATTGATAATAGCACAAGGTATTGTTACATTTACTTGTTGAAAAGTAAAGATGAAGCCTTTGAAGCATTCCGATGTTACAAAGAAGAAGTTGAGAACCAACTAAGCATGCAGATTAAATCCATTCGTAGCGATATAGGGGGAGAATATGTAGCGCCATTTGAGGAATATTGTGCCCAATCAGACATTGTTCATCAAACGACTGCTCCATACTCACCTCAGTCGAACGGTGTGGCGGAACGTAAGAACCACACATTGAAGGAAATGATGAATGTCTTGCTCATCAATTCCGGTCTTCCCCAAAACATGTGGGGAGAAGCCATCCTTACCGCTAATATGATTCTTAACAGAGTCTCACATAAGGGTAAGGACAAAACTCCATATGAATCATGGAAGAGAAAGAAACCCACTTATAAATATTTAAAGATGTGGGGTTGTTTGGCAAAGGTCGAAGTACCCAAGCCAAAGCAGGTCAAGATTGGGCCTAAGACTGTAGATGGCATTTTCATCGGACATATTCCAGATATCCACGGGGTACAATCATGGAATCAAGGAATGCTCAATTCTTTGAAGATACTTTTCCTAGAAAGGAAAAAGACATAACCTCTCGCAAACGAAGTTATGAACAAAGCTCTCTGGATCCGGGAGTCGTTGACTGCCCGAATCTAGATGGTTCATATCTAGTGGACTTCGAAGTGGCTGAATGTTCCAGATTCTTAGAACTTGGAGACTCCAGAGATGGAACCAAGGCGAAGTAAAAGGGTCAGGAAGGATAAATTCTTCGGTCCTAACTTTGTAGCTTATATGGTTGATGACAAACCAAGGACAATTGTTGAAGCATTGTCAATTCCAGAGGCACCGCTCTGGAAAGAAGCTATTGAGAGTGAAATAGACTCCATCCTGCATAACCATACTTGAGAGTTGGTTGATCTTCCTCCGAGAAATAAACAGTTGGGTTGTAAGTGGATACTCAAACGGAAGTATAAAAAAGATGGATCTATAGATAAGTACAAGGTCAGGTTGGTAGTAAAGGGCTATCGACAGAAGGAAGGCCTTGACTATTTTGATACGTACTCCCCGGTGTCTAGGATGACGTCCATACGAGTATTCATTGTGATCGCAGCATTGCATGACCTTGAAATACATCAAATGGATGTCAAGACAACCTTCCTAAATGGTGATTTGGAAGAAGAAATTTATATGTAACAACCCGAGAGGTATGTAGTTCCAGGGCAAGAGAAGAAAGTCTGTCGGCTTGTCAAATCTCTGTACGGGTTGAAACAAGCCCCAAAGCAATGACACGAAAAATTTAATAATACTCTACTATCAAAGGGTTTCTCCATTAATGAGTGTGACAAATGTGTCTACATGAAAGGTAATTCTGACTCATTCGTCATGATATGCATGTACGTAGATGACATGTTGATCATAGGGAGAAGTCCTAGCTTGATTCTAGAGACTAAGAATATGTTGAAACAATGCTTCGACATGAAGGATATGAGTATTCACAGATGTCATCTTAGGAATAAAGATCTCTAAGACGTCTGACGGACTAGTCTTATCTTACTCTCACTACATCGAGGATGTGTTGAGAAAGTTCGAGATGTTTGACAGTTCGCCTATGAAGTCACCAATGGATAGAAATCAAAAGCTTGATAAAAATTGTGGTGCACCCGTATGCCAAGAGCAATATGCACAGGTGATTGGGAGTTTGATGTACATAACAAACTGCACCCGACCTGATATTGCTTATGCAGTCAACAAGTTGGCTAGGTTTACCCGTAATCCGAGTAATGATCATTGGAAGGCGTTGAATCGGGTACTACAATACCTGAAATACACGCTAACTTACGGGTTGCATTATTCGAGATATCCAGCTGTACTAGAGGGGTACAGTGATGCAAACTGGATATCTGACATAGAGAACACCAAGTCCACCAGTGGGTATGCATTTACAATTGGTGGTGGGGCTGTGTCTTGGAAATCCTCTAAGCAAACTTGCATCGCCCGATCCACGATGGAATAAGAGTTTATCGCTTTAGACAAAGCAGGAGAAGAAGCTGAGTGGCTTCACGACTTCTTAGATGATGTTCCTTGTTGGAACAAACCCGTGCCTTCTGTAATGATCCACTACGACAGTCAGTCGGCTCTAGGAAGGGCACAAAATTCTATGTACAACGATAAGTCTCGTCATATTCGACGGAGACATAAGACCGTTAGGCAGCTGATCACCACGGGTATAATATCCATTTATTATATAAAAGCAAAGGATAACATAGTTGACCCACTGACAAAGGGCTTACCCAAGAATCAGATGTTCTGCCTGTCTAGGGGAATGGGTTTAAAACCCAAGGTATAAGGACCAATATGGTGGTAACCCAGCCTTACTGACTGGAGATCCCAGGAATTAGGTTCAATGGGAAAACTAAGTTGTAAAGGTTCAGTTGAGCGCTTCGGTGGAAGCATGAGCACTTCGGATAGTGATTTTTGTAAAGAAACACCAAATTCAAAGTCGTTCCCGCGATAGACTATAAGTGCTACGCATACCCTTACAATCAATAAAATTGTTATTCTGCAGAGAAGAAAATAATAGATGACCCCGGATGACCTAAACGCGCATGCCACAAAGAAGGAGCAAGAGCGGCAAACGTTGAAGGTGTGGCTTGACTCGTGAAAATGGTGGTGGTGGTGATTAGATAAAGTTCTCCCCTACTATTACATCTCATTAGAGGTATCCCCATCTTGAAATACGTCACATAAAATCCAAAAAGATCAAAATTAACAGAAACCCAATTATCAGTTGTGAATTTTCGGACATACACTAAATTTTTAATTGAGGGGCATGAAATATATTTTTTAAAACTAGAGGTGGATGCAGGGGAGACAAATTTGTGTGATCATAACCATGATTGGGATTAAATGACCATTACCAACAGTTATACCACGATTGAAATTTGTGTGACCATAACCATGAATTGGGATTGAATAACCTGATTCCTCTCTCAGATTCAACTGTGTCATCCATTGTCTCCGAGGATTCTAGCCATCATGCAGTGGCCATAGCCAGTGATGGAGGTCAGTTGCTGGTATATTCGCAATCTTGACAGGCTTTGTTCATATTGAATGAGTAACTTTTACTCCACCTTTAAACAAGTTAGATGTATGTATCAGCCAATTTTCCCAAGCCTAATGTCTAGAACCCGATAGCTTTGGTAGGCATTGGATGGCAAAGGAATGAGGCTTTGGTTGTCTTTGTAGATCTGTCAAATAGAATATTTCCGTGATTCTAGTTGATCCCAATCCAAGTACGATCATAGATTGTAAATAACAGTTTAAAACCACCTTAAAATAATGAATATCTATTATATTTCCCTTTTGGTATTTTCTACAACTGGCATCTAGTTCTCTTGAATAATTGTTTGACGCACTTTCTACATCAATGATCAGCTAAGCCGATTATTGCAGTATCTCTTTTTAAATAATAAACCAAAATAAAGGCAGAGGGAGGTAAAGTCACAGTGCACTCAGTGTTTACACCAAATCAATAGATGAATCTAACATATTAACATGTGTTTAAAGACTTCAAGCACTTAACTATAGTTAATTAACATGCTTTGTCATTCATTAAATAACTCAAGTTAACATGATTTAGGGTAAACACTCAATGCAGATTAGGATTTATCACTCAACACCTCCTGTCAAGGCAGTAGTATTTGGTAAATTTGTTCACGGGTTCTTATGGGCATCTAAAGGCCAAATTAATCATACCTCGGGTCTCACCAACATTATCTAGTACTTTATTATTACTATTAAAACTGCTCAAGCTCTTCATTAGATTTCTGCTGCATGATTTAGTACTTGTATCGAGGTAAACAAAGAGCAGATCTCCAACGACGACAATATACCCAGTGTAATCTCACAAGTGAGGTCTGGAGAGGGTAAGATGTACGCAAACCTTACATCTACCTTTGCATGATAGAGAGGTTGTTTCCGATAGACCCTCGGCTCAAGAGGAACGTAGTCAAAGCAGGAAAAATAAGATAGCAAAAAATCAAGAGACAAAATAAATGGCGCAACATGATAATAGCCACATAAAGATAATGATCTACACGATACCAAATTAGTACAACTAAGAAAATGAGACGAGGAGATGGAAATGCTAGCCCCCCACCTCTCGCACACACAACGCGACAAACTCAAATACCAACTAACCTTCTATCATAATCCTCGACCTCCAGGTCTTCCTATCTAAGGTCACGTACTCAGTCAGCTAGAGCTGAGTCATATCCTGTCTAATCATCTTCCCTAACTCTTTTTCGACCTACCTCTACTCTTCTGACTGTCAATCTCTCACACCTCCTAACTGGCGCATCCTCACCCCTCCTCTTCACATGCCCGAACCATCTCAGTCTCGCTTCCCTCATCTTGTCTTCCATGGAGGCCACTCCGACCTTGTCCCGTATATCTTCATTCCTAATTATCTCTTCTAATATGACCACACATCTATCTCAACATCTGCATCTCCGCTACCTTCATCTTCTAAATGTGAACGATCTTGACTGGCCAACACTCTGTCTCATATAACAATGTTGGTCTAACCACCACTCGATAGAAATTACCTTTCAGCCTAGGTGACACCTTGACTATAAATTTTAAAAATTCGAGTGAGTTTCCTACTCGTGATGCAGAGAAGGAGAATACTAATTAAGTTGCATAATAGAGCTGCCAAAGCTAAAAAGGTCGCAATCAGCATGATAACACCAGAAATCAGTATCAAAATATCAATGTTCAATACTGAATTCAAATGAAAATAGACGGTAAAAAGAGATTTAAACCCCTAGTGGCGACTAAACCAGTTTTATTGATATAGATAATAATCTCAAGTTTGGAACTAAGCCTTATAAATAGTACTCCTATAATGTTTCAGAGAAGGGAAGCAAAAGCTGCTCAACATAGCAGCAATATGACCTAAATCCTCAACCAAAATTAAAACAAGGAAAAACTGATAAACAAGTAAAATCCAGCTCTACTCAACTCAAAGTCTCTTAGCCGTTAAAGAGAAGGAGCAAAAGCTATAAATAGCATCTACTTTTTAGTCTTTGCTGGACCATCGGAGATGGGCAGTTTAGCCAAGTTCTCCCCAGTAGGGTTGAGCTCATCCCAAGCTTCGATCCATGTGACCATGGCGTCTCCGAGCTTGGTGAAATAGGGATCGACCTTGGAAAGTTTATCCTTGACCTGCTTTGAGAGCTCGAGGTAGCATTGCTGGACAGTTTTGCACTCTTTTGGAAGGGTTGCAGCCTGGAAAAAGGGGATGATTTCCTCTTGCCAGAAGATGCCGTTATACTCCTTTTTGAGGTTAACGAACGGGTTACTGGCTTTGCTGTGCCATATGTAGGGTAGACCAGTCTTGATTCCTAGGCCCAAATGGTCACATATGACCTGAAAGTTTGACAATATTTAATGTCAGAATTATCTGATACGTATTTAATTAAAATGCTTCATAAAAAAAACAAAATGCTCATCCAAGGTAATCTTGCAGTTGAAATCCCCATGATCAAACCCCACAAGCAGACAGGACATCATAAAAGGTATTGTAGACAAACGAGCTCTCTGTTTTACCAACATAATTACAGGAAATATTAGAAGTAAGAGTACCTTGGTACACCAGCCGGCCCACATATCATCGTAACGACCAATTGGTTGACCGTCACCCATGAGACCAAAGTACATTGCAGGTCCAATGAGATCACGGTCAAACGCCAAGTTCATTCCACACATGGGGAACAAAGTGCCTTTTGGAATAGTCATGACTGCATCTACATATCTGGAATAAGATATTAATGGTAATTGGATAAGTATGTCTTCAAAGGTAATAACAAACTAGATAAGCTCTAAGCTCTGATTTGGCTTGTGAAGTACGTGCCTCGTGTTCCTCTCATGGGGCTTAACAAGCTGTGTGGGTGCATCATAGTCAGGGATGTTGAGCCACAGTCCATGAGAAACAGCTGTTGAAGCACCCTCACGCATGCTGAAAGGGTAGCCACGAACGAAATCTGCACCTTCTCTGTATGGATCATACAGAGTGTTGAAGAAATGCGGGGTGGATGGGCACAAGAGGTTCTTGATGTGCTGCTCAAGTGCATTGATATCCTTGCCAGATGGGTCTTTGGCCACCTTCAAATCAGTAGATAATATTTCAGCACACGAGCAAGAATACCAAAAGCATAAACTCTTAAGCATTAGAGCTTGCTTTTGAGATCAAGACATTGGAACAAAACTCAAATAAAAAATTTCCTCTTTAAGGTGCACACAATGGCAGGAGAAACAAATTTCCAATTAATGGGCCTAAGACGTAAGATGTCAGTGTTGCTAGTAAAACAAAGCTCAGTCATTTAAGTGGATTTCATCAATGCCATGGGACCAAGTTAGAGAATGATGCAGATCTGGTGGTGGCCACAGAAACAAAGCCTTTTCGACATCAGATCAATAAAGATTCGCATGGAACAGTTAAATGAGGTACCATGACTACGCTCAAACAATGGCGCAACCAGTATAATGTTAATCTTGAGGTACAACCCCTTAAACTAAACAGGAATTCAGAAACAAAACAATGCCAAAGCGTAAACTTGTTACCAATCTTGCACCTCTCTGTGTAAGCATATGCCAAAGACCTAATCTTTATGGTGCAAAAGAGTAAGATCTGTCAATTAGCAACATGGTCCTTTCTTGATTTCACATAAAAATCATACAGATCCGCCAAAATCACAAACACTATGAATTTTAGCAGAAGCAAACAATTCATAAGGGAATACTAGATATCACAATTTTTTTAGACAGAATTAAGCCTATGATAAAACGATCTGAAAACATGAAATAACTGCAGATCAGAAGCTTCCAATCAATCAGATCTCCTATTTTTTGGTCCAAAATAAAAGCATAACCAAATGCAATTCAAATAGAAGCATTAACGGAAACACATAACTAAATTTCCCAAATTGGCTCATCCAAAATCCTAGATAAACCCCAAATTCAATACTTTAAAACCCTTCAAAATTCAACAAGATCCAATTTTTTTCCTACCCCACCACACAAAATCTCAAAACTGAAACACAAATCCGGGCAAAACCCCAAATTCAATACTTTAAAACCCTTCAAAATTCACCAAGATCCAATTTTTATCCTTCCCCACCGCAAACTAAAACTAAATAATCACAAAAATCAGTACAAACAAACAAAAAATCAAAGCATAACCAAATGCAATTCAGCAAAAGAGATCCATAACAATTACCAAATCACATTACTAAATTTCCCAAATTTGTTCATCCAAAACCCTAGAAAAACCCCATATTCAATACTCCTTTAAAACCCCTCAAAAAATTCACCAAGATCCAAACTTTTTTCCTACCCCCACACAAAATCTCAAAACTGAAACATAAATCAGGGGAAAACCCCATAAACCCCCAAATTCAATACTTTAAAACCCTTCAAAATTCACCAAGATCCATTTTTTTCCTACCCCACCACACAAAATCTCAAAACTGAAATATAAATCATGGCAAAACCCCAGAAAAACCCCAAACTCAATACTTTATAAAACCCTTCAAAATTCACCAAGATCCAATTTGTTTCCTACCCCATCACACATAATCTCAAAACTGAAACATAAATCATGGCAAAACCCCAGAAAAAACCCAAATTCAGTACTTTATAAAACCCTTCAAAATTCACCAAGATCCAATTTTTTTCCTACCCCACCACACATAATCTCAAAACTGAAACATAAATCATGGCGAAACCCCAGAAAAACCCCAAATTCAATACTTCATAAAACCCTTCAAAATTCACCAAGATCCAATTTTTTTCCTACCCCACCACACATAATCTCAAAACTGAAACATTAATCAGGGCAAAACCCCAGAAAAACCCTACATTCAATACTTTATAGAACGCTTCAAAAAATTCACCAAGATCCAATTTATTTCCTTCCACAACACAAAAAACTAAATACTCATAAAAATCAGGGCAAACAAACAAACAATTTTTTTAAAAATACTCACAAAGCAGTCATCATCAATGGTGTAGATATACTTCTTCTTAGACACCATATACCCAAAGCACCTACAAGCAGAATCCTTAAAGGAAATACAAGAAGCTTTAGGACCAAGAATCCTATTAATATCATTCCTATTATATAACTCATAATCAAATCCTTCAGGGACTTTAATGGTCATAGAAGGATCACCATCTTGAACAATAATCAAATGGTATGGTTGAAAAAAAGGTCTCCACATCTCTAGGAAATCAAGATTTCTTATTGTTGGTATCACTATATCAAGCTCATCTTTCAACAATGGTGTAGCTGATGCCATTGCTTAGATTCTTGATTTTTTTGGTGAAGAGTATTGAAGGATTGTGTTTTATTTATAGTGGAAAAGATTTGAAGTTATTGTTTGACTGAAATATTACATTAAGTAAAGTAGTAGTGTACGTGTATCTGTTTGGAAAAACATTGAAAAGTATAGTAAAGTGTCTTAAATGTTTATTTAATTGCTCTAAATCACGACAGATTTTGTTATTAAAAATTCAATTTTGTGATCTAAGATGTTATATTGACTTTTTGATCCATGCTTTCAAATTAGGTCATTATTTTCTTTTCTTTTTATTATTTTGCTTGATTTGTGATACTTCCTCCCTCCCATATTATTTATTCATTTTTCTTTTTTAAAAGTTAAAGTCTATAAACTTTGATCAATATTTTAAAATTTTTTTACAATGCTGATATAAGGAAAATTACAACTTATAGTACTTATCGTTTGGTTTTTTAATATCTAAATTATAATTTTAAAATATTAAATTATCTAATCTAATTTAGCTTTGGAGATTAATCAACTTAACTCTCGAAAAGCGAAACATCACATCTAATATGGAAGAGGGAGTACTCGGTTTAACGGTCAATTAATTTGAATCTATGTCGATAAGTCTCTCTTTTGGATGATGACGTCTCCTCGTAAATAAGTAATTAGAGAAAATATTAGAGGAGAGAGAGGTTGATGGGAGGAAGAAGACTAAAATGGAAGAGAGAAGAGAAGGGAGAGAGGGCGCTTTTTTTTTAAACGGAAAAGGGCTTAAAATGCCCTCGAACTATGGGATTTAGTACAAAAATGACCTTCGTTTACCTTTGCGGTCTAATATGCCTCTGCCGTCAAGGGGCCGTTAAAAATAAGTGCAATTTAGGCCCAATGTGGCAGAGATATTTTAGAACAAAAAGATAAACGGATGACATTTTTATACTAAATCACATAATTCAAGGGCATTTTAGGCCCTTTTCCATTTTTAAAAAAAAATGTGTCCTCTCTCCCTTCTCTTCTCTCTTCCATTTTAGTCTTCTTCCTCCCATCAACCTCTCCCTCCTCTAATATTTTCTCTAATTACTTATTTATTTGCTCATTTTTTTAAAGTAAACTGATTAATTATGAAAAATTATTTTAATTATGAACAAAATAATTAAATTAGTTTGAGTTTGAATTTGATCCTAAGTTTTTATCATTTACTTAATTATAATCTTCTTGATTTAACGGAGTAAAATATTATTTATTCATTATAAGTTAGCTTGTACAATTAATTAAATAATTATTTTCATTATTTAATCTTTAAATTTTTTGATAAATGCCTTTAAAATAATAACAATTATGCAACCGTCATTTTAGATTTTAAAAAGTACTATTTTTTATTCGTAAATAGGTACAGTTGAATTTATATATGTTGTCAATGACACATGATCTTAAGTGACTAAGTTAGCAAATTGATTAGCAGATAATTATAGAAAATAATGAATAACAAAGTATGATTATAATATAGTTAGCCTGAGAGCCTGAAAGAAGCTTCTTGGTGAGGCCTCCGTATTGAGTATTTTGATAGTATGAAAGTATATATAATGAGACAAACAGTGTGAACTGAAAAGTGATGTTATAGTATCTCGAATATGATGCATTTACAATGAGTTAATTGGTGCTATTTATACTTGAACTCATGGATACACATCCCACGATTTATGCCTCTAATAATACAAATACATGAATGCTTTAATAATTAGATGTCTTCATAAATGTCATTAATGAACCCTTGAAAGGTGTAGAATCAGACAATTAACTATTGTATTTTTAGATAAAAATTTTCAAGCAACAAAAGAATTTTCCGGTATATATTATCCTACTATTTCAACTATGTTGTTTTATATAACTCTAATATTTTTATTACTTAGTGAATATATGGAAAAACCACCTTATATGGCAGCTATTAAAAAAATGTTTATCAAAATAAAAAAATATTTTATTCCTATTCCCACTATTTATATTATTGGTTCTGTATTAAATCCGACTATTAAAATAGATGGTACTAAATCACTAATTGAAACTATTTACGATTGTATAGAAGTACTACCACCTCCAAGTCCCAAAAATCTAAATCACCCACCACTTATTGAACAAACTAAAGAAGAAGTGTTGTCTAGCGTAGAAGACCAATGCAAAAAAATATATAGGTTTTATCAACAAGAAAATGCTAGTAACTTACCGGCTTCCATACCATCTTCTTCATCTTCAACACAACCTCACAAAAGACATGTTGTTTCTGCGGCTAGTATTGAAAGCCTCAGAAATAGAATGTGCGGCCGTACCTCTACTACTAACCAAATTAGCGAGTTGGATATTTTTGTTTTGCAGGGTTCTGTACCATACCAAGAAGTTATCAATGAAGATGGACATGAAGACTTGCTGAAATACTGGAGGGGGAATGAGAAGACATTTCCAACACTTTCATTGATGGCCCTAGATGTTTTGAACATTCAAGCGTCATCAACTGCGTCTGAAAGCGCTTTTTCTGCCGGCAGATATCAAATAAGAGACCACAGACACTCATTAGCCGGAGACAGCTTGGAAATTGCAGTATTATTCAGAGATTGGATACGAGCGGAGCGGAGAAGGTGCGGTCAACCGGAGATCAACGAATAAGAAGACGAAAACTACAACGAAATCTTATCCGAAGGTGGTGGAAGCGACGTGGATCAATTTGACCAACAAATACCAATTCCAACCGAAGAACCACAGGAAATTATCAAGCAATTAGAACAGGTTTTTTTGAGAATGTAATTTTTTTAATTGCAATTTTATTATGTAATTTGCAACTTTTGGACAACACCACAAAGTTGCAATTTAGATTTTAGACAATTGTATTTGTATTACAAAAAAATCATATGTCTATTAAATAATATAAGAGGCACAAAAACAGCCTTGGGATGTTTTTATTACACTATTTTGTCTTGTTTATAGAGTTTTTTTTATACATATGTTTTTTTTTTTTAAAGAAAAACCCGCCGGAACCCGCCCCGACCCCGACCCCGCCCCGATTCCGACGGGATCGGGATCGGGACGGGACTGGAGCACGTCCCGCCAAACCCGACCCCGCCATACCCCGCCAGACCCGACCCCTCCCCCTTCGCCCGTCCCGCCCCGACCCTGCCAAACCCGGCCCGCCAGATCCGAGCCCGGCCCACTGGCCACCTCTAGTTAGAAGCATGTGATTATCTCATCTAGAAGGTTAAACTATTAGAGAAAATATATTTTATTTATTTAATTATTCAACACGCCTTCTCATGTACGGATCTAATTCTTTTTCATCAGGGACGTATGTAGTATTAAATGCGGGGGTTCAATTGAACCCCTAATTTCGACGCGGAACATATATTTTATGTGTAAAAATTTATTAAAATTGTAATAAATAGTATATATGAACTTATAACTTTTAAAATGCAATAGGTTCATCTAACAATTTAAAAGGTTGAACCCCTAAAGTTTAAATTCTGGATCCGCTTCTATTTTTTATGACTCAAACACGTGAAAATTGTGATATACCGTATTGAACTGTATGACGATCACTTTATCTAAAAGCTTAAATTATTAAATATAAGCTTTATTTATTTAATTAGATTGAATGAGAAGATCCGATCTAACCCTAGCTAGACTAGCTTATCATTTGCGTAATCACAAGTACTGCTAATAAACACTAGAAATGACTTTTAAGTAAATGAGAAGATTCCAATCCTAGAATACACAGCTTGATCTTAGCACTACGTACTGTCATGCATTTCTTAAGCAGTAATTAATCAGACCTGCTAATAAACACTAGAAATGACTTTTAACAAAAATTAATTGAATAGTACATGTTGCATAACTATACAATAATGAAAGAAATAATGAATGAGTATATATACAATTTACAATTTTCATAATATGGAAAATATTATTTCTATTCTACTCTCAAAACTCTATTTTATTTGTACAAGAATTTTATAATTATGGTAAGTGTACAATGCTAATTATATACAAAAATTTATTACCAAAATCATCATATACACGGTGTGTATAATGCATGTATGTTATGATATATTTTCACACCCCCGCAGTCATAGCGGACGGTCTTCGTACGCTGAGACTGTCCCTAAAATCTTCAAAAAGGACCGAGGTAGGACCCTTAGTAAAGATGTCTGCAATTTGATACGTGGAAGGGACATGTAAGACACGTACTTTTCACGAACAAAATGGATATACATCTCTATATATTTAGTGCGTTGATGTTGAACAAGATTACCAGAAAGATGGACGACACTAATATTATTACAATAAACCAAAGTAGCTTTCTGAATGGGACAATGAAGCTCTAAAACAAGATTACGTAACCAACATGATTCAGATACCACATTGGCTACCCCTCGATACTCGGTCTCTGCACTGGAGCGTGATAATGTAGAATGGCGCTTTGCAGACCATGAGACCAAGTTATCACCAAGAAACATACAATAACCAGACGTGGAGCGTCTGATATCTGTACAACCACCCTAATCAGCATTTGTATACGAGACAAGTGTAGACGTCGATGATGGATATAAATGGAGGTTATAGTCAAGTGTTCCCTGGATGTACCGAATAATGCATTTGAACGCATTCATGTGCTCAACCCTGAGATCATACATAAACAAACACACATGTTGTACGACATACGTAATATCCGATCTCGTGAAAGTAAGATACTGAAGAGCCCCTGCAAGACTGCGATAGTGTGTTGGATCCTCGTAAGGTGAGCCAGCCGCAGCACCCAGCTTGGGTATAGTATCAACTGGAATGAAAGTAGACTTGCACAATGACATACCAGTTCGCTCAATGATCTCAGCGGCATACTTCCTTTGTGATAAGAATAACTCATATGTATGACGAGTGACAGCAATCCCCAAGAAATAACTCAAGGACCCCAAGTCTTTCATAGCAAACTCGAAACTGAGTAGTGTCATGATAGACTTGCGTAAATCATCAGAAGAAGCTGTTAAAATAATATCATCCACATACAAGAGAATATATGCCAAGGACGCACCACGACGATATATGAACAGAGAATTATCAGACTTGATGTGAGAAAATCCAATAGTAGATACATAGTCTGCAAATCGCTTATACCAGGCTCCTAGGGCCTGCTTAAGCCCATACAAGGATTTTTTAATAAACAGACATGATGCGGATATTTGGGGTCTCGAAAACCTAAGGGCTGATGCATGTAAACTGTCTCATTAAGATCACAATGTAAGAAAGCATTCTTCACATCTAGTTGATGAATGGGTCATGTTTTCGAAAGAGCCAAGCTGAGAACAGTGCGAATGATAGCCGGTTTGACCACCGGACTAAATGTCTCACCACAATCCACACCAACTTGCTGAGTTTTACCATCACCTACAAGACGAGTCTTATGTCGCACAAAAGAACCATCATAATTATCTTTATGAGTAAAAATCAACATAGACCGAATAATATAAACATCAAAAGGACGGGGCACCAACTCCCACGTCTTATTGTCAATAAGAGCATCATATTCGTCGTTCATAGTCAATTTCCAATTCGGGTCATTTAAAGCAGACACTGAGTTACGGAGTATGGGGAATTTAAGGACATTAGAATTTAGATTAAAATGTCGTTTTGATTTAAAAATACCTCGTTGACTACAAGTGACCGGTTTGTGACTCGGGGGAGAATTGGGTGGATTTTGGAAAAAATTCAGATGGGGGACGGACTGGCTAGCAGGCAGTGGTCTTGCTAGACTAACACGGGACACTAGACTCAGAACAGTAACCGGAGTTGAAGCAGGCGAGGGAGTGGGCTGGACTACCGGCCCAATAGCTGGGCCTGGGCCAAGCTTACAGTGGGACGTTGTGGGCCAGCATGCAGTGGGCCTGCTGGCGGTTCGTGGTCACTGGATCCGCCCATTACATGGTGCATAATGTACGGGGAGACGTCGTCATCCAAAAAATTATACGAACTAGGCACGGGACTACTCACTTTAGCAAACGGAAATTAGGTTTCATCAAAAATAACATGACGACTAATTATGATTTTATTAGATGATAAATCAAAACATTTATACCCACGATGATTAGATGGATAACTCAAAAACACACAATCGGTAGAACGGGCTTGAAGTTTGTTAATAGTAGTTTACGGAAAAAGTTGATAGCACAAACACCCAAAAGACCCTAAGATGTGAATACGAAGGATTCTTATTACAGAGGACTTTAATAGGAGACGCATATGCAAAACCTTTGGTAGGAAGTATGTTAAGAAGATAGGTAGCCATTTGTAGAGTATGATGCCAAAAGGAAGGGGGTACGGAAGCATGGACCAATAAAGTTCGGACGATATTATTAATGGTAAGAATTTTTCGTTCGGCTTTACCATTTTGTGAGGACGTATGAGGACAAGAGAAATGAAAAACTCTTCCATGAGTTTCACAAAATTTCCGAAACAACCCATTATCGTATTCTTTGCCATTATCACATTGAGTATTTTTTATGTCCCGTTTGAATTGGGTACGGATGAATGCTCGAAAATTTAAGAATGTGGAAAAAACTTGAGATTTTTTCGCTAACGGAAAGGTCCATAAAAATTAGAATAATCATCAATTTGTAGAGCATGATGCCAAAAGGAAGGGGGTACGGAAGCATGGACCAATAAAGTTCGGACGATATTATTAATGGTACAAATTTTTCGTTCGGCTTTACCATTTTGTGAGGACGTATGAGGACAAGAGAAATGAAAAACTATGCCATGAGTTTCACAAAATTTCCGAAATAACCCATTATCATATTCTTTGCCATTATCACATTGAGTATTTTTTTTATGTCCCGTTCGAATTGAGTACGGATGAATGCTCGAAAATTTAAGAATGTGGAAAAACTTGAGATTTTTTCGCTAACGGAAAGGTCCATAAAAATTAGAATAATCATCCATTTGTAGAGCATGATGCCAAAAGGAAGGGGGTACGGAAGCATGGACCAATAAAGTTCGGACGATATTATTAATGGTAAGAATTTTTCGTTCGGCTTTACCATTTTGTGAGGACGTATGAGGACAAGAGAAATGAAAAACTCTTCCATGAGTTTCACAAAATTTCCGAAACAACTCATTATCGTATTCTTTGCCATTATCACATTGAGTATTTTTTATGTCCCGTTTAAATTGGGTACGGATGAATGCTCGAAAATTTAAGAATGTGGAAAAAACTTGAGATTTTTTCGCTAACGGAAAGGTCCATAAAAATTAGAATAATCATCCATTTGTAGAGCATGATGCCAAAAGAAAGGGGGTACGGAAGCATGGACCAATAAAGTTCGGACGATATTATTAATGGTACGAATTTTTCGTTCGGCTTTACCATTTTGTGAGAACGTATGAGGACAAGAGAAATGAAAAACTATGCCATGAGTTTCACAAAATTTCCGAAATAACCCATTATCATATTCTTTGCCATTATCACATTGAGTATTTTTTTATGTCCCGTTCGAATTGAGTACGGATGAATGCTCGAAAATTTAAGAATGTGGAAAAACTTGAGATTTTTTCGCTAACGGAAAGGTCCATAAAAATTAGAATAATCATCAAAAAATAGAACATAATAACGATTGCCCACATAACTTAAAACGGGAGATGTCCATAAAGCGCTATGAATAATATCAAATGGCATTAAAGTACGAGAAGTAGAGGCTACAAATGGTAATCTAACATGTTTTTTCTAAAGTACAGGAGTGCAAATTGGAGTATTACGCGTAGCCTTACAAGAAATAAAATTATTTTTATGCAAGGAAGAAACAACATACGATCCAGGGTGACCCAAACGTGCATGCCATAAAGAAGGATCTAGAGCTGCAAAAGTAGATGGCAAGGCTTGACTCGAGAGACTGGATGCGAGAGTGATTGGATAAAGATATCCCCTACTATTACATCTCATGAGATGTATCCCCGTCTTGAAATCCTTCACATAAAATCCAAAAGGATCAAAATTAACAGAAACCCAATTATCAGTGGTGAATTTACCGACAAACACTAAATTTTTAATTAAGTTAGGGGCATGAATGACATTTTTCAGGACAAGAGGTGGACGGGGGAGAGACAAAGTTGTATGACCGTAACCAAGAATTGGAATTGAGTTGTCATTACCAACAATTATACCACAATTTTTTCTCAAATTGGAATAAGACAAGAGAGTACCTTGGTCGGACGTCATGTGAGAAGTGGTGTGGGGGGATTCAATCTAAGCGTGTGCATTACGGCTTCAATGTCTGTTGGAGTGGGGCCCGCAGCATGATGGGCCTATGGAGGTCGAGGCCCAAGCACACTTGCATGTTGCCCCGGCCCAGAACTATTTCTCGAGAACCCCTGCTAGATCGAAAAACTGGGCCTGTTGGTGTTAGGAAATTGGGATCAGTTCCCCGGGTAGGCGGTTGGTGGGTAGTAAGGGATGTTGGGCCTAGGGCCACTGGCCCAGTTCCACGGCCATGGACCCTAGGGTTGTGACCAGTAGGCTTGCGGCCCATTGCCCCGAGGCACATTTCCATCAGTTTGGGTGCCACCCCCATTATTGCCACCTAGATTTTTGCCATTATTTTTACGATTCTGCTTGCCTCCACCATGAGTACGGTTTTGGCCCGAATTGTCAACAAAACCTTGATAAGTATCAGAGGAAGTCATCGTCACCACGGAACTTGCGCCGGTAACCGCCTTTTTTGCCAAGCCAGATTCTTCTAACGTGAGCATCGAACGAGCTTGATAAAAGGGTGGAAGTGGATTACTTTGATGGAGGAGAGTCCCAACGCCATTATAGGCCTCCAATAGGCCTGCAACCATTTGTAGAACAAGACGATTATTGGTAACCGGCGCTCCAACATTACGGAGTTAGTTCGCCAATTTCTTGAGTCGTTTACAATTAGCTGAAACATTCGGGAAATCGTCCATGCGGACTTGGGAAAATTCCTTCTCAAGGGTGACAACGCGGGAATGTTAGTTATCCTGGAATATAACACAGAATCTATTCCAGGTAGCCATAGCCGTAGTGTTTGGTTCAATGATCGTCTGTAAAAGGTCAGTAGAAATAGTGAAGTAAATCCAGTGAAGGACGGTAGTATCAAGAGTGATCCATAACTGAAGATCCTCCGCATGAGGAGGGATAGCGGGAAAAATTATGTGATGGAGGACTTGATGTGAGATGGCGTGAATTTTAAACAACTCTGTCCACGTCGAATATTGGACGTTTTCCATCTCAAGAACAATAGGGATGTTGTTCTTGATGTTAGAAACAGTAAGGACGGGATGAAACAGGTTCTTTGACGTTGACTTAACGAAAGACCAAAGGGACTGGGAAGAAAAATTGGGAATAGAGGAGGTAAAATTGGCATGAAATTTGAGAAGGGGTACGGATTCCGAGGAAGTCTCTGCAGAGAAGGGATGGTCAGAAACCGAGAAAACAATTTGGGAGGGGAGCGGAAGTAATTTAGTCCTAGACTTCTGATACCATGAAAGAAATAATTTCTTGATTATTTTCATTAATGAATGAGTATATATACAATTTACAATTTCCATAATATGGAAAATCCTATTTCTATTCTACTCCCAAAACCCTATTCTATTTGTACAAGAATTCTATAATTATGGTAAGTGTACAATGCTAACTATATACAAAAACTTATTACCAAAACCATCATATACATGATGTGTATACCGTGTATATGATGCATGTGTATTATGGTATATTTTCAAATAATAATCAATCTATATACCATGACTCAGTCCATCGCTTCTCTCTCAATCATGTATTCTTCACCTTTTAACTAGGGTTGTCCAACGGGGCGGGACGGGGGAGGGTCGGGACTCGGGTTCCGACGGGCCTGGCGGGACGGGATAGGCGGGAAGGGAAGAGGTCCTGTCTCGTCCCACATCCCACCGGTAGAGGGGCCGGGATTTGGGGGGACGGGTCGGGATCGAGATTTGACCTTTTTTTTGCCACTTAATTTTAAAAAATAATATATATAAACACTTCAATAATTGAACAAGATAGTGTAATAAAAAATATCACAATACTGTTTTTGTGTCTCTTATATTATTTAATAGAAATATAATTTTTTGGTAATACAATTTCAAAATTGCAACTTTGTGGTGTTGTTCAAAAGTTGCAAATGACATAGTAAAATTGCAATTAAAAAAATTACATAGTTAACCATATTTTTTCTAATTTTCTCACAATGTCTTGAGGATCTTCGGTTGGAATTGGAATTTGTCGATCAAATTTTTCGACGTCGCTTCCTGTTTTTCCTTGGACAAAATTTTGTTGTAGTTGTTGTCTTCTTCTTCGTTGATCTCCGATTGGCCGCACCTTCTACGATCCGCTCGAATCCAATCTCTAAAAAGAACTGCAATCTCCAATGCATCTCCCGCCAATGAATGTATATGCTCTTTTATTTGAAATCTTCCAACAAAAAAAACGCTTTCAGACGTTGTTGATGACGCTTGAATGTTCAAAACATCTCAGGTCATCTTTGCTAGTGTAGGAAATGTATTCTCATTCTGCCTCCAGTATTTCAGCAAGTCTTTATGTCCTTCATCATTGACAATTAATTTGTACGGTACAACACCCTGCAAAACATAAACATCAAGTTCGCTAACTTGTGAAGAGGTTGAACCACTAAACATTTTATTTCTAAGGCCTTGAATACTAGAAGCAGAAACCACATATTTTTTATAAGGTTGAAGCGAAGTAGTAGAAGATGGTACATAAGTTGGTTTGATTATTTGCACTTCGTTGTTGGTAATACGTATATACTTGTTTACATTCAGTGTGTATGCTAGACGTTACTTCTTCTTTAGTTGGTTTGTGAGTTGGGTCTGTTGGAAGTACTTCTATACAATCATAAATCATTTTTATTAGTGTTTTACAATCGTCTACTTTAATAGTCGGATTTAATACCGCACCAATAATATAAATAGTGGGAATAGGAAAAAAGTATTTTAAAAAAAATTTAAAACATTTTTTCAATAGATGCCTTATAAGTTGATTTTTGCATATATTCATTAAGTAACAAAAATATTAGAGCTATATAAAATAACATACTTGAAATAGTATGATAATAAATACCGAATATTCTTTAGTAGCTTGAAAAAAATTCTCTAGAAATTCATTAAGTTCTAAAAAAAATCTCAATCATTATCTACAAGCATATCCCTTGAATTTTTATTATGGGCGTTAAATAATAAAGTTATAGGTTGTCTATAATCGTAAGCAACAAGTAGTTGCTCATACAGAGAATTCCACCTAGTCTAAACTTCTTCTGAAATTTTTCGATAAGGTAATTCACAATCATGACAAGTTTTTTTATACTCTTTGCGTCTTTGTATTTTATTAAAAATAAAATTTATAGCAAATTGTATTTTTTCAAGAATGCTTTCAAAAAGTTTTAGGTCATCTTTACAACTAAGTTATAAATATGGCACACACATCTTATATGAAAATGATCAGGAAAACATGGAGTTAATCGAACTTTTAAAAGTCTTATAGCATAATCATTAGAAGTAGCATTATCTAATGTAATAGTCATAATTTTATCAATTATTTCATAATAATCACAAATTTCATGAATATTTTGTGCAATAAAACATCCAGAGTGCCTATCATCAATATATCTATATGCTAAAATATATTTTTGCATAGACCAATTTTGATCTATCCAATGACATGTTACCGTTAAATAGTCATTACCGTTAGTAATACGGCCTATGTCAGAAGTGATAGCCACTTTGCTATTAAAATGATACAATGCATAACGTAAATATTGTTGATATTCACTTGCAAATTTAAAAACATCATTTCTAACAGTTGATCTAGGAAAACCATTAAAAGCAGGATTATATATTTCTCGAATTTAATGAATAAAAACAGGAGAGGAAGGAAATGAAAAAGGCAAACCCTCCACCGCAATTAATTTTTCCATATTTTTCTATCTTTGTTTTTATCATATTTAGGACCAAAAATTTCCCCCGTCATCGGGTTAATTTGACCATGTACTAGGTCGGGGACACTATGTGAACCTTGTCCCGACTCAGATGGCATTGACACACCCGATTTTTAGCCTGATATTCATTCTACCTAGTTGTGTGTTCGCCTTGTACATGTCTCAATAAACCTCCCGTCCCACTTTGACCTTTTCCGATTTTAAATTTATAAACATTTTTATAAATTTTACATCTAGCTAGTTGATTATCTTGGTCCCTATCAAAAAAATGTTATGCATTTGATTTTAATTTTCGTTGTGTGGGGCCTCGACTCATACTAGGGGGAATAAGAGACATTTCAGTTTTAGGCTGAGACTCAGTCTGAGCCTAAGTTTGAGATGCACTAGTGGGTGTGTCATCTAGTGGTTCATCTAAATTAAAGTTTGGTTCATCTACCTCATCATCTAATGGTATATAATTAAAAAAACAGTTTCATCTATATGAGTGAAATCAATGAAATCATCGGAACTACGAATAGGATTACTAGAAGAAGTATCATTGCCCTTGTTACCCCTACTAGAAGAAGCCTTACTCTTACCCTTAAACATACATCTTAATCCTTCCATTTTAATTATGCAAATAAATAATTAAAGATAATGAAATTAAGTGTGATAATTAAAATAAAATAACAATAATAATTTAAAGAAGGAACGAATGTATCAAACGCCGACGTAACGTCGACGTGTAATCGAGGTTGAAAATTGAAAGTTTGCTCGATGGATGATCCTCAAGCTAGTTGTCAACTTCACTCCCAATTTTTTAACATTGATATAATATTTAATAGTAGGAAGATTTGTAGAGAGATAAATTGAAAGATTAAATTAGAGAGATGGTAGGAAAATTTGTGAGAAAATGAAGAGGAAAAATGAGGTATTTATAATTGAGAAATAGGGTTAAAATATAAATATATTAACTTAGGAGTTAAAAATAAATATTAAGGGGGTAGGGGGTTTATGGATGGGGGGCCAAAAATGGCCATTATAGCCGTTGTTGCTACGGTTATTTTTGCAAAGGGGGAGGGGGGTTGGCGGGGCGGGACGGGACGGGGTTAGGATGGGGCGGGGCGGGTCGGGATCTGGATGGGCGGGACGATCCCAAGCCCCGTCCCGAATTCGAACCCCGACACCGATAAAAAAAAAATTCAGAGGAATCGGGACCGGGCGGGACGGGTCGGGATCGGGCCGACCTGGCCCACTGGATAGGCCTACTTTTAACTCATACAATAATATTATGTAGTATTCGCATTATATCTTATTATGTATTACTTCTTTAGCTTTGTTTATTTTGATTTCTGGCGTCACTATTTTTTTTATCTTGTTTTGATTACACTTCTTTTGAATCGAAGGTCTACCAGAAATAATCTCTTTACTCCACAAAGATAGATGTAAGATCTGCGTACATCCTACCCTCTCAGATCTCATGCCGTGGAATTACATTAACTATGTTGTTGTTAATTTTGGTTAAAAAAATAATAATTAAATATAACAGATCAAAATTTTTATTTCTTTTTTATATTAGTATGGGGAGTTGTGTGGGAGGTGGGGTTTCATATATGGACAATTTGTCCATATATGAACATTGACAATCAAAAGTTAACGTGGCAAACAGCAAGTGACCACTTAGGAAACAACGCATTTTATTCACCTATACTATTATTTAATTTAATAACTCACATGTTCATTGTTTCACAGCTAATTTGCACGTCTTCTACACACTGCTTTAACATGTATTCACATGCCATGAAGTGCTTTGCATGCAACCTTTTGAAAAAGTAAAAAAAAAAAAAAAAAAACACAAGAAACGTACGTTATACAAACAAAAAAAAAAGGATTTTTTTTCATGAATTGCATGCAATTATACTACACGAGTGAAGCCTGTGATCCTGAGGAAATTTTGTTTTTAGTTAAAATATAATGTAAGTGGATTGTGGAACTGACTGTGAGAATGTATTAATCTTCCGTGGGGAGCTTTTCTCATTAATACAAATATATATAGTATGTACAATGTGGAGTTCTAATACAATAAGGATCATATAACTACCATAATTATACATCACTAATAATTACAATGACTATTATACTAATATTCATTAATATGCCCCCTCAGTCGGAGCGGGAAGAAGCCGGACGCTGAGACTGGATCTGAAGTCAAGCAATATCTGTCTAGGTAGTCCTTTAGTGAAGATATATGCATACTGATATGAAGAAGACACATGTAACACCTTAACATATCCTAAAGCAACCTTCTCACGAACAAAATGTATATCCATCTCAATGTGTTTGGTTCGTTGATGCTGAATCGGATTATGAGATAAGTATATTGCGGATATGTTATCAAAGTACACCAAAGACGCCTTATGCAAGGGACACTGATGCTCCAAAATAAGGTTTCAGAGCCAACAGATCTCAGCAACAACATTTGCAACGCCTCTATTCTCTGTTTCTGCACTCGAACGGCATAGGGTGGCTTGCCTCTTAGCAGACCAAGAAATGAGATTATCCCCTAAGAACACACAATAGCCGAACATGGAGCATCGCGTGTCCGGACAGCCTACCCAATCAGCATCCGTATATGATAACAACATGGTCGGTGATGAGGGGTATGGATGCAATCCATAATCAAGTGTGCCCTTAACGTATCGAATGATACGTTTAAGAGCAGTAAAATGAGGCTCTCTGGGGGCATGCATGAATAAGCACACCTGCTGAACAACATAAGCAATATCAGGCCTGGTGAATGTAAGATACTGAAGTGCACCTGCAAGACTTCTATAAAGAGTGGGATCGGATACTGGATCACCATCAACAACACTAAGCTTTGATTTAGAGTCAACTTGAGTGGACATGATCTTGCAGTTCGCCATTTTAGCCCTATACACAATCTCTTCTGCATACTTACGCTGACACAGAAACATAGTAACTGCAGATCTAGTCACTGATATCTCCAAAAATAACTCAACTTCCCCAAGTCAGACATAGCAAATTCAGTTTTAAGTAGTGCAATAATCTCATTTTTCAACACATCAGAGGAGGCAGTAAGACCAATATCATCCACATATAACAACAAATAAGCAATGTAACTACCTCGATGAAAAATAAAGAGAGAATTATCATACTTGTTGTATACAAACCTAATATGCATAATGTAGTGAGCAAAGCGTTCATACCACGCTCTGGGGGCCTGTTTCTAACTATAAAGTGACTTACGGAGATGACATACATAAGTAGGGGCCTGCGGATGGACAAAACCTGATGGCTGGTGCGTGTAAACAGTTTCTTTCAAGTCCCCATGTAGAAATGCATTATTCACATCAAGCTGATGAATCGGTCAATGCTTACCCATAGTGATGCTCAGAACTGTGCGAATGATAGCCGATTTAACAACCGAATTGAATATCTCACCACAATCAATACACTTCTGTTGATTAGTACCATTAGCCACTAGTCTTGCCTTATATTTCTCTAGGTCACCACTGTCTCTGTATTTGTGATGAAAAATCCACATGCATCGGATCACATTCACCCCCTCCGGTCGAGGAACTAAATCCCAGGTGCGTTGTTTCGTTAAAGAATTAAATTCCTCACGCATGACCGCATTCCAATTTGGGTCTAGTTTGGATAATTTTGAATTTTTGGGAATGAGGGATATGGTTTGTGTGGATAAGTTAAATTGGACTTGGGTTTGAAAATCCCGTGTTGGCCATGGGTTTCCATACGATGCGTGGGGGCAGGGGCATATTCGGTAATTGTGTAAGGTGTCGGGTCAGGGATCTGCTGGGTAGGTATTGTCACGGGTGAGGGTATGGCTGGGTCGGTGGTTATTGGGGACGACATCGGGTTTGGTGAGGACGACGATATGGGCAGAGCGGGTGGTTGTGGGGTTGTCAATGTATGGGCCGATGACGGTGATGGGCTGGTGATGGTCTGATTGCAGATACGGTCTGGTACTATTGCGTGGAGGGTTTGGGTTACTGGATTATCGTCATTAGGCGATGGTGGCATAGTGGTTTTGGGTTGCGGATGCCGGAGGCTAGGGGTTGCAGCGACGGGCTGTGACAGAGATACATTGAACTGATTGCCGGTGACGGGAGAAGCAGTCGGGGCGGTGACCTGGGTGGATCGATCGGACTGTCGATACTGGTAGTAGTGGTTGGCAGAGATGGATGTGTGGTGGTGGTACGACAGAGTTCGGTGAGAATGACTGGGGATGTGTCTGACTCGTCTAAAAAGGTATAATTCGTGTTACAAAATTTTTGTATGTTTGCAAAAGGGAAAATTGTCTCATCAAACGTGACATGACGAGAGACGTGAATTTGACGAGTGGACAGGTCATAGCACATATAGCCCTTATGATTAGACGGGAAACCTACGAAAACATACGGAGTGGTTCGGGGTGCTAATATATGAGGGGTAGTAGAGGCAATATTTGGGTAGCAAAGGCAACGTAAAATCCAAAGGTGTTCATAGGAGGGGATCCGATGGTATAAGATTTACGTTGGGGTCATGTTATGAAGAGTACTAGTGGTAAAATATTAAGGATGTATTCTACCATTTTGACTGCAAAGACCCAAAAGGAGGGAGGGAGAGAGGCATGAAAAAGGAAAGTACGAACCATGTTATTTATGGTGCAGATGATTCGTTCCGCTTTGACATTTTGAGGGGAGGTGTGGGGACACGAAAACCGAAAAACTATGCCATTATTTTTGCAAAATTTGTGAAACGTGGAATTATTAAATTTACGACAATTATCACACTAAAAAAATTTGATGGCTTTTCAAATTGTGTTTTGATAAAAATACGAAATTCAAGAAATTTGGCAAAAACTTCAAAGCCCCCTCTCCTTACAATTGGGTGTTGAACTTTAGTGGGTAAATCCAAATAAAATGAGAGTAATCATCTAATAAGACTAGATAATATTTATGACCCAATGAGCTAGTAATGAGAGATGTCCATAAATTAGCATGAATAATGTCAAAAGGATAAAACGTAACACTTCAAGATGACTTAAAAAGAAGACAAACATGTTTTCCTAAAGAGCAAGAAACACAATGTTGGGCAAGTTTCCCATTTTTACATCTAATAAAGTTATTGCTTCTAAGAAAATTAAAAAACAGAGGCTCCTGGGTGTCCAAGCCTATTATGCCAAGTTAACGGAGAGATAGCAGCAAGAGATATAGGAGAACAGTATCTGGCAGTGGAGGTGGATGGGAATAGATAGAGATCCACCGTGATATTGCATCTCGTAAGAGGTGTCCCCGTACGAAGATCCTTCACAGTAAAACCAAAAGGGTAAAAGTCAACAGAGATGGAATTATTACGATTAAATTTACGGATAGATTTTAAGTTTTTATAATATTGGGAGCATACAAGATGTTATTTAGGGAGAAAGGTGGGTGAGATGGTTAGGTGTAGGTACCATAGCCCTGAATTGAAATGTGATGGCCATTACCAACAATAATATATTGAGAATACTTTAAACGAAACAGTTTGGGAAGATTACATGTCAAGCGGTTGAGGTGAGAAGTGGCTCCCGTATCCATGTACCAATTGTCATCGGGCTGTTGCAAGTTCATACTGCTGAAATCCTGGCCTAAATCAGATGGGAACAGGCCGTTGAAATTAGGCGGCTGCTGGGCCTGGACAAAATGGGCCTGGTTGTGCGTTGCACGTAGCCGGGACTTGGGCCTAAAAGACCCGGCTGCTGGAACTGGTGGAGAGGATGTTGGGCTTGCGACTGCTGTGAGAAATAAAAAGGGACGGAGGCCCATGGTCTATTGTTGGGCCACTACCCTGGGTTGGCCTATGTCGGTGTAGTATTGGCCTGTGGTTGTTGGCCACCGCGGCCTCCACGCCCGCGACCTCTGCCACCCTTGCCACCACCGCGGTCTATGCCGTCTTTTCCACTGCCGCAGTCACCCCGCTGTTGTTGGTTTTCTGGTGGTGGTTGGCAGGCGGCAGGGGCGATGGGAATCGCCTAATTTTTAGCCGCTAACGTCTTCTGATTGTGTTCGTCATGTTTGGCACATCGGCTTTCTTCCAACAACAATTGTGACTGAGCCTTGTTGAAACTGGGAAGAGGATTGACTTGTTGTATCATTGTTGCTAGCGTATCATATTCACCTTTCGGTAAGCCTGCAATAAGTTAGAGAACCATCTTCGTTTCGGAAACTGGTGTCCCCACATTGGATAGTTGGTCATCATCAAGCTTCAAATGTTTGCAATATTCGGACATGTTGACGAAGTTTTCTAGACGTGTTTGTTTAACTGTTCTTCTAAATATACAACACGTGTATTTTTGTTATCCTGAAATATTTCCTCTAAACGTACCTATAATTCACGAGCCGAGGCACTTGATTTCATAATCGTATGAAGCAAGTCTTTACATATGGTGTCATATATCCATTGTTTGACAATAGTGTCAAGGCGACGTCATGTCGTGTCAGGGATGTTGAGAGGGCGAGGGACAGAGTCGTCAATGTGGTCAAGCATGTTGTACGCGTATGCGTGGATATAAAACAGTTCAACCCACGAAGAATATTGACCATCTTCTTGATCAAGAATTAAGGAAATGAAATTCTTAATATTTGTGACGGTAAACGTCGGATGAAAAGAAGAGGTTGAGGAGGGGGGTTGTCGATGACGATTGTGGAGGAGGCGGAATCATTAGGAGATGTGGGAGGAGACATGGTGGCTCAAAGAAAGAACATAAAATCGAGAAATTTGATGTATGTGTCATCGGTTGAATGGGTAGGGGGGTCGGCGGCGACACTAGAATAAAAGAGATAGGGTTTAGGTATTTTTAGGGTTTGGCTCTTGATACCATGTGAGAATGTATTAATCTCCATTGGGGAGCCTTTCTCATTAATACAAATATATATAGTGTGTACATTGTGGAGTCCTAATACAATAAGGATTCTATAACTATCATAATTATACATCACTAATAATTGTCATGAATATTATATTAGTATTCATTAATACTGCAGGAAATTTTTTAAATGGCGCACTGGAATTTTAGAAATTTTTATTGAGTTTGAAATAGTGTAAGTAAATTTTAAAAAGTCAAATTGGTGCAAGTGGAATTCCAGAAAAACTCGATAAAACTATCTTCAATAACTAACTTTTAGGGTGTGATGGTTGTAACAATGGTATCAAAGTCACCCACCACCTTCCGTGCACGTCCTGCCATAAATGGTGACGCCGGTATGACATTGTGGGCTAGTAATGTGTAGTGCACGACCGTCGAATTGAAGACGATATATACCAAGCGTAATGAATTGTTATGTTTCAGTCCCACTTTAGTATTATTATGTGCTGATGTGGGGATTTTGGGGTGTGATTCCCTGGGTTGTAGTAACAATTTAGAGTTTAAACGGTACATTTCGAACTCCAAGTAATTCTCAAACTTCAGCATAGCGCTGGAGTTTTTTCATATTTTAATTATGGGTATTTTTGTTTTATTTTATTTTATTTTATCATTAAATGGCGTCAAAATTTTAAATAATTTTTAAATGTTGGTTAAAACTTAATTCGCAGTTTAAATTTTAAAAAGTGATTATTTGACAAATTTTATTTTTTAAGTAGTTGTCGTAGACGACTTGGACTCTCACATTGGGACACGTAGAGTAGAGAGTTTATACAATTGGGCCAAAAAAAGAAATTGGTTGTTTGCCTTGGGCCCTCGGAAGAACTTTAGATTTTCCATAAAGGATCAAGTGGTTGGATTTTGATATATTTGCTTATAAGTAAACTTATAATAGTTTGAGGTACAAGTAAAGAGAGCACACAATTTAAAAATCTGAAGTTCATATAATATATTCAGCAGAATTATGTTCATGGTGTTGGAATTTTGAATTAATTGAATCATATAATATTGTTTCACCAGCTTATCGCATGAGGTTGACGTGGAAGTGAGACTTGATACAAGGGCAATTCAAACGAAAGGAAGTTTCAAATACCTAGGTCGATTATCCAAGGTAATGGAGAGATTGACGATGATGTCACACATCGTATTGATGCGGGGATGAAATGGAGACTCGCATCCGGAGTCTTGTGTGACAAGAAGGTGTCACCAAAACTTAAAGACAAGTTCTACATAGTGGTGGTTAGACCAACTATGTTGTATGAGGCGGAATGTTGGTCAGTCAAGGACTCTCACGTTCAGAAGATGAAGGTGGCTGAAATGAGGATGTTGCGGTGGATGTGTGGGCACACGAGGAGAGACATGATTAGTAATAAAGATATTTGGGATAAGGTGGGGGTAGCCTCAGTGGAGGACAAGATGAGGGAAGCAAGGCTGCGATAGTTCGGGCATGTGCAGTGGAGAAGCGCAGATGCCCTAGTGCGGAGGTATGAGAGATTGACTATGGATGGTTTCAGGAGAGGTAGAGGTAGGCCGGAAAAGTATTGGGGATAGCTAATTAGACATGGCATGGCGCAGTTTCAGCTCACCGAGGACATGACCTTAGATAGGAGGGTATGGAGGGACACAGATCAGGGCAGAAGACTATAAGGTAGTTGGGCATGTCACGCTTCATATTACTCGTGTAGTTTCTTGTCATTTGATTCCTAGTATTATCTGTTATTTGTTGCGATATGATCTCTTTACTTTACTTTACTTTACTTTGCTTTACTTTACTTTTCTTCAAACCTTATCTGACCATCTTTGTCATGTCTTCTTTTGAGCCGAGGGTCTTTCGGAAACAACCTCCTTACCTCCCAAGATAGGGGTAAGGTCTGCGTACACTCTACTCTCCCCAGACCCCACCTTATGAGAATACACTGGGTATATTATTGTTGTTGTTGTTGAATCATATAATTAGAGGTGACAAACTTAACCCATGAAGCTATTACCTACCCAACCCATTCAAGTTTGGGCGAGTTATTGACCCGCTAATTTGTCAGTTCACCCATTTCAGCCCAACCCATTTTAACGCATCAAAATTTGGGTTGATATCTAGCCCAAATTGATCCATGAGAAATCTACCAAAATATGTTCAAAAATATTATTTTTTTATTTGATATGATCAAAAATAATAATTTATAAGGTACTAAAAATATTATAAATAAATAAATAAGGCAATTAAAGTTTAGTAAGAGATGATAGGGTTGGCTTTTGACCCGCTTGTTAGCCCATTTCAACCCAACTCATTTCATTTCAAGTAACATTTGGGCAGTCAATAATTCGTCCATTTATTAACCCAACCCATTTTGACCCACTCAAATTCAGCCCAACCCGCTCCTTTGCCACCCACATATAATATTGTCGAGCTGGTATATAGGCACAAGATAGGATTATTGCAAGACTGATAAAAGATTTCACTATAGTGCTTGAATTTGATTTTTTTTTAGAAATATTCGTGTCTCAACCTAATTGGTTGAGCAATGACAACTATTAGAATAGATATGGGGAATATATGGTGCAAAGTAAAAAATGATGTTAATCTGATCTAATTTACTATCTTTAATTCAAAGGGTCCACAAAACTTGATAAATTCAGGCGATGTTAAAACAGTTTGTGAAGACTTCAGATATGATTGATGATTTATATACATAAATTTTCATGGTTAAATTATTAACATTGAGTTTGAAAATCTCAATTGACAAAAAACTAAGTCAAAACTCAAAACTCAATCAAGATTGACTTAATATTATAGTAAATTCAGTAAACTCGACTCAATAATACAACAAGCTTGATTAGTAATGGAGCTAGTTATAGAGCCGTCAATATAGGCTAGGCCCGTTGGGCCGATCCAACTCAACCCGTGATTTGATAGGGTTGGGCTAAGATTATTGAAGCCCATTTAAGAACGAGGTTTTTTAGCCCGGTCCGAAAAATCGCTGGTCTGTGGGCTTGAGCGACGTGGGTTGGGCCGACCCGTGGACTCGAGTGACGTTGAGTATAAATATCATTACACTAATAATAATAAAACATAATCTATAGCAAAAATACTTTTGAAACAACAAACAGTAAAATTAACGCCCAGGGCATACACTTTACGTCCGGAGCTTACGCTTTTGCTCCAGGACTTATGCCTTAAACTCTAAGGCGTGTGTCCTATGGATCTGCACCTTCTATTTGAGCTCTAGAGCATTTTTTTTTATACGCACTACCCCAAGACTTGCCCCAAAAACGTCTTTGAAAATACTACTTGAAACTTGGTTAGCAAGTAATAACATCATGTGATATTGACTTGTAAATATTATCATTTTAAATTCAACTTTAAATTTAAAGATATATTTTTAATAAAAGGTGGGCTAGCCCAGCCAGACCCCCAACCTACGTAGTGATGGATTGAATTGGCTATTTTAGGACCCATAAAAAGGATGAACCGGCCCGATATAGTCCATCAAATTTCAAAGCCCGTGTGGGCTAGGCTAGCCCATTTTGACAGAAGGGTTCACTTGAATTCTCTTCGTAAAAAAAATAAGGAAAAAGGGTCAAATATATACTTTTCTACTTTATTTTATTAGTCAATTTTATTATCTGTTAGTTATTGTGAACAAAAATAGTCATTTCATCTACAAAGTTAACACATTTACCCCTATTTTGACGAATTTCCCAAATCAGACATAAATTATTCAATCTCAATCGAAATTACCCATTTCAATGGGATACCTGCGACCCACTAAATTAAAACCCAAATTTGATCGTCTTCTTCCTTCAAATGTGGACAAATATTTGACTCAAAACTCATTCAATCTTTCACCAAATAGTTCCAAATTTAAGATATGAACTCCCCACCATTTTGACACATCCTTTCCTTCCTTCAGTTCTTCTTACTCGTTCCTAAAGAAGAAAACAGAGGCTTTCCCCTCAAAACCAGCAGTTGCAGGCTGCAATTGTGATGATTTTTACTCAGATTTTTTCCCTTGTTTAATAGGATGTTTACGATCTTTTAAAAAAATGTCCACTCAAAACGAAGCTTGTTTGAGAAAAATTAAAATTTAAACTTCGAAGCTTTAATGGAGCTTCAACGGCTGCCAAATTAAGCGTTCATGCTCAGTATTTTCAAGCACAAATTCTTAATCAACAACAAATTGTTGGAAATTTGTCTTTGGTGGGAGTTGCGTTCACCCATCTTTAATGACTTAAACACTAGGGTTCCGCATATGGAGATTTTGATTCTTCATACGTGCATAATCTACTAAGTGAGCAGATGATCGTAGGGCAAGGATCGTCAAATTTTGTTGAGAAATGAAAGAGATATTGATCCACGAAGTGATGTGTTTGAAGCATGAAAATGTGGTATACACCAATTCTCCCTCATCGGTGGGGGAAGAAAGATTTGTTTAGTTTATAAGTCTCAAAATTGGCTAAAGATTTGGGACCTGGTAACCCATGTGTTTGAAGGAGGGAGGACCTAGATGTGCTTTTGTTCGAAGCTAAGTTCACACGAGCGCCGCCTGCCGGGCTCGGGCCGTGGGCTTCAGGCTTCTTCTGATATTATCTTTTTGGACCCAAATTGCTTCATATTTACAGTTTGATCCCTGAAGTTTCAAAAGAGATAAAATTGCAAGAGAAATTGTGCATTTTGGATTGGTTTTTGGAACGTTAAACCTCCATTAATCTGCATATCAATTCAGTCATTTACTTGGCTGAATAACTCTCACTAAAGCTCTAATCCATTGCATATTAATTCAGTCATTTACTTGGCTGAATTACTCCTTACTAATTGTCATTACATGGCCATTAACAGCAATTGGTTGGGAAGTTGACAAGTCCCATCCATGCACTATATATTGAAGCATTTGACTCAATTGTTGAGACTACACACAAACGAAAAAACAGAATTCTTTCCTACTACTTTCCAACATCATTTCATTACACTAAGTTCTTCAAAGTAACACTTGAGTTTTCTTTGCTCATTTGTTGAGTTGCTATTTTATATTGAGAGACTATTGTCCAGAACGTAGAAATGATATATACGGGACAATCTTGTCTTAAAGCCAGAGTGTCATCACTCGACCCAACAAATCAAAGTGCTTGTAATCTCAGTTTTTTGTTTTCAGTTTATTGAAATTTCAATTGTTGTAATACTTAGCGGTTACTTATTTCCCGTTTCTGCAACCATTGTAATAAACACAAATCACTAGTATTTTCAAGCACAAATTCTTAATCAACAACAAATCACTAGTATTGCCTTGTCGTTTAAATCAATCCACGACAGCAATCTCCATACTCTTATGAACTTCGGGTCTTTTTAAGCTAAGAAACGTTTTGAATTGGTACTCAAGCCTTCATACTAGCTACAACAATAACATATCCAGTGAAATCTCACAACGTGAGGTCTTCGGAGGTAGAGTGTACGCAGCCTTGGTAGAGTGGCCTGTTTCCGAGAAACCTCAGCTCAAAATTTTAGCTTTAATCTTTTATTTCCTTTTCCCCCTTTGGCAGCCATTGAAGCTTCATCAGTAGTGGTTTCAGTTTAAGGATCGAAAAAAGAAGACAACCAGACTTGCTTTAATCATCAACGAGGGCCTCCTTCTACAAGACCCCAATGACTTCCAATCTAATTTCAACTCCCTCTTCAACATTTTCCTTTTCTCTAGCCACAAAAATAATACCAAATCAAAAAACCATCGTTCAGTTCTAATATCAAGATTTCCTCGATGTCCGTTTCAATTGAAGCACAAACCATTAATCCCACTTCAAATTTTCTAAAATCCATCATTGGAGACTCCCGAAAGTTCAAATTATATTCAAGAATCTTTCAGGTGTTGAAAGAGCACTAATTGGTGCAGGTGGTGGTGGCATTGCTGGTGCATTTACACATGTATGTCTTCACCCACTTGATATAATCAAAACTAAGCTTCAAACTAAAGGGGCACCTGAAATCTATAGTAGAACAATTGATGCAATTGTTAAGACATTTCAAAGCAAAGGGATTCTTGTTGCCTTCATGTTTTTTCTCAATAAGGAAAGGGTGTCGTTAACATTGATTTCGATGGTCGGAGAGTTAAGGAGAGAGGGTATGTTGGATGATTGAAAGATGCTCTATTAATGGTGACAATGGTGTAGATGATTGAAAGATGCTCTTTTATTTTAATTTTTCTTTAGGCCGGTAGTATCTGGACCAGCTTGCGTTCTCGAGTTTAATATCTCAAACTTTGATTCTGTTATAGCTCCTCCTGTTCTAAATCACTGGTTACTCTCTTCTTCCCAAAACAAATCTTCCCTTACATAACTTATTTATAACATACGATAACTTTAAACTTCTTTAGTAGTATTCTATGGAAGGCAATTGAAAGTACATTCATCTTTCACTGTGTGGAGGAGAAAGGTTTACAGACAGTACAGTACATGTTATATGAAAGCTATAACTATCTAATCAGTGCTTAATATTGGATGATGTGAATGTTTAGTTCATCTGTCAATTTGTACATTGTTTCACAAACCAAGAACAAAACAAAGGTAATTTTATACAGCATTCCAAAGAGGTTTCGAAACAAAATGATATTAGTTTAGACTTTAGACAATTACTCTTCGATTAAGGTTATTAGATGTCTTTTTTAAGGGGTGTGCAAAAACCGTAAAAGACAGACAATATAGACCGGAAACAAAATGATATTAGTTTAGACTTTAGACAATTACTCTTCGATTAAGGTTATTAGATGTCTTTTTTAAGGGGTGTGCAAAAACCGTAAAAGACAGACAATATAGACCGGAAATAACAGTTTAGAGAGATGACGATTTCTTCATTTAGTATCATAAGTTATCGCTTGATTGAAAATGGTAAAAGGCAGAACCAAAAATACATGAAAAGTAAAACACATCTCATCTAGGTTTTACAGACTTGGGAAATGAAAGGAAGCAAATGATCCAAGAAATTGGTTTAACTTTTCAAGTAAAATGTTCACTCCCAAAATTTTGCTCTTTCTGGTTATATCACTTCAGCACAAATCTCAGTGATAGATGTTTTACAATGAGAAAGGAATGAGCCAAAAACAAAACGTAGCTTGTGTTAACTCTTTTATCTCTGTTTCCTTCCCAATAATGCATCACACAGACTAAGAGGATCTGCATTGTATCGAACATTATGTACTCTTACAATATTAGCACCATTCAAAATCCCTGTGGTCACAGCAGCAACAGTTGCTGGATCTCGTTCTGCTGCATCAGGGCGAGCACAAACATCGCCTAGGAATCTCTTTCTGGATGGTCCAATCAATAAAGGGGCATGAGATAAAGCCAAGCTCCTCCTTGCAATCTCACTTCGAATGGTTGTCAAACCCATTAGAATATCCAAATTATGTTCAGTTTTTTTGGAAAATCCGATCCCTGGGTCAATTATTAACCTCCAAGCAGGAATACCGGCTAACTCTGCTTCCTTGAGCCTCTCGTAAAGTTCGAACCCAACATCCTTACAAACTTCATTGTATTGCAAATTCTCGGGATTTTGCATTGAAGACGGATCACCTCTCATATGCATTGCTACATAAGGTACTCGAAGCGCTGCAACAACACTATACATGCTGGAATCCAAACATCCACCAGATACATCATTTACAAGATGGACCCCGCTTTTCACTGCTTCCGAGGCAACTTGTGAATAGAAGGTGTCCACAGATAAAAGCTTCCCTTCAACCTCGGGTATTTTTGTGACAGCCTCTATGACAGGGATTAGCCTATCTAGTTCTTCTTCAACGGATATCTTTGAAGCATTTGGACGTGTAGATTGTGCACCAAAATCAATCATATCCGCACCCTCCGAGAGCATTAGACGTACCTGAGATACTGCTGTTTCTACGGATATATACTTCCCTCCGTCACTAAAGCTATCGGGGGTTAAATTAAGAATACCCATAAGGGAGGTTTTCAAAGACGAGTCCAATAGGCGGTTTCCAACTGGCAAAACCCTTTTCATCCCGTTTCTCCCCACAAGAGATTCACCTCCGAGTTTCTCCCACAACTCGAAAAGATCACCTGAATGTTTCGAAAACGAATGCCAACGTGCAACCGTATCGCTATCTATATCTGAACCGAGTATATCAATCAAAGGTGCCACCACAAATGGTCTCTCCCAAATTCTTTCATGTGGAACATCAAGTATCTCGGAATGAATCTTGAACTTCCCGTAAAACAAAATATCCAAATCAATAGGTCTAGGACCATATCGAATCCCAGTTGTACGACCCATGTCCTTCTCAATCTTCTTGAGCACGCCCAATAACTTGTGAGGCCCTAGTTTCGTGACACCTCTAACAGCAGAATTCAGAAACTGAGGCTGATCAGTTACATAAGCAGGTTCCGTCTCGTATAAGCAAGCATGCCTGGTGATTTGTATGCCTGATTCTTTCATTAGTTGCAACGCTTCATCAAAATTCTGAAGTCTGTTCCCCACATTACTTCCCAAAGCAATTACTACTTCTTGCTCTGGGGAATGAACTTCCACCACACAATCTGGGGACGAATGGATAGAGCAAACGCTCAGTGCTGCAAACAAGATTGAAAAAGAATATCAATAAATCAATCACTATATGTCTACACCTTAATCCTAAAATGAGTTGAGTGAAGACTCTATGAATCCCCTGTGTCCATTATGTACTACAATCAAACCTATCTATAACAACGTCGTTTGTCTAACTTTTTTTGGTTGTTATAGCAAAATGTTGTTATAGAGAACGTATCATATAACATAACATGAAAAATCGGTTCCAAAAAGAGCTTGGCCGTTATAGTGAAATGTTGTTATAGAGGATGATTGTTATAGAGAGTATGATTGTATTAAGGTCCATTTTGTCTCAATTTTTAAGATTCAAAAAGAATATTCTAGATAAATGGCTTCTACATCCATCGACATTAAATATAACCCCTGAATCATATGTTGAAAAGAGAAGCTTAAACCCATTAAAGCAGCCTAAAAGCTAAAAGATAAACTTCAGACATCATTCAAAGTAACATCAGAAACATGACTTAATAATTTCTTTAAGAAAAGCTATATTTTTGTACAAAATAGTACTCTGGTGGGGCGGGGCGGGGCGGGTTAAGTGTTCCCCTGCTAAGGTTTTGCCCTGCCCCGTTTAAGTCACTGCCCCATTTAGTTCTAGCCCTGCCCTGCCCCATTTAGCCCCCATTTACCTGTTCTATACTTTTGTTATCAAAATAAATACTTCTTCCGATTTAATTATTCTAACGTCTTTGATATAATCACACTATAGTCAATGCTCTCTCTGATTTGATACCTAATGATAATGCTTTTGCTTGCCCACCTTAAGCATTCTTACTCAACCAAATCCTTCTTCATTATATATTCATAAATATAAATGGAGAAAATAATGAACAAAGGGAAGGGAACCCATAATCATTTATTGAATGTATATCTGATGCACAAAGAAATTGGAGGGGAAATGTTGGTTGTGGTGGGTAAAAACAGAGAAATGTGTAACAAAAGCTGGACATTCTTAATTAAATTAAAATTAATAAAAGAAACCAAATGTGGTGGAGCTTAGAATATATGGGAAGAAGTAAACATCAAGGAAAGGCCAAAGAAGGAGAAAATTAGACCAAAAATGTTCATCTTGCCAGCAAGAAGCTACACTTTCAGCAGAAAAATATGAGAAACACAACACAAGAAATAAAATTAACAAAAGGAGTGTCACATTAGAACTGAAATTCAAGAAATTTATAATAAGAGTTTTCGAAGAACTATTGGATACAAAACTAATAGCAGACCTAGCTAACATTTTCTTTTTGCAAATCTGAAATTTTAGCTAAATTTGCAGGTGGAATTGCAAGAAAAGTTGATAAAACAATCCAAAGCTTTGACATGCCCTACAACCTGCCCAGCCCCATTTAAGAAAGAAAAGGGTAGTCCCGGGGCATATCTGGATGACAAAGGAGGGAAACTTAAAATTCAGCTAGATGCCTGCAGCGTGGGTTCAAACCCTGGTGGGAGCAATTTGCTCTCTTCTGGATAGGACTTGTAGGTGATATCAGTTGCTCTGTTCTCAAACTCTGGTCATTCAGGCACATTACGCTATTTACTAGCTGAGGGACCGGAACTATTGTCTCCAGTAATAGTCTGGCGTAAGCCGGGAAGCTCGATTTAAAAAAAAAAAAAAAAAAGTAGCCCAGTGCACTGCAACCCTGTATGCAGTCTTAATGTTTTGAAAATAAGAACCTGCCCTGCCCTATTTAACCTTCGCCCTGCCCAGCCCAGCCCCTGTCATGCCCTATTGCATTAGTGCCATTAATTGCACATACCAATCAAATCATAACCTTGTAAAGATTGATACCTTATGATTGATAAAGCACAAAAGAACAGGGGAAAACTAATTAAAAGAGCAGAAAAAGTTTGAAGACAAAAATCAAAGTGAAAAAGAGTTACCATAACATGATTTCTTGAATATTTTGAATCCACCTTTTGTGGGCAGTAATCGCCTGAAGATATTCATATCAACAATGATACACACAATCAATGAAGATAATGATGTTGATGGCTCTATAATGTTCCAAGATTAACAGAAATGTCCAGGATTATCATTCTATGAACATGAAATATACACTGGAATAGGATCTTGGAAACAGATTAGATTCCCTCTTTGTTTGCCAGAATATAATACAAAAGTGAAGCCCAAAACATAACTAGTGCCAATTTGTTAAATGCTAATACACACTAGGGACATTTCAGTCCTCCAAAAGTTGTCTTTTGAACATGGGTTTAATTGTTTAAGGTAGGAGTACTAACGTGGTTTGGTCATTCATTTTGGATCACATTTTAAAAATTAATCTTGAAATATTTGTTTATTCATAAATTTTGATTTTTTGGAACTTTCACTCATAAAATTTTAATTTTTTAAGTAAAATATATAACTAAATATAATTTCAAATTACAAAAATCACAACTTCAAAAATTTAAATTTTCAAGTTTCAAATTTCAACATCAAAATCTATGGCCAAACGGGAGATAAGTGCCGGTTTGGCCATGAATATTTTTCATTTTTTTATTTGAAAAACTGTTTGAATATAGAGATGTTATGATTTCCGGAGTTTATTTAAAAAAATAATGTGAAGTATGAAATGGAATACGGGGAACTCTCAGTCTAAGTGGTTAATCCGACGAGTCAATTCCCAATGCGACAGAATTCCATATCCGATCCCATAGATACGTAGAGAATTCTGTGGAAAGCCGTATTCGATGAAAGTCGTTCCGATCCGGCCTCTGGTCTTGATTTCGTTCCTCTACTTTCAGTCGAGATACTTCCTTCGGTCCTAAAAATTGGTTTTTATAATTTTCACTCCAAATTACTCATAAATTTTTTTTAAAAACTCCAATTTTCCTTTACGTCCGAACACAACTCTAATTTCTAAATAACATTTTAAATTTTTTTCTAAATACTACTGTTTTTCAAATTTTACCATTTTTATATCAAAATGCCAACTAAATATTATGGATAATATATTTAAAAAATAATTAAATAATACTCTCTCTGTCTCAATTTATGTGATACTTTTTATTTCTCAAGATTCAAATTATATCAACTTTGACAAATATTTTAAGATGTATTTTTCAACAAATTGATATGAGAAAAATTGTCACTCATAATATTTTTTCATATCGTTTTCAAATATATAAATTTAAATGTTAAATATATTGAATCTAATACAATTTAGGTTAAATATTTAGTCAAATTGACTTTCTAAAAGTGACACATAAATTGGGGGTGGAGGGAGTAATTATAATTAAAAGAAGAAAATATTTTTTGTTCCCTCAAAAAACCAAATCCCAAAACCCCTTCTATCCAGTTGTGTTTCACAGTGACCTTGAAGGTCTAAAACCCCAAGTCCTCATTGTTGGGGTTGTGAAGATTGTAACTTTTAAGTTCTTTTTACTACTATGGCTGCTCTCTCTTTCAGCTTTTTCTCTACACACCCAAGGTTCTTTTTCTCAATTTCTTTAAATCTTTTTATTCTTTCTGTACTATGTTATCTAGTTTACTTGTGAAAAGCATGGTACAAGAAACAGACAATTTTGGCATATAACTTATAAAGTTGTCACCTTTGCAACTATCTTGTGTGTGGATAACGTTCTGTTGTGGTGAAATTTGGAGGTGCAGTTGAATTTCTGTGTCCATGCTTTCATATACTATTAGTTTTGACAGCAAGTTGAATTTCTTCAATTTGCTACTCCCTCCGTCTCAAATTATTTATCGTTTCTTTAGTTTACACACCCTTAGGAAATATTAATTAGGAGGGATATTTGACATATATTACCCTTATTTATGTCCAAGTTATAATCTCTCTCCATTAAATGTTTACTCTATTTATGTGTCATCATCATTAATAACAAAGGGTAAAATGGAGAAAAATTAATTAATTATGCTTTGAACTTCTAAAACTACAATTAATTTGGGATAACTATTTTTAGTAACCACGACAAATAATTTGAGACGGAGGGAGTATAGGATTTTAAAGTAGTGCACAGAGGGAAAGCCTTGGATTCACTGCTAGAGTTGCTCTTTTGGTGACTCTTTGCTCATTTTTCCCTGGGGAATCTTTAGAATTCCCACTGCTTAGCTTTCAAAATATTGGTTTGAGATGATTTAAATGGAGTAACATGGTCAATGAGGATTCATGTAGCCGACACCAACTTGTTTGAGACTGAGGGGTAGTAATAGTAATTGTTGTTATATATGCTTTTGATTAGTGCACAGAGACTTGCTCTTTTGGTGACTTTTAGGGAACTAGCCGAGGTCACTTCGAGCACGGTGTAAGTCCTTTTATTAGTGCATTATTGGAGTTCATGTGGAGAAAAAACGTTACACTTATCGAGAACCAGAACAAAATCAGTGGCTTTAAATTTGCAATTTTTAATTGTATAATCTGTCATGCAGAGAGTGTTCTTCTTGGTTGTAATCTGAGCATCGAATGGAGATTCATTGTCTTTGCTTTTCTCTATGCATCTTAGATTTTCTGATATCAAACATGGAGGAAATTTGAAGGATAATAGCTGGTGAAACTAAAATATGTTTTAAACGGGAAGAAGGAAAAACTAAGGTTGTGTCTTTCTCTAATATGCAGGCAGCATCTGCATTGGAACTTTTACCCAAATATGAAAGTAATGCAACTTAAAGATCTTAAACTTAAAAATAAATGGGTTCTTATGGCAGTCTCTAAAGAAGGAACTCCAGAGGCTATAACTGAGGAGTTATCGGATGGAAAAAGGACTGGCAGGACATCAAAACGAGCTCCCGTTTCGTCTAGGCGAAAGAAAGTAGTTGACACTTCGAATGATGAGGAAGCCGAAAATACATCAGGGTCAGTTGAAGAACCCAAAAAAACCCGGGGACGAACCCGAAAGAAAAAAGAAACAGTGGAGATTTCATTTGGTGATTCTGTATCCGATGTGGAGGGTAATGTCACTGATGAAGAAGCTGTAATAGAACCAGAATCAAGTGAGAAACCAAAGAAAACCCGACGAACCCAGAAGAAAAAAGAGACAGTGGAGAGCTCATTTGAGGATTCCATGTTAGATGTAGAGGGCAATGTGACAGATGAGGAAGCCTTACCAACTTCAGGGTCAAGTGAAGAGCACGTGGAAAAACGAAAACGAACTTCAAAGAAAGGTAAAATCTCTTATATCAAAGACGTACAAACTTCCTCATCATTGAGCACTTATGCCCTCTTTACATTTGGCAAGTTTAGAAGTTTAAATTGTAAATCTCTCTATGCATAATTTTGCGGGCTTTTTTCATTTTTGGCCCGTCGGCCGAAATTAATTACGTGCGCTAGCCAAAATATACAAAACCTATACTGATTATGTATATTTATACTTAATATACAAAACCTATACATTTGCTGGCTATTATTCTTTTGAGCGGTCCAAAAATGTAATTTTCCCTAATTTGGCAGCTGCTTCTAGCTCTATTAGCCTGGAGAAAGAACCAACTCAGAAGGTCACAAGGCGGAGGAGAAAGAAGGTTGATGATTTAGAGGATGAAGGTAGCCAAACAGAACTAAGTTATATTGAAGAAAAGCTACATGTTGCAAACATTGATGCCGATAGTGAGGAAGAACTGGACTTCGATAAAGATGATGGAGAGGATATTAGCTTCACATATGGATGGCCACCCCTTGTGTGTTGTTTTGGTGCAGCACAGCATGCATTTGTTCCTTCAGGGAGGCCATCCAATAGACTTGTAGACCATGAATGGCATGAAAGAATGAAAGATGCAATGTGGGACCCTGAGAAATTTATCAGGGCTCCAGGGGGATGTTCAAGTAATGTTGCTGTGGCACTTGCAAGCTTGGGCGGTAAAGTTGCCTTCATGGGGAAACTTGGTGATGATGATTTCGGTCAGTCCTTGGTATATTTTATGAACATCAACAAAGTTCAAACGCGATCAGTTCGCCTTGATAGTAAAAAAACAACTGCCATTACACATATGAAAATAGGTAAGAGAGGGGGCTTGAGGATGACTACCACCAAACCATGTGCTGAGGATTCTTTATTGAAGTCTGAGATCAATATAGATGTCCTTAAGGAGGTGAGAATCTGAAAGAACCTAAGTTTTATTTGGAAATGTGAAAGGATTAATATTCTAGTTTTCCTTTTGGATGTGAAAGTTTCCTGACAGATTTCTTGGAGGAGTTTACAAGTATGGAAGTCAATAAAATTCTTAATATTGCATAATAAATGACAAAATGACAAAAATGGTCCCTTATGTTTGAGGGTAGGTTCAAAATAGTCCCTTAAGTATGAAATGAACTATTTTGGTCCTTTAAGTTTGCTAAAAGTTAATACTTCTAGTCTCCGTCAAATATTTATTGAACTCTATCCGTTAGATTTGACGGGAACTACAAAAAAAAATAAGAGGAAACTAACGGGAACTCAGATTTAGAGGTACAATTTTTGTAGTTTATGCTATTTTTGATTTATTTCTAGAGTCTGGTGCTGCCTTTTGACGTGTAATTTCTGCTATGTTTTATATCTTTTTAGTGTTTAGTGTAGTTTTCTGTGCATATTTTAGGATTTGATGGGACCTTCTTGGCATTTATGATTAAATCTTTGTTTCCACATTTTTGTCAAATCTAACGAGCATAGATTGTTAAATATATGACGGAGATTGAAAGTGTGGAAGGATTAATATTTTAGTTTTCCTTTTGGGTGTGAATTTCCTGAAAAGGTTTCTTTAACGAGTTACAAGTATGGAACTCATTATTAATTTAATTCTTAATATTGCATAATCTAAGCATACTGTTGTCATATTCATTTTGTATGCTCTGTTACTGTTAGTGCTAAGTTGTTTCCGTTCATTCTAATATGTCACACAGGCAAAAATGTTTTACTTCAATACGTTCTCATTGCTCGACCCAAATATGAGATCAACCACATTACGGGCAACAAAGATCTCAAAGAAGCTTGGAGGGGTTGTCTTTTATGATCTCAATATCCCGTCTCCACTATGGGAATCGAGTGATAAAGCCAAGACATTCATACAACAAGCATGGGATCTTGCAGATATCATAGAGGTTACAAAACAGGAGCTAGAATTTCTCTGTGGAATAGAACCCTCCGAGAGATTTGACACCAAGGATAATGACAGGTCTAAGTTTACTCACTATCCACCGGAAGTAATTACTCCACTTTGGCATGAAAATCTAAAGGTTTTGTTCGTGACTAATGGGACTTCTAAGATTCATTACTACACAAAGGAACATAACGGTTCTGTTCTAGGGTTGGAAGATGTGCCTCTGACACCTTATACTTCTGATATGTCTGCATCTGGAGATGGAATTATTGCAGGTAAAAGAATTACCACTTTCTATATATTCATAATTTGTTCTTTAAAAAGCATATTTATGGATTTTGACTCATTTCCTCAATATTTATACCAATTGGTAACTTGACATATTCGGCATGTATTCTGGGATATATTTACGTAACTTTGGACCAATAGATAGCAGTAAGGTAACGACTAAACATTGAGTGAAGTCATGTCACATCTGGACAGTGAAGTTTTGGCAGGCCAACAGATATCTTTAGCTGTTCGATTAAATTCTCATTATTACTACTCAAATGTTACTTAGAAAAAACATCCTTGTTACAAAAAAAATTGTTACTTAAAAAACAATTATACCACTGAAATCTTGCTGCTTCTAGGCACAATATGTATATTTTTGTTGGTAATGAAATGAATATTATATTGTCCAACTTGTGACTGAAGAATGATTGGAAAGTTTTCATTATCTAAATAATGTCTTTATGTGATTACATCTAGTGATGTTGAGAGATGAAAATTGTAATGGGAAAACCAATAGACAAATCAGCCGTAGTTTGGACCGAACAATGTGTGCATTGCACTTCAAGAAGACTTTTGTTGAACCCGGTTCACTTATTGAATATGAAAATACGACGTGTATGGCATATAGTGTTATATACTTGTATGCTGGTCTGCAGTATCCAATTTTCCTTGTACAGGCGCAAGTGTAAGACTCGGAGACTTCAGTTTCTCTTGGTTCTTGATCTGCTTACTTATCATGCTAGACATTTGTTTTTAGCATCTTATATTCAGTTTTACTGTATCTCTTTCGTTGCTCGTGTTACAGGGTCTTCTCTACTTAATTTCTGTTAAAACTTTTGTTTCAGGTATCATTAGAATGCTGACAGTTCAGCCTCATCTTATGACTGATAAAGGGTACTTAGAACGAACTTTAAAGTACGCTATTAGCTGTGGTGTGGTAGACCAATGGCTACAGGCAAGAAGATTAGGGTATCCTCCTAAAGAAGGTATGGAAGATGATGTGGTCCCGGACGACCATGGCATAAAGTCGGTAACAGAGCGGGAATACAGGACATTGGTGCCTATAAGTTGATGGTGTATATGCTTGTAGCCCATTATGCTTATGTTGCCATGAAATGCCAGATGCCGTGTCTCCCTTGGAAAGTTGAAAGTCTTGGTGTTGGAAATAATTCTTTCTTGCATCACTGTGATTGTAGTTGTAACTGCTTGTACACGAATTTTTCTGAGTTTTGGTACAACATGGGTTCAGAGGAATCATACAGAGGGAAAGAAAACGTCGCTAGTTCGATTTCCCCGAGGCTTTCTTGACTGTTCTGCCTTTACTGTAACATTTGTACTATTTTTTGACACATTGGAGAAATTTAGATTATTTTAACCAGCATAAAAGGCATTGTATTTGTTGTGTATCATACACCAATATCATGTCATCTCCTTTTTGTTATTCCTGAATGCACTTTGTTAGAGTTTGAACTTCTCTTTACCATCTGCTGTCTGGAACCCGCTGGACCGACTAATCTAAATTTATGCAGTAGAAAGCCCACGAAGTGGGGTTTTAGTGCTTTCCAAAATTCTAATTCGAGTTGGTTAAGAGTGGATTCACAACCGAGATTTGAAGCATAGTCCTCTTAAGAATCAGTTTCTCTAAAGAACATTGATTCTTGTTGAATAAAGATGAAATGTAAATTCTTGTTTCTGATGTGCTCAAACACTGAACTAATAAACTACGTGGTGTCCGCCTCATCAATCAAAGTATATTTAAACCATTTAAGTAACCCCGGATATATATTTAAACCATTTAAGTAACTCCGGATATTTTTGTACCAATAGTATAACGAAGGGTAAAATCGATCCTTTTCAAATAGTAGAGGGGCAAATTAGACCCTTTACCTTTGTGTATCAAAGTTTTATATTCAAGGATACTAATTGGGAAGAGTTTTTATGCTATCATCTGGAAATGCCACATTACAACTCTTAAACCTCTTGCAGCAATAAATATGTCAACATTCCTCTTGTTGCACATAATGTAAATTGCAAGAGTTGACCAATGGTGTTTGCCAGAATTTAACAGACACTAAGCAAGTTTAAAAAAAGGATATTCTGGTTAAGGATCCAATTTTATTGCCATCTTCCCCAACAAAAAAACACACTTCTCAAACCCCCACCTCAGAAGAGAGGACTGCAGGTGGAAGATACCTAATCCAACAGAACAAAAAGTTCCATTTTTCTTCTCAAACAGGAAAAGGGTGTCAAAATTTGGAAAAACGAAAGGGGAGATCAAAAGAGAAGACTTGATGAAAGATGAGAATGAACTAAAGTTGCATATGCCCTTGCTACATACACAAATCATACATTTTGAAACCCTGGCCCTACTCTGAAAATTTTGCGCCTCCGTCAAGTTTTGAGGCAGCTGCTTTGTCCAGAAACCAAACCAAATTCCCTTTAGTTGGCTGGACCATTTTTGCAGGCAACGTCGGGCAGTCAGGTCCAACATCATCAATCGCCGAATGAACAGCCTCCGCTTTGCTGCTTCCGGTAACAACTATAGCCACATTGGACGCGGAGTTGATAACAGGCAAAGTGAAAGTAATCCTCTCCGGAGGCGGCTTGGGTGAGTCGGTGAGAAAAGTTACCCACTCTTCTTTCTCCTCAAGTATGGAGTGATTAGGGAAAAGAGATGCGACATGCCCATCTGGTCCCAGTCCCAGAAGGATGAGGTCAAATTTGGGGCAGTCGCTAATGTCAGAAACGCTGATTACACGAGTCCTCACGAGCTGTCGAATAACAAACTCATAGTCTTCAGCAGCTTTCTCTGCTGAGACCATGTCGTTAATGGAATGTACATGGCTTGGAACAATAGGCACCTGAAACATAAAAGCACAATACAGATGAGAAATGCAAGAGCAGACCACTTTGGAAATTAAAAACAGTACCAAAAATTAACTTCAGAAGCCCTTCAGACTTGGGACAAAACTGCATTAATGAATTTCAGCTATATGGTAAAAAGGCAGCATTTGAAATCTATGCTTGCAGCCCAACTGTCATGTTTTCAATTTCCTTATTGTATTCCCTTTCCCTTTTATTAAGGCATAAAATGTAAAAATGTAAAATCCTGTTATGATAGTTAGCACCATAAAAGCATAATTACCATTAGAATATCTAGAATTGGTTATCAAGTTTTTTTTTTTTTTGATAAGTTGGTTATGAAGCTTTATTCCAGGGTGACGGGGAGATAGACGATGATGTCACGCATCGCATTGGAGCGTTGTGGCGGAAATGGAGGCTTGATTCCGCGGTACTATGCGATAAGAATGTGTTGCCAAGGCTTAAAAAGAAAGTTGTACAAAGTGGTGGTTAGACCAACATTGTTGTATGGTGCAGAGTGTTGGCCACTCGAGAATGCCCACGTTGAGTAGATGAAGGTAGCGGAGATGAGGATGCTCAGATGGATGTGTGGGCATACGAGGAGAGATATGATTAGAAACGAAGTTATACGGGACAAGGTGGGAGTGGCTTCAGTGGCGAAAAAGATGAGGGAAGCAACACTGATGTGGTTCGGGCATGTGAAGAGGAGGGGCGATGATGCGCCAGTAAGGAGGTGCGAGAGGTTGACTGTAGCCGGAGTTAGGAGAGATAGAGGTAGGCCGAAGAAGAACTGGGGGAGGTTATTAGACAAGACATGACACAACTTCAGTTGACAGAGGACATGACCTTAGATATGAAGATATGAAGGCCTAGGATTAGGGTAGAAGACTAGTAGTAGTAGTAGGTAGGTGTGGGGAGGGAGGGGCGAGTTTTCCTCATCTCCTCTTTTCCTTTTAGTAGTAGTTGTCAGATATCACATTGTTTTATTTCCTTGATGGTTATTACGGTATGTTTCCACCTTTATTTTATATCTTGTTATTTGCTCTCTCCCATATATTTTTGCGACGGATACTTTTCTTCTAAGCCGAAGGTCTTCTGGAAACAGCCTCTCTACCTCACAAAGGTGCCTCTCTACCTCACAAAGGTAGAGGTAAGGTATGCGTACATAAATTGTGAAGCAGCATTTCAATGGAGACATCTGCTGGACATACACATATCTTGTTATTTGCTCTCTCCCATATATTGTTGCATATGCCTTTGCTACACACACATATCTTGTTATTTTCTCTCTCCCATATATTGTTGTTGTTGGTGGTGGTGGTTATTAAGCTTTATAATTGTACTTAAATTGTGAAGCAGCATTTCAGTGGAGACATCTGCTGGACTTTGGGCATTTTTATCCTAATTATAGAAAAGAATAAACAAAAAAAATGGTAGATGTCGCAACTATAAACTGAGTTAACTAGAGTTTGTGACTACAATGGTACAGTTGTATAACTGGTAATTAAGAGACTACTAGGAGGAAACATTTGGGAACTGAAGTACCAGTTCTCCTCCCACTCGAAGTAAACCTCAAAGTTATACATATTGAATTCATACTACAAAAACATCCATTAACCTTGCAAGAACTAGGGAAAAACAACATACCCAATGTAATCCCACAAGTGGGGTCCAGGGAGGGTAGAGTGTACGCAAACCTTACCCCTACCTCATGAGGTAGAGAGGCTGTTTCCGGAAGACCCTCGGCTCAAGAACTAGGAAATAACATAAGAACAAAACAAAAAACAGTGAAGAGATGGAAATACAATTGCCAAAAAATGGACCTTGTCATAGGTGGTGGTTCTAATGCCAACCCATTGATTAAACAAGATATTGATTAGCAGAATACTGTTGAATAAATACGTTTTCGAAATACTGACCCTGGAGGAAACAGAAAGAACCAAAGATTATTCGTCTCTCATCGGAGATCTTAAAAAGCTATCGTGTAAGGTTTCAATAAATATAAAAGAGCTGTGGAATTATTTATAATAAACTTGATAAAACAGTAGTAAGGTCTCAACTAGAACAATTTTCCACAACCAGCAGGTTACATTAAGGTTTAAAAAATTTATCTGTGTAACAATCAGCATTAGTCAAACTCAGTAACTGCAGAGAAGTTCTGTTTGAAATTTTCTAATCAATTAAGAAAAAGATTAAAAGTAAAAAATAAGGAAACAAAAATCTCCTTTTCTCCATTCAGCATCGTAAATCACTCATTTTGGTATTCACCAATCTGTAAATCAATCTATTCAGGACAGCAGCCAGGTGGATAATCTTAGAATGACCTCAAGTTAGTATTTCAACCACTTGGGATCGTGAGAGTACATAGTACAACAACAACATGGCCAGGGGAAGGTAGAGTGTACGCAAACCTTACCTCTACCTTGGTAAGTAGAGCGGCTGTTTCTGAGAAACCCTCGGCTCAAGAGGGCATATGCATAAGCAAAAACAAGAGAAAACCGTCAGACCCGGTCAAGAAATTTAAAGCAGTATGGAAATGCTGGTATCAAAAGCGAATACGCCATAGTGAGCGACTATAATTCAACATTGCAAAGAACTGAAGAAGACAGGAAAATATATTGTGTGACTGTCAGTTGACTATGTTAGTATTTCAACCACTTTGGGATCGTGAGAGTCCATAGTACAACAACAACATGCCCAGGGGAGGGTAGAGTGTACGCAGACCTTACCTCTACCTTGGTAAGTAGAGCGGCTGTTTCTGAGAAACCCTCGGCTCAAGACAGGCATATGCATAAGCAAAAACAAGAGAAAACCGTCAGACCCGGTCAAGAAATTTAAAGCAGTATGAAAATGCTGGTATCAAAAGCGAATACGCCATAGTGAGCGACTATAATTCAACATTGCAAAGAACTGAAGAAGACAGGAAAATATATTGTGTGACTGTCAGTTGACTATGTTCACATACAATACTCATCCATCCAAACTCTGACCCCCCCCCCCTTCCTTCCAGGTACCCCTTCAAAGCAAATAAACATTTATTAGCACTTACCACTGCTAACCTTGTCTTTTTCAAGCATTTAAGAAGCTACAAGAGACAAGTCTGGAATCACATGTGGATGGGCCATCTACTACTATGCCATATTATGCAAAATTGCAAGCTCAAAACATTGTGGGACATCAAAGAAAAGCACTGATCAAAGGAAAAATGTTACACACCTTAAATCCTTTCTGCAGCTACAGTACCGATAACAGCCATGCCAATGTTCATAACATCCCCTCACCCTCCCCTCCCTCAAAAAATGTCACCAACACCCCACCAACCCACGCACCCAAAAAAAAAAGAGAAAAGGAAGGAAGAAAGAAAGAACATCCTCACTTCTGTATAGGATGAGCACAACACAAGCAGCAACAACAAATAATATCAACAATTATATTTAACTGGTCTTTAGCATGAGGATTAGCCAAAAGTAGTAATTACAACAGCCTGGATCCCTCCCTGCATATTTGAGATGCACCATATACAAAGATTGAAGGTATCTAATTCTTCCACCTCGAAAGTTGAACGATTCTGTGTTCTAAAGCTGAAAGATAGCATCTTTATGATAAACTGAATCAACCCAAAAGAGAAACACCTCATGAGAGGTTTATTTTAGAGAACACTTGACAATGGTACATGTCATCAAGGATCACAATACAAAATAGGTAGAGCCATCGTTACAACTAAGGTTTGCCGTGTCAATATTCCCATTAAATGGAAGATCAACAGTATGCAACAAGATCATATAAAAGTAAAGAGTTATCTACCTTGGACAAAAGTCCATCCTTAGCTAGCTTGTAATTACTGTCAGCATGATTTTTCGCCACCACACGTTCGTCCACCCAAAATATATACCATTTGGCCCAATCAACAGTTTTGCTATAAGGAGCTTCACATAGTTTTCTGCTTTTCCCAAAATTTCAAACCAATTCACAACCTTATAGATAAAGGAAACAAGAACATTTGAACAGTAAAATACAACACACTTACATACCCCATCAAGCTGATGAGGGAGCCACCAGATAAAGCAATAGCAAATACCCCTCTCTCCTTCACAGAAGCCTCTGATAATTCAGCAATATATTCTGCCAAATCGGTGTTGAGTTCGTCCAAATACTCGTAAATCCTTACCCCTCTTCCATCTTTATTAGCCCCAGAAAGAGCCATAGATAACACTGCTCTACTGCATAAATCATAACATAGCAAACAATAAGTCAACTACAATTGGGACCATAATTCTGTTTGATTCACCTGAAAGAAAAAAAGTCCAACAATTCCACAATGCTCATTTAGCATGAAACAAAACACAGATTCCACAATTGCACACGTTGAAGAAAAGTAAAGGGGCAAAACTTGGCTTCCTTTTCGGAAGAACACAGTAACTTTGGTCCAAACTCTATTTTTATGTTTAAAAATCTATTAAGTATAAATAATTTATCCAGAACCTAGTATGATATCATATCTAGAACCCAAAACCCATAAATTCAAAATCTCAGCTCCGTCTCTGGACTTAAACATTAAAGCAAAATAAGAATTCAGTAGCAACTGTACTACATAATCAAGTAAAAAAAAAACTAGTCTTTGACATTGGCAACAACCCCCCTCCCCCCCCCCCTCCAATATCCCCTCTTACTGCCCACACCAAAAAAAGAAAGAACAAGCAAAATTCAGTGATCAAATTCTGAAATTCTTAAAAACTCAAAAATCAAGAACACATGATACTAACCAATTCAAACTCATACATAATTCAAGGTTAAGATATTCTTGAAACAACAGAAATCAAACAAACAAAGTAGTGCATGATCACTTCACAAACATCAAAAGGGGCCAACAAGAAGATCAAGACTCCAAATCATTAAATCAAGAACATGCACGTGAAGTAAAGCTAAAACAAAACAAACAGCACAACAGACAAAACCCCAGATCAGAAAAGTCATCATCCTCTTCCATTAATAATCTTGAATTGCAAAAAAAAAAAAAAAAAAAGTAAACACCAAGAATATAAAAAATAAAACAACCCCAAATGAAAATTAAAAAAAAAACAATTCTTGAATTACTATTAACATAAAATATAGTAAGAGATAGGGGTACTTACAAAGGAGAAGGAAAATGATGTGTTAGGCAAAGAAAGGGAAATTTTTTGAAGGAAATGAAGATGGGTATCAGCAGTTTCTATAACATATATATATAAAGACAAGGCAACACATACACACACAGAGACACATATGTGTGTATATATAAACATCATAGGCACAAAAAAAATTAATCTTGAAACATTTATTTACTAAATAAAACATGAATTTTGCTAGTATGATGAATATATGGTGTACTTTACCTTCTGGGATACCACGTGCATTCAATGATGGTGACAAAAAAGTACAAAAATTCTAATCAGGTTCCTTATCTACTTCTAATAAACCAGATAGGAAAAAAAAAATTATGTAAAACTTGTGTCAGAAATTAAAGTTTTTTCCTAGATCATCTGCTGTGTTTTTGACTTTTTCCTAGCAGTTAAATAAATTCTTATGTAATTAGTTAATTAATTAATTAACCTTAGGTTTAGTGGAAATAAAAACCTTAGATTTAATAATTAGTGCACATTTAAGAAAATTGAGTGATATGACTTATGAGTTTTGTTTGAGTGCAATAGTGTTTTCTTATACATGATCTTATTTAATTTACTACTATTTATACATTGTTATTTTCATCGGATTCACAATTAAAGTTATGAATTCAGTCTAATTTAGTAACTCAAATATCTATGAATATTAAATTTTTAACCTCACAACTCAAAACATCGATGGATTTAATAACATTTCAAACTTATAAAATTTCAAATTTGTATAATTATGCACATATTTAATATGCATATTTATTTTTGTATGTACATATTTCAGTTACATTTTTTTCTGTGAATCTAATTGTTGTAATCTCGGTAAGCAAATTTATCTTTGACCACTTATGATAAATTATCAAGTTACATGCAAACTAACTCAATCAATATTTTAAAAACATATTTATCAAGATCACGAAGAAGATTTGAGTATCTCCAAAGGGAAAAAGCAATAGAAAAAACTAAAAACAATAAAGAAAGCAAAAAAGAAAATTGCTTAACCATTGAAAAATGCATTGGAATGTCTAGAATATCTCTATCTTTAATTAGAGATTGGAGTTATGACTTATAAAAATGGAGAGATCTCTGATAGATAACGCTTTCTTTTTAATAAACCTCATGCAATTTATATTTAAATTAATCAAATCATAAATATCTGATATATATCGAAAAATGTTGCTTAACTATTTACCTTTCAAGAGAAAAAGAAAGAGGTATTTGAGATTATGCGTAGGTGGGAAAGAAAATTAAATACTAGTACTAGTAGATATTGATAGGAAACACTTGTTCAACTAGTAATTTGACAAGTGTAGAAGTGACTTTCACCATTTAAATTCTAGTTTTTTTTTTTTTTTGATAATCCAGGTTTCCAGGCTTGCGCCTGACTACTTCACTGGTATTTTCTGGGAGCGTACAACTGATCAATGAGACAAGGTCAAATTCCCCAACATGCAGAGTTTCTTCGTGCTTGTGGGAAATCGAACCCACGTTGTCCCATGCCAGAGCGTCTTATAGCGTCCAGGCTTTGCCACTGGACTATGCGCCTTAGGTGGTGGGATTCTTTACCTTATTATATTTTTATTTCTCATCTTTAACTTTTTCCTTTTTTCTTTTAATTATAGGTATAATGTACTAACTTTTTTGGTACTTCAATTATTCATAAATTCTGCCTATTATCCTTGTGATATACAATGATGAATTTAATCTTTAATTAATTAGAATACATGTTTTTGGTCTCTTTATATGAAAAGTATGTTATATTTAAATTATTTTAAAATTATATTGCCAAAAAATATAGAATTTCATTACAAACTTAATATAATACATGAGTAATTAAATAATGAAATAATTATTAATCATAGTAAATTTTCACAAGCAAATGAATTAAAAGTATATATTTCAATTAACTAAAAATTAACTATGGATAGTGATATATCAATAATAACAACAACACCAACACCAACATCATCATCATCAACAACAACAACAACAACAAACAACATACCTAGTGTAATATCACAAGTGGAGTATGGGAAGATAGAGTTTATGAATGTCTATTTTTATGTTTAGTAAGTTTTTCAATTCCAATGCAAGTTTAAGACCACAAGATTTAAAAGATTTCACACATCTTTAATTTAAAATTATAATATTTAAAAATCTCAATTTATTTTAAAAATTTTATGTTAAGTCAAACTAAGTAACTTAAATTGAGATGGATGGAGTAATAACTAAAGGATTAAAAGTGTGACTAACCCTTAATTTTATCTCTAACTTTAACTTTATCTTTCTTTTCAAAATCAATTCCATTGGCTGTCTCCCTAAAACCAGCTACTTGACCCTTTTTACTATGTTAAGCCATCTGTATCTATTGTACCCTCACTTTTTTTTTGTCTCTCTCTTCATAAAATATTTGTGGTCCCAAATTTCATAAAATAAGCCACATGTAATGCTTGATTACTTAAAAAAGTAAGGTGATAATCACTGATAATCCCGAACAAACAATCGGCTAATTGAGTTATGACGCGTACCATTAAGGGGTATGGGGTATGGGGACGTGGGATGCATCATATCTTTCTATATTTAGTTAGAGATCTCGAATTTATATTTTGAGAACGGAAAATCTTTGACAGGAAGTCCTTAACTTTTATGGGCCGTATGTGCAGATGCAGAGCCAAAATTTCAATTTTATGAATTATGAATTTTAGAATGACGACTTCAAATGCTAATAATTGAGTTCTATATTTAATATATATACTTATTTGATAATTTTTTCAAAATAAATAAACAGTTTAAGCAAAAACTACTGAATTCTATCAAACCATAGCTGGACTTTTACCTATGTCACAGCCTACATGGCACACGAGCATATGAATTAGTCAAATTAATAATTTTCGAATGTCAGATGATTGAACAAAAAAATTATTACCCATACTTCACATGAATGGGATCCCTTCAAAGTTTGATTCGTATAATCAATTGGTGGGATGAAGGTGTAGGGTTTTGTTGGGTTCAAAACATATAAGTAGGCATAACAGAAGTTTAAAACTTTGTTCTACTTACCCCAGCAATTTCTTCTGGTATGGTTATATGACAATCGAAACCTTACTTAGGGATTACACGTGACTGTCTCTTCGACTGCAAGCACTATGCTATGATGTATTCCTCTGTGAAGAAAGCCAGGAAATCTTGACAGAGGTCTGAGACAGTTTCGTCCTAGACTCTAAGTCTATAATTAGTTTATAGAATTGATGTATAATAAACAATGGGGAGTGATGTATTTATAGTTGAAAATTAGGTCAAAAAAATATTTTAGGGTTAGTCTTAAGCCTGGCCCAAAACCTGAGGTGCAGTGGGCCAGTCCGACTGGGTTCACTGTCGGGTCGGCGCCGCGGCGCCTTACGTAAAATTTTGTTTTCCGTTTTCATTTAATATATATATTCAGCACATTAAGTCCAAAATCCAACTTTGATTTAATTAAATAATTTCCATCTAATAGAAATTATCTCATAGTTAATATCAATTTAAATATCTCGATTTCAAATCGAATATTTAATACTTTCTCAATACACCCTTAGATCAAAGAGACAATCGACATAGTGTGACCCTATAGGCCTTCATATATCGACACTAATCCAATTAAGGTCCATACGGAACTCCTAGACTGCGTTGTACGACGAACTCAATATATGAAGTACGTTTACATGAATCCAGCAAACATAACCTTTATGTGAGATGATAAATTTCTTTCATTCGCGACACACTCGATCAAGCTTAGGATTTGTCACGTGTCTATCCAAATGGCTTGATCACTTTATCTCATCTATATTAGTCGACAACTAGATCATATTCTAAATATGTCTCTTGCATTGGCCAATGACTTGGTCGACCTAATATCACTGAGAAGTTGAGTGCTCTCTCGAATATCCAATCGAGGAATGAATCTTATTCTTGGCTCAACTACCACCTTAATTTACATCATAATGCACCCAACACAAGCTGTATCTTATCCTATAAGAAGTTTAAGCTTAGGACAGGGTCAAAGTACATTACTCTGTAAACAAGGTGCGTATTGACCTCAAGTCAAAGGACCTTCACCTCCCACACGCTGATAACACTTTAGACATGTATAACAAATAGTTTATCAGCAGGGTATACCAATACTTTCCAAAAGTATCCATGTGTCCATAACTAGTAATCATTACTAGTAGCAGGTGAGACATACTACATTCTCTAAGAATGTGATGCAGACTACATGTCTACTTATAACATATCATCGATATCCCATTCTCGATGATCATTAGTCGATGCCGTTTTAGAGTTATGCTCTATCATTAGTATCTTACTCTATTAATGACAACGTAAGCTCAAGCACACTAATGAATAATTACAAACAATCAAATAATAATTCAATAATTACAAATGCCATAAATATTAATCTTATTAATAATACGAATGTGTTCAAGTACATTTGTCTCTAATAATGATTATCTCTAGGACATACATACTTTCATAAGGGATCCCTCCATATTTAAGGGATCATACGAGGGATCTTTAATGAATCATACGAAATATTCAAATTAGTTGTAACAGTAATTTATGAATATCAGATATTTTAGAGCTCTGACCTGTAGTTTAATTTAATCACTTTTGACCTGTAGTTTAATTTAATCACTTTTGACCTGTAGTTTAATTTAATCACTTTTGACCTGTAATTTAATTTAATCACTTTTGACCTGTAGTTTAATTTAATCACTTTTGACCTGTCCAATCTTAATTCAAGCCGCGTATGTAACATCCCCAAATATGTTTTATCACTAATTTGAAGAAAAAATTATGCTCAAGTATTCATATCAAGATTAATAGCCTATTTCATCAAATTTCTGAATTTTAAAAGCGCTTTCTTTTTCTTATCTAAAAAGAAGATATTTGTTTTAGAGAGTTTAGATGTTTGTTCAAGCTTTTAAGGAAAGAATAAGTATTTTTGAGTAGTGACAGAAGTTATTTTTCAAAATCTGGAAAAAGTTAAAAAAAAACAAAAGCACTTTTGAAACTTTAGACAAATATAAATTACTGCTTCAATATTACAAATATATTTTTCAATCTGATTACTCAAATAAAAATTGTTACTATCCAAAAATACTATTTAGAAGAACATTTTTAACAATAAAAAACACTTGAAAAATAAGTAAATTTTGAAAATTTGATTAAACATGCAATAGGTGGGTATAGCCCTACCAACCCTTGTAGTCTAATTATGTATGTGAGTTCGATTCTCACTGTATTTTACCTTTCTTTTGGTCTTCACTATGTAATCCAAATATAAAAGAAAGAGTAAAATGAGTAATATAATATTAGGTATAATAACAACTTGATAAGCATAGTTGTTATTAGTCAATCATCCTTAAAGATTAGCTCATGGTGGGTAATACACATTCTCTAGTTTAGTCATTATCAATGTTAATACAACTAAATGAATCATCAAACAATGTATATTAAACCAATCATGTACCTTTTTGGATTGTTAGGATGCTTTTCTATAACGGGGTTTTGAATATATTGATATTTTTTAGGGGTAAAAATTATCGCAACGATTTTATATTAAATTAGTGTACTTCACCCTGATTAAGTAATAAAATAAAATAAAAATATACGTTAAGTAATCATAATTAGATGATAAAAGAATATGTAAAAGACACATCTTATGTTATCATTGATTTGGTGTAATCAGCTCATGTGAATACATATCATGTGTTTACACAAACTCATATAAATTTATTATAGTTAAGTAATTTAAAGAGGTAAAAATGCATTGTTAATGGACCATAATTAGGTGTTAAAAATTTATGTTAAAACACATATCATACATTTATTGCTTTGATAAATTTTTACCGTAAGTATTTACCCTTATTAGGACAAAACTTCATGTCACCTTTTTGTTATGCTTTGATATTCAAGAAATTATGTCAGCCATCATTTTCTTCTCTAACCTCCACCATGATTAAAAAGAGAAAAAAAACAGTGAGAAATAATGAGCACATTATCAAAAGAGGTTTTTGGAATCTACAATCATTTCTCAAACAACAGTGGGAAGATAGTATAAAGTTTTTCTCAACTAAATGGAAACCCCACAATATTAGTACAAATCAACACTTCCTACCCCAGTTTCAAGAATCTTTTTTTTTTCTTTGTTTTTATTTTTCTTTCATTCTTTTACAAATTCTATCTTGATTTAAGTTGGTCCATGAATATAGAGAGATTAAAATAGAAAACAAAGGTATTTTGGATAAAATTGAACTTTACACCTAAGCAATATAAGATGATTTTGAAACTATATCTAAGTGAATAGTGATACTGATGTTGAAACGATAGTACAGAAAACAGAATACCGAAAATAATTTCTTTAAAAATTAAAAAAATAAGCTTTTTTATGTAGGAAACACATACCATAAATAGCATTCTAAGCTCATTATCCCCTCCTCATCCTTAACTGCTACCCCTTAACTACCACACACCCCACTGGGGCCGAGCTAGAAGTTAACATGCGGATTCGATCGAACCTAGTAAGCTTAGTTCATATCATGTATTTATATTAAGAAATTTACTAAATATGTAAAAAATTCATTTTATAACTCAGTAACTAATACCTGATACCGCTATTCTAAAATTTAAAACTCATAAAGTTTAAATTATAGATTTACCTTTGAAGCCCCACTAGCCACCCCACCCTAACTCCACCAATATAGTATTTTTTTTCTAGATTACATATAAATATATTTTGGATAATAACTTCTTACTTATTTACCAAATCTTACTTATTTTTTTAGGAGAACATTTTATATCATACCAAACACACCCTTAATTTCAAGAATCTAATATGTTAGGAATCCAACATTATCAGACCTATAGATATTTTTTGTTGCTTAATGGGGCCTTTGGACTGTTTACTCCATTTGGAAAACAAAACATGAGACATGAACAAATCCGTTGGCTTGTGATATGTTTCCTATTTTATCCTAACATTGATAAGAAAATAATTGAGCTTATACTATACACCTCATCATAATCTATTATTAGTTTCAAATTTATCTTGCATAATTATGTCTAGTATTTAGTATTGCCGAAAAGAAAGGAGGATTTATTTTTTAAATTTTAAAATATTATTTTCCCTTGAGTTGCCCTATTTGCAAGTTTTCTACTATGACATCATTATGAAGAAATTTTTAGTTTCTTTTTTAATGTCAACCTTTTGCTCTATTGGTTTTGAACCATCAATAACTAGGAGTGGAAGTAACCTATTTAATTTATCTTGGATATTTTCTAGTGGTTCATATTTAAATCACTAGAACTTTACATCTCACTTGCCATTTATTTATTAGTTAATGGAAAGGCAAAAACTCATATTAGTTGATGGTTGACAAATATTTGACGTTGAAAATAAATTAAAATATACTTTTGTTCGTTGCCCCAATTCATCTGAATATCTGTATTCAATATAAAATTTCACTTACTCATCCTATGAGTTTTTTTTAGGAAAAGGAACTCTGAAAAATCAATTAAAAAGACGTATTTTCTTTCTCTCTCTTTTTTTAATTTTGATTTTGAGCTAATAATCTTTCAAAATGCTGATATATTAAATCCAAACATAATTTGACCTTGATAAGGATGATGAAATCTCAATTAAGTCATTAGAATTTCATCGTATACAATATAATAAGTTTGGAAAAACTAGTGATAGTGCTAGTTCGAACCAAGTTGTCAGAAAAATAATTAAAAATATGGGCATTTTGAATAATCCTGTTACAAATATCTAGACTTGAAATTTTTTTTATTAAAAAATCAGTTACTACATCTTTAGATTTTTAAATAATTCTTTCACTATGGTAGTTTATTTGGCGTTGAAAAAAGCTGTACTAACAAAAATCAAAATAAAATTCGATCTAATGGCCGAGAAAATGCAATTCTGTCTTTTTCAAATAAAGTTGAATTTATTTGTCCCCGGGCATAGCTGGATGGCAAAGGAGGTGAACTTAAAATTCAGTTGGAGGCCTGCAGCGTGGGTTCGAATCCTGGTGGGAGTATTTTGCTCTCTTTTGGGATAGAACCTTGTAGGTGATATCAGTTGCTCTGTTCTCAAACCTTGGTCATTCAGACACGTCCAGCGATTTACTGATAGTAGTGTTGAGGGACCGGTATTACTATCTCCAGGATTAGTCTGGCGTAAGCCAGGAAGCTGGATATCAAAAAAAAAAAGTTGAATTTATTTGGCCCCTATAAGTTAAATTTTGTAAGCATCATTTCTCAGCATTCCACTAAATTTAATTTAAAGAAAAAATCTGAACTTACTTAAAATAAATATCCATTTAAGAGAGAATTAACTTGCATAAAACTAATCTTTTCCCTTCTTAAAAGTACTTATTTCAATATCTCAAATAAAAGTTCAATCATTTATACTATTAGAAAATACTTTTTTTCTTGAATCAATGCATTCCTGTTATACTGTAAAAAAATAAAAAATAAAAGGTTTCATTTCCCTCCACTTTTCCTGCTTAATTAGCTATTATTAAATTAGTGCTTAGCATTATTTGGATATATATTGCCCAAGAGAGTAAATATTGGATTATAAAAGATTACTACATTTAGAAAATAATTGTGAAATGTGAAATCAAGAAGTTAAAAGACTCCAAAATTATTGATAGGGTGTGGAAATAATCTTTGATTATTGACATAATCTTTGTGTATATTTTATATTTAGAATGTAAATTATTCTGATTTAGAATACCATAATTGTAGCCTAAACATTAGTCTTGTAACATGTATATATTATTGATTTCAAGGAATGAAAAAATCATGGAAAATATTTCATTCATGGTATTAAGAGTCAAAAATTAACCCCCCCCCCTCTCAGTCCTAACCCTAAGCCGTTGAAACCAACCCTAATTCGGCAATCTTCCTCGCCGAAACCCTAACCCTAATTCGGCCCCTTCCTCGTCGAAACCCTAATTGGGGTTTCCTCAACTCACTGAAACCCTACCTCATCCTCTCCTCCTCCTCTTTTAGTCGTTCTCGACTAACAATGGCTGACCAAAACAAATTTTATCTCGCTCTTGCCGTCAACAACGTCAAGAACTTCATTCTGGTGATTCTCGAGATGGAAAAAGGGCAATATTCATCTTGGGAGGTGTTATTCAAAATTCATTGTCGTGCATACCAAGTCATTGACCATATTCTCCCTCCAAAGCCTCAATCGGGTGTCAATGAGAAAGACAAGTCCACCGACATTGATATGGCTCTATGGTCTCGCTTGGATGCTATAGTCCTTCAATGGATTTATGGCACCATATCAAACGATCTTTTGCACACCATATTAGAACCAGATTCGATGGCTCAACAAGCATGGGAGTGTTTGCAAAATATTTTCAAAGATAACAAGACTTCTCGTGTGGTTTATCTAGAGAATCAATTCACCAATGTAAAGATGGATGATTTTCCGAACGTCTTCGCCTATTGTAAAGAATTAAAAATGTTTGCCGATAAACTATCCAACGTTGGTGCATCGGTGACGAATCAAAGGTTAGTTCTCCAATTAATTACGGATGTGAATGAACAATTTGATGATGTTGCTACATTCATTCAACAAAGTAATCCGTTGCCACCATTCTATGAGGCTCGTTCGAGATTGATTCTCGAAGAAACTCGGAAAATAAAATAGGCGGCCACGGCGGCCAACAATGTCGGCACCGCCATCATTTCCACAAACATGTATGCCGATGATTTTGGGCCTCAAAATTCTAGTTCGGATAATTCAGCAAATCGTAATAACAACTGACAAAAATTGGGTCAAAATCACAACAATAACAAAGGAAAAAATAATGGCGGAAGGGGACGTGGTCATGGTGGTGGTAACCAGTCCGACGGCAGCAGCAACCACCGGCAGCAGGGCATACCAGGCCTGGGTAGTGGCAGCCGCAAGCTCAACCAAACAGTGGGTAGCCGTGGGGGCAGTACCCATCGTGGGCTTGGGCACCACAACAGTAGGCAGCCCCTCCTTGCATGTACCGCACGTCGTCGTGGGCCAGGCCACCATCGCCCACTCAGAAACCCGAGGTTCTTGGCAGCCGTCCACAACAAGCATATGCAGCCCATGGACCATCTTCTTCGGGTTATGTTCCAATGGACATCGAGCAAGCCATGCACGCTATGACTCTCAATACTCTCGACGACACATGGTACATGGACACTGGTGCTACCTCTTACATGACGGCATCTCAAGGTACTCTCTCGTCTTATTTTAATATGAGCAGTAATAAAAATATTGTGGTTGGCAGTGGACAAGAAATTTCAATTCACGGCATTGAGCAATCAAACCTTCCCCCTTACCCACCTTTATATTTAAATAATGTCCTACATGCACCCAAACTTATTAAAAACTTGATATATGTACGTCGTTTCACAACTGACAATAATGTTTCTATTGAGTTTGATCCGTTTGGATTTTCTGTGAAGGACATTTAGACGGGGATGCCACTAATGAGATGTACTAGCAATGGGAATTTGTATCCTATCACCAACACCACCAACCACCAAGCCACCTCTCCATCAAATTTTGTTGTTCTTTCTCCTACTTTATGGCATAATCGTTTGGGACACCCTTGAGCACTTGTGTTAAACTCCCTTAGAAAAAATAAGTTTAGTGAATGTAAATAATCCTTGTGTTCTCCTGTTTGTCATTCTTGCATTTTTGTGAAACATGTTAAATTATCTTTCTCTTTGTCTACTTCGAGCACTGTTATGCCATTTGCTAGCATGCATAGTGACTTGTGGACTTCTCCAATTTTAAGTTCGGCAAGTCATAAGCATTACATGCTTATTTTGGATGACTACTCTAATTTTCTATGGACATTTCCAATTGGGAGAAAATCACAGGTTCACACAATTTTCATATAATTTAGTGCATTCATTCATACCCAATTTGAGAAATCTATTAAGTGTTTCCAATGTGACAATGGGAGAAAATTCATAAAAGACCAATTTAAGGATTTTTGTCGCAAAAATGGTATGGTATTTCGTCTCTCTTGTCCACACACTTCTCCTCACAATGGGAAAGCCGAATGAAAAATACGAGTAATAAATAATTTAATTTGCACACAGAGCTCACTCATCCGTATCACCGTCATTTTGGCATCATGCTCTTCAAATGATCACGTACCTCCTAAACATTCTCCCTAGCAAGCTACTTTCAAACTTCTCTCCCACTCAAGCTCTTTATCATCGGGATTCTTCCTACACACATTTGTATTTGTGTTATCCTCTCTTTTCCTCCACAACAATAAACAAACTTCAAGCTCGTTTCACTCCATGTGTATTTTTGGGATACCCACAAAATCATAGGGGATATACGTGTTATGATATGTCTAGTGGGAAATTTTTCATCTCTCGCCACATCATCTTCGATGAGTCCAAATTCTTGTTTGCTAACATATACACGTCTTCCCCGCCCTCGTATAATTTTTTGGACACTGGGCTACATCTTCTTCTGCGATTTCAAGTCAGTAGCCCAGCTGATCCAGCCCAAAATAGGGAGCCCACTCCCTCGGCCTAGTGGCAATCTCGGGAGCTCACTTCTCCCTCAGTCCAACAGCCTTCACCACCTGACCTGCGGCCCAACCCAACTAATTTCACCTCCCATTTGGCTGTAGTTGGGCTGAGACCCTCTCCGGTCGAAACTGGGTCCATCAACTAGCTGACTACTATACAAGCCCACCTAGCAGCCCCACTACTCCAACAGCCCCATTCGGATCAGGCCTCAGCTAGGTCCATTAAAACCCGTAGCATGCGTGAGATTTTTCGTCCTAAGCATCATTTTGATCTAACATCCTCTGTCCAACCATCCCCAATTCTCCGTAACCCGAAAACTGCCCTATTAGACCCAAATTGGAAAGTAGTCATGTTAGATGAAATTGATACTCTTATTAAAATAAGACGTGGGAGTTGGTGTCCCGTCCTTCTAATGTAAACATGATTTTTCTTCATAAAAATAAATCTGATGGTTCCTTTGAGAGGCACAAAGCCCATCTTGTTGGTGATGGCAGGTCTCAACAAGCTGGTGTGGATTGTAATGAAACCTTTAGCCCAGTGGTAAAACCGGCGACTATCCGGACTGTTCTCAATTTGGCTATGTTAAAGTCATGGTCTGTTCATCAGTTGGATGTCAAAAATGTGTTTCTCCACGGTCACCTCCAGGAAACAGTTTACATGCACCAGCATTTGGGATTCCGAGATCCTATTTATCCAGATTATATTTGCTTGCTGAAGAAGTCTTTATATGGTCTCAAACAGACCCCCGGGGTATGGTATAACAGGTTTGCAGATTTTGTTTCCACACTGGGCTCTTTGTTTATTTATCAGAGAGGGAATGACTTGGCATACATTCTGCTCTATGTTGATGACATCATCCTCATAGCATCATCTGATTCTCTTCGCCAGTCTATTATGTCTTTCCCTACATCTGAATTTTCTATGAAGGATTTGGATCCCTTGAACTATTTTTTGGGCATTGTTGTAACTCAACATGCAGGTGGTCTATTTCTTTGTCAAAGAAATATGTCGAGGAGAAAATTTACAGAGTCGACATGTCATCATGTAAGTCTTTACCCACGTCGGTTGATACAAAGACTAAGATGAGTAACTCTTCAGAATCTCTATACGACGATCCGACATATTACCGCAGTTTAGCAGGGACATTGCAATATCTCACCTTTACGAGACCCGATATATCATATGTTATTTAACATGTATATTTATATATGCATGATCCGAAGGAGGAACATATGAATGCCCTCAAACGGATTTTGTGGTATATCTAGGGTACTTTGGATTTTGGCTTACATCTTTACAAGTCCGCCATTTCTGGTCTCACTGCTTATACTGATACTGATTGGGGTGGCTGCCCGGATACCTGACGTTCCACATCTCGTTATTGTATTTTTCTCTGAGACAATTTGATCTTGTGGTCTTCAAAGCGCCAACCCACGTTATCTCGGTCTAGTGCTGAAGTCGAATATAGAGTGGTTGCTAATGTTGTCTCTGAATCATGTTGGCTCTGTAATCATCTATTGGAGCTCCATTGTCCGATCCAAAAGGCTACATTGGTTTATTGTGATAATGTTAGTGCGATATATATGTCAGGAAACCTCGTACAACATCGACGCACTAAACATATTGAGATAGATATTTTGTTTGTCCGTGAAAAGGTTGCACGTGGACAAGTTCATGTCCTTCATGTCTCATTCCTTTATCATATTCCTGATATATTCACATAAGGGCTTCCGCGTATACTATTTGATAACTTTAGGGACAGTCTCAGCGTACGAGAGCCTCCCGCTAAGACAACTGGGGGAAGGATAGATTATGGAAATAATCTTTTATTATTGACATAATTTTTTATTATTGATATAATCTTTGTGTATATTTTATAATTAGAATACCATAATTATAGCCTAAACATTAGTCTTGTAACATGTATATATTATTGATTTCAAGGAATGAAAAGATAATCGAAAATATTTCCTTCAGTTATGTAGTAAAAATGCCTGCTATTTTTTGGTCGAACATTTTGCAGAAATAAGTATTAATCAAAGTTTCTCTTTTATTAAAAAGGAAAAAACAGAGATTTATATTAATTTTCATTTGTTACAACTTACAACCATATAGCGTTTGTCACTTGAATTTGGGAACTCAATCAATTGTAGGGTCCATAAAAGGGCCCTTTTAACAGTTGTTTTTCCTTTAATTGTCCTTTCATTTCATTTATATAACCATAAACCATTGGGAATCTGAAGGTTATTAATCAAACTAATTCAAATTCGTTTTGGATAAATTCATTAAAGGAGTAAAATACTTCATACTATATTTTTTATAACAAGGAAATCAGCCGCCGCCATTCTTTGGGTGCACATAAGTAAATTTCGCTCAGGTGTAATAGCCCACAAATCAATGACGGGGCCACCTTATGCCAAGGGGTGTCAAGTGACACCCCTCGTCAGAAAATTACACCGTTTAGCTAGGCTAAAATTTTAGATTTATGTATATATACTATATGTTGACACCCCTTTTTTTTTTTTACCTATGTCTATATTTTATTATTTTAACACCCCTTGATAAAATTTGTTGAGAATATAATCAATTATTAGAAGTGTGTTCTATCTAACAGCTTATTGAGGTGTGTGACCATCTGATCTAAAAGCTTAAACTGTTAGATAAAATACACTTTTAATATTTGATTATATTCTCAACACGCCCCCTCACGTGCTGGCCTGATTTTTTTCATGGTCCAAGCACGTGGAAATTCTTTTTTAGAATGGGTGGCGGTGAGGTTCGATCCCAGGACCTTTGGCCTGCTCTAATACCATATTGAAATGTGTGACCATCTAATCTAAAAGTTTAAGCTGTTAGATAGAACACACTTTTAATATTTGATTATATTCTCAACAAAATTTTTGGCTCTGTCACTGCCGCATACCACACAAGAGAGATAATCTGCACTAGGCAAACCATGTGCGACGAGCTCAACCCAAAAGACAAATCCTCTGCTATCGTAGGCAGGGGGTTTTAAACTTGAGACCTCCATTATGAAAGCCTCGTGTTCAACCAACTGATCACACCCTTGCGGATACTTCCTACTATAAGATTCTTCATTCCTAAAATTCGTGTTCGAGACTAATTGAAAACTAAAAACTCCCAACTATCTTATCATCTTTGTTTGTAGTCCCTAGTAAAAAACCTCCTAGTCGTGGTGCTTTTTTTTTTGTCGGTACAATCATCTGGTATTCAAAATTTACTGTCGGACTATCAAGATTTACTAGTAGAACCTATAATAGGAAAATGCTCCCTACCAAAAGTTTCTCCATTCCTACCGCTTGAACGTGAAACTTCTAATTAAAGACGAAGGAATGTCATTCATCCTACCACACCCCTTAGCGGTTTTAAACCTGTGATTGAGTATCCATAATCCTCAAGATTAAAGATACCTTAATTAGATTTATTTTCCTATTTTCATCATCAACATCCGACTAACATAATCAATGAAACTTCACGTTTTAATGTATTTATTTCACTTAGGATTAGCCAAAGCCTTTTTATCCATTCTTTTTTCATTTTTTTCACAATATTCACGTTTTTTGTTCTTTGTGAAGTGTATAAGAAAGAATAAATGAGTGACAAAATAGAAAGAGAAGTAAAAAAGAAGATGAACATATATACCAAAAAATCTATTCCCCCACCATCACCTCCCTCACCAATCTGAATGTTTGAGCTACTCAAATCAAATTGAACATATATACCAAAAAATAAACGAAAAAAATGAAATTGAATTGAATATATTAATAAGAACATGTACCTCAGGCTCAGCTTCCTCCTCTTCTTCTTCCCATAAATCTATTGGTCCTACATCCTCAACCGTTTCATCTTCAAACATAAAACACACAACGTGTGACTGTGTGAGAATATAAATTGACGATTTCGATAAAATATCACTACATTTAATTCAATGAGAATGTGAAACAAGTAAAGAGGGAACGCCCTAATATTTCTAAGAGTAAATGAACATTTCCAATTCTTTTAATTCCACCGTTGATAATATAATTAAATATTAAAAGTGTGATCGCTCTAACAGCTTAAGCTTTTAGATGAGACGGTCATACACTTCAACATAGGTATCAGAGCAGGCAAAGGTCATGAGATCGAATTTCACCGCTATCCATTATCAAAAAAGAAATTTCATGTGCATGTGCTTGGTCCATGAGTGAGGGGGCGTGTACTGACAACCTCAATGGCGGAATTAGGTGGAGGGAACGAAGTTCAACTAAATCCCCTTTGTCAAAAAAATGTACCATATAAATAGGGTAGAAACGAATATTTTTTTGTTATATACAAATTGTCGAATCCCCTTCACATTAGAAAATTCTAGTGTAATTGTGAAGGGGTTCAAAAACAGCGTTAAGTCACAAGTTCAAATCCTAACTGTCACATTCTAGCATTTTGTTGAATCTCCTTATATAAATTCAAGGCTCTGCCACGGCCAAGCCTTACCCGTCAACATTTTCACTTGTTGGTTGACCAACATAACAATATTAAGACTAGGGTGTGGCCTAGTGGTCAATGAAATAGGAGAGAACCATGAGTCTCGAGTTCAAATCACAATGGCATAAGAAAATACTAGGGGATTTTTTCCATCTGCGTAAGTCTTGATGGACAGAGTTACTCGGCACATGTATTGGTGGAAGATAGTAGGTACCTGGTGAAATAGTCGAGGTCCCGCAAGCTGGTCCGGACACCACGTAACATCAAACAACAACATATTCAGTGTAATCCCACAAATGGGGTCTGAGGAGGGTAGTATATACACGGACCTTAATCCTACCTTCTGAGAGATAAAGAGGATATTTACGATAGACTCACGGCACAACAACGCATTAACAAGAGAGGCTAGAAGGAAAAAATAAAGAATAACAAAGTGACAAGATAGACACAACCAATAAAGCAACAAGTAACAATAAAAACAAAGTAAAAGACAAACTAATAAAGAGAAAAGGAGAAGAGGAGACTAGCCCCCTATCCCTCCCTCCCACGTAAAGGCGCTGCAACACTCAGGTTACTTACTAACTTTCTATCATAATCTTCGACCTCCAAACATATTTATAGTTATGTCCTCAATAATCGTCGACTAGATTTAAAGCACTACAAAAACAAAATATCAAACAACTAATAAGCAAACCAACAGAAACAAAAAAAATTGAAAAAAAGAGAGCGTACAGTGAAGTGGGTCGTTTCCATTTCTCTGTGGGGAGATTTGTTCAGAAGAATTAGTGCTCAAGTACCTTATAGCTGAAGTGTGTTTCTTAAAAGGAAGACCATTTTGCAAACCATTATTACAAAGATTGTGCAGGGCTAGTTTAGGCTGAAGTATTATAGGAAAACGACAGCGATGGTGACAGAAAGGTGTAGAAACTAAAGGGTTTCGCAAGAACAGATTCATTTTGCTGCTAAGCCTACTCATCATCTTCTGTGAGAGGAGCTGTTGCGGGTTTTGTTCCGTACTCTCCTAAGAGTGGCCAGTGGCCGGATCGGGATCGGGGCGGGGTGGGGCGGGACAGGCGGGATTAGCCGCCGTCCTGTTTCCGATCCCGTCGAAATCGGGGCGAGATCGGATTGGGACGGTTTTTTTCTCACTTAATTTAAAAAATAATATATATATAAAACTCAATAATTAAACAAAATAGTGTAATAAAAATATCTCAAAACTGTTTTTGTGTCTCTTATATTATTTAATAGACATATAATTTTTTTTGTAATATAAATATAATTATCAAAATTACAACTTTGTGTTGTTAAAAAGTTACAAATTACATAGTAAAATTGCAATTAAAATATATTTTGAAAAAAATCGGTTCTAGTTTCTTGATAATTTCATGTGGTTCTTCGGTTGGAATTGATATTTGTTGGTTAAATTGCTCCACGTCGCTTCCACCACCTTCAGATAAGATTTCGTTGTAGTTTTCGTCTTCTTCTTCATTGATCTCCGGTTGACCGCACCTTCTCCGCTCCGCTAGTATCCAATCTCTGAATAATACTACAATCTCCAAGCTGTCTCCGGCTAATGAGTGTATGTGTTCTCCTATTTGATATCTGCCGGCAGAAAAAGTGTTTTCAGACGCCGTTGATGACGCTTGAATGTTCAAAACATCTCGGGTCATCATTGAAAGTGTCGGGAATGTATTCTCATTCCCCCTCCAGTATTTCAGCAAGTCTCCACGTCCTTCTTCATTGAGAACTACTTGGTACGGTACAGAACCCTGCAAAACAAAAATATCAAACTCACTAATTTGGTTAGTAGCGGTACGACCGCACATTTTATTTCTGAGGCTTTCAATACTAGCCGTAGAAACAGCATATTTTTGTGAGGTTGTGTTGAAGAAGAAGAAGAAGAAGGTATAGAAGTCGGTAGATTGCTAACACTTTCTTGTTTGTAAAACCTATATATTTTTTTGCATTCGTATTCTACGCTAGCAACACTTCTTCTTTAGTTTTTTCAATAGGTGGTGGGTGATTTGGATTTTTTGGACTTGGAGGTGGTAGTACTGCTATACAATCGTAAATAGTTTCAATAAGTGATTTAGTATTGTCTATTTTAATAGTCGAATTTAATACAACACCAATAATATAAATAGTGAGAATAGGAATAAAATATTTTTTTATTTTGATAAATATTTTTTAATAGCTGGTTTATCCATATTTTCATTAAGCAATAAAAATATTAGAGCTATATAAAACAACATAGTTGAAATAGTAGGATAATATATTCCGAAAAATTCTTTTGTTGCTTGAAAAAATTTCTCTAAAAATACAATAAGTTCGGAAATTTTTCCCCAATCGCTATCTACAACCATATCAGCCGGATTTTGATTATGAGAGTTAAAAAATAAAGTTATAGATTTTCTATAGTCATAAGCAACAAGCAGTTGCTCATATAAAGAATTTCACCTAGTGGGTACTTCTTCTGGAATTTTTCTATAAGGTAGTTGGCAATCGTGACAAGCTTTTTTATATTCTTTTCTTCGTTGTATTCTATTATTTTTAAAAATAAAGCTTATAGCAAATTGTATTTTACTAAGAATGTCTTCAAAAAGTGATAGACCATCCTTTACAATTAAGTTATATATATGGCACGCACATTTTATATGAAAATGATGGAGTTAAACTATTTTTTTTAATTGTAATAGTGTAATTGTTAGAAGAAGCGTTATCTAATGTAATAGTCATAATTTTATCAGTTATTCCGTAATAATCGCACACTTGATAAATATTTTCTGCAATAAAAGTACCAGTGTGCCTATTATCTATATATCTATACGCTAAGATACGTTTTTGCATAGACCATTTATAATCTATCCAATGACAGGTTACGTTAAATAATCATGGTCGTTAGTACTACGGCCTATATCAGAAGTGATAGCCACTTTTCCATTAAAATAATATAATGAATAACGTAAATATAGTTGATATTCATGTGCGAATTTAAATACATCTCTCTTAACAGTTGATCTAGGAAAACCGTTAAAAGCAGGATTATACATATCTCTAATGTAATGAATAAAATCGGGAGATGAAGGAAATGAAAAAGGCAAACCCTCCACAACAACTAATTTTGTTATTGTTTCCCTATCTCTATGTTTATCGTATTTAGGGCCTACAATTCCCCCCGTCATAGGATTAGTTTGACCATGTACTTGGTCCGGAACAGTATGTGAACCTTGTCCCGATGGAGCGAACGTTTGCGCACCCGGTTTTGAAGCCTTGTATTGGGCATATCTAGCTGGATGAGCCCTTGCTACGTGTCTCATTAAACCCCCAGTCCTACCGTGACCTTTTCCAATTTTAAATTTTAAAACATCTTTACAAATTTTACATCTAGCTACTTGATTCTCTACGTCCCTATAAAAAAATGTTCATGCATATGATTTTAATGTTCGTTTTGTTAGACCTCGTCTCATACTAGGGGGAATAAGAGACATTTCAGTTGAAGGTGCACTATTGGGTGTGTTGTCATCTACATTAGTGTGTGTATCATCTAGATCATCGTCTAAATTAAAGTCTTCTTGAGTTCCAGAAAATAGTTCATCGGCTAAATATAATGGTATTGTAGGAAAATATTCAGTATCAACAAAATTATCCTGTGTAGGAATAAGATTATGTCTAGAAATAGGATGACTAGAAGAAGTACTCTTGCCCTTGTTGCCCCTACTAGAAGAAGCATGACCCCTACCCGTAAGCATACGTTTAAATCCTTCCATTATAAATTTATAATTATACTAATAAATAATTAAAGTAAATGAAATTAAGTGCGCTAAATAAAATAAATAGACAATAATAATTTACTGAAGGAACAAATGTATCAAACGTCGATGTGTAATCGAGAGGTTGAAAATTGAAACTTTGCTCGATGGAAGATCCTCAAGCTAGTTGCCAACTTCACTCCCAAATTAATAAAGAAAATTGAATATTTAGTAGACAATGTAGACTTGTAGAGAGATAGATTGAGAGATTAGAGAGATTGTAGGAAGATTTGTGAGAAAGATGAAGAGAAAATGAGGTATTTATAGTGTGAAATTGGGTTAAAGTGTAAATATAATAATTTATGGGTTAAAAATAAATATTAAGGGGTTAGGGGAGGGGGGAGGCCAAAAATGGCCGTTGCACAACGGCCAAAATGTAAAATGGACGTTGGTGCAACGGTTATTTGTGCAAAAGTGGAAGTTTCGAGCGGGATCGGGATTGGGTCGGGCCTGGGGGATTGGGGCGGGTCGGGACGAGACCATGTCCCGTCCCGGTTTGATTCCCGATACCGCAATTTTTTTTTAAAAAAAGGTCGGATTCAGGGCGGAACCGGGGCAGGATCGGGCCGACCCGGCCCACTGGCCATCCATACTCTCTACTAATGTTGTCCAGTGGGTCGAGACGTCCCGATCCCGCCCCGGCTCGTCTCGATCCCATTGTGTAAATTACGGGATGGGGATTGTTGATAACCGGGTTCGAAATCAGGACGGGAATAGGATTAGATCCCGACCTGGCCCGTCCCGTCCCGCCCCGTTAGCAGAAACTAACCGTTGCACAAACAACCATTTTCAATTTTAACTTTTGGCAACGGCTAGTAACGGTCTTTTTTGGCCCTCCCCATAAAGCCCTTACCCCTTAATATTTATTTTTAACCCTATATTAGTATATTTACACATTAATCATATTTTTCAACTATAAATACCTCATTTTCCTCTTCATTTTTCTCACAAATCTTCATATCATCTCTCTCTTTCTCTCTACAAGTCTAAATTGCACACTAAATATTATATTTTATTTGCTAATTTCTATCAAAGTTTAAAAATTGGGAGTGAAGTTGGCAACTAGCTTGAGGATCACCGAACAAAGTTTCAGTTTTCAACATCGCTTACACGTCGACGTTACATCGGCGTTTGGTACACCCGTTCCTTCTTTTATTTAAATTATTATTGTTACTTAATTTTTAATTATCGTACTTAATTTTCTTAACTTTAATTATTTATTTACATAATTATAATGGAATGAGGTGAACATTTTTCTGGTAGAGTTATTTTGGGTAACTGGGGTAAGGATGCATCTTTTAGTAATCCTAATTATGATAATTCCACTCACTCACGTAGATGAAATTGATATTTTTAATATTAATATTAATATATCATTAGATCATAAGGTATATTATGCATCTGAACCAGACTATGATTTAGAAAATGAATTAGAAGATAATTTGGATAACACACTCATTAGTGCAAGTCCACCTCAGGCTGAAACTGAAACTGAAATCCCTCATATATTTTTCTAGTATGAGTAGAGGCCAAAAACAACGAAAATTAAAATCACATGCATGAGATTTTTTTGATAGAGACATTCCTAATCAACTAGCTATTTGTAAAATTTGTCGCGAAGTTTATAAATTTAAAACTGGAAAAGGTCAAGGTTGGATAGGAGGTTTAATGAGACATGTGGAAAACTCTCACAAAGCATGGTATAACCAATACTTGACTAAAAAGCGGGTGTACAAATGCCTTCTGAGGTGGGACAAGGTTCACATAGTGTCCCTGACCAAGTACATGGTCGAATTAACCTGATGACGGGGGAGTTATAGGTACGAAATATGATAAACACAAAGATCAGAAAAATTTAGCAAAATTAGTTATTGTGGAAGGTTTGCCTTTTTCATTTTCTTCCTCTCTTGGTTTTATTCATTATATTCGAGAAACATATAATCCTGTTTTTAACTGTTTTCCTAGATCAACTGTTAGAAGATGTGTTTTTAAATTTGCACATGAAAATCAATGATTTTTTCGTTATGCATTGTATCATTTTAATGGCAAAGTGGCTAGCACTTCTGACATATGTCGTATTACTAATGGTAATGATTATTTAATTGTTACATGTCATTGGATATATCACAATTGATCTATGCAAAAAAAAAAATATTAGCATATATTGATGAAAGACACACTGGAGTTTTTATTTCAAGAAATATTCATGAAATTAGTGAATATTATGATATTACTGATAAAGTTATTATTATTACATTAGATAATGTTTCTTTTAATGATTATGTTGTAAACATTTTAAAAACTCGATTTATTCCATCTTTTTCTGCTTTTTTTTCATGTTAGATCAACTCTCATGGCTTTAGGAGTGGGCCCCTTTGAACTCAGGCGCTCCGACCGCGACCCCAGATGTGCATGTCATAGTTATAACGTAGTTGTAAATGATGACCTAAAACTTTTTAAAGACATCATTGATAAAGTACAATTTGCTATCAATTTTATTTTTAAAGGTAATAAAATACAAAGACTCAAAGAGTATAAAAAAACATGTCATGATTGTGGATTACCTTATACGAAAATTCCAGAAGAAGTTGCAACAATGTGGAATTTTTTGTATGAACAATTAGTTGTTGCTCACGAGTATAGAAGACCTATAATTTTATTATTTAATACCCATAATCAAAATCCTTCGAATATGCTTGTAGATGATGATTGTGATAAAATTTTGGAACTTATTGTATTTCTTTTTTTCTAGCTACTAATGAATTTTCTGGTATTTATTATCCTACTATTTCATCTATGTTATTTTATATAACTCTAATATTTTTGTTATTTAATGAATATATGAAAAAACCAACTTACGCTCCAGCTATTAAAAATGTTTGTAAAATTAAAAAAATATTTTTTTCGATTCCCGCTATTTATTTTATTGGTGTTGTATTAAATACTACTATTAAAATAGATTGTTGTAATGCCCTCATTGAAACGATTTATGAATGCTTAGAAATACTTCCACCAGAGCCAACTAAAGAAGATGTTATTTCTAGCATACAAACACAATGCAAAATTATGTATATGTATTACCAATAACAAAGTGCAAATAATCAACTGGCTTCTGTACCATCTTCTTCTACTTGACTTCAACCTTATAAAAACATGTGTTTTCTGCTTCAAGTATTCAATGCCTTCGAAATATAATGTATAGTGGTTCAAGTGCTTCACAAATTAGCGAGTTTGATGTTTATGTTTTGCAGGGTGTTGTACCGTTCGAATCAATTGCTAATGAAAATGGACGTGAAGACTTGCTGAAATACTAGAGAGATAATGAAAATACATTTTCGACTCTATTAAAGATGGTCCAAGATGTGTTGAATATTCAAGTGTCATCTACAGCTTCTGAAAGCACTTTTTCTGCTGGAAGGCTTCAAATAGGAGAGCACGGACACTCATTGGCGGGAGACAATTTGGAGATTGCAGTTTTATTTAGAGATTGAATTAGAGCGGAGCGTAGAAGGTGTGGTCAACCAGATACCAATGAAGAAGACGACTACAATTATAACGAAATCTTATCCGAGGGAGCATGAAGCGGCGTTGAACAATTTGACCAACAAATTCCAGTTCCAACAGAAGATCCTCAAGAGATTGTCAGAAAATTATGAAAAATATGGTTGCATATGTAATTTTTTTTAATGCCAATTTTACTATGTGATTTGCAACTTTTGAACTACGAAACAAAGTTGCAATTTTGAAATTGTATTACAAGAAATTATATTTCTATTAAATAATATAAGAGGCAATTAGCATTGAGACATTTTTTCACTATCTTGTTCAATTTAAGTGTTTAAATATAAAAAAAAAAGTCCCCCCAAATCCCCCTTTCCGACCCGACCCATCCCCTCTGATAGCGGGATGTGGAACGGGACGGGACCACTTCCCGTCCCCCTAATCCCGACCCACCCCGGTCCCGACCCACCCCTCCGTCCCCCCAAATTCCGTCCCATCCCGTCCCACTGGTCACCCTTACTCTCTACAATGGATAAAAAAATATAATAATAGCATTTTTATTGATTCGGTTAAACTGGTTTTTACACCCTCCTAATTCTCTTTCGTCTGCTATTTAAATGGCTTGCTCAATTTTTATTTATTTGTTGGGGAGAAACGAAAATTGAGAAGGCATATACATACTGCCCATCCCAATTTATGTGAGGTTGCTTGATTAAACACAATTTTTTTTAAAAAAAAGAATGATTTCTGAAATTTATTATCTAAAATAAATTTTAGATATTTGTGTAATTATAAATTATATTGTTAAGGTAAAATTAAAAAAATTAACATTAAATTTTTTAAAAAATACATAATTGTGAATGTTGCATAATAATTGAAACAAAGAAAACATTTTTTTTAAAAAAATGAACCAACATATTTACCATGTCGAAGTTTTTAGAAAGAATTGCACATTTCTATCTTGGAAACAAATGTTTTTATCATTCAAATTTAAAACAGAAAACAAGTCGAGCAATAGAAAGTTCAATCTCTTCCCTGTAACAAAAAAAAAAAGTGAAATGAACCAGTCAGTTGATGTGTAACACAACATGATGACCTAATATGTATAACATGACGTGACAACCTATGAGGTCATATTAGATTTTCAATGTGCTTGGCATGATAAAAACTATTTTTCAGGAAATATTGTTTTGAAAAATAAGTGACAGATAAGACGTGCATAAAACACAACTACAGAGTACAGTCTACAACGTCATTTAATCACAGGCCTGATGATATAGTTCGACATACAAATTTTAGGCAAACAAGTTCAATTAAAGTTGTATAGACCTAATGGAATAGTTTAGCAGTTGCTCAGACCAAAAGAGGGAAGGTTCAAATAACGTAATTAGACCATGCAGAATATTATACAAAATGCTATTCAAGTTGGAGTAAATTATTCAATTTCTAGTTCTATTGTTGGAGTAAAATAAGAGCTCAAAGAATACACATTTTGGATGCGAAAAGGGTGGTATGAAATGTAAGAAAATATCCATCAAATTTCAGGTTAGTGCATTTCATCCCTGGGTTGATTTTGTGCTCGCTGAAAAATAGTTCGACAAAGAAATCGCCCAAAAATTAAATGAAACAAAACGAAGCAGAAATGTAAAAGCAGCAGCATTTATGCATGCTTGTTCTGGAGCTGAAGGCAGAACACTACCGAGATTCGGAAATGAACATATAACTAGATTTACATGCGAAGAAGACATTAAGGTTTCAACTTTCAACTAAGAAGAATTATTTACAGTCGTAAAATAGTTCTGAGTGTATCACAGAGGTTTTGAATGGTTTGTTGTTCCTGAGATGCTTGCATTTCTTGAAGAGGCATCTCTTCATAGCACCTGCATTCAAAGTGTCACATTATCAGTTCATTAGGACAATAGCAAGGAGAGAATGAAGAAAACCATGTCTTGAGATATTAATACATTAGTTATAATAAACCTAAGGGCGTGGACAGAGTAGTGAGTCGAATAGAAGAGAAATATTGAATAAATTGTTATCCAAGTATAATGTGATCATCGTACATCTTATGATACGCCAAGGCTTGAGCAAGATTCATCAGTGTAGGACTCGAGGTTAGTCTCTGGTATACACTTGGAGGAAGAGGAACCTGCAATCCATCAATTAACGACTATAAAAGGAGAGAAGATTGAAAGAAATAAAGCAAAATAAAAGTCTTCCCAAGGAGGAGGTAAAGAGGACCTCATTTTGTCTGCTTCGGCCTTTCTTGGATTGAGAATCACCGGAGAAGAGTTCCTGCATTGCTTCTACAGCAATCTGTCCACTATTATCCCTTTGCCAGTCCCCAAGCACATCATCAGACAAGAGTGCAATTGGTGATATATCAGTTGCTCTTAGAAATGGAATTGGCACCGTGTTACCAGCCGAGTATATGGACCAAAGCTGATGTGCACAAATTTGCAGGAGTCAGAATCATACTTGCACCCAGAACAAGCACGAACAAAGAAAAATGAAATAATGCAGTGACAGCCAGAAGCAAGATGTTATAACAAGGCAAAATAGAGGTTAACGTCAACAAAAAGGCACTTTCAACTCCTGTTGCGAAACCGCAAAGTAAGAGATCTGGATGCATAGAAATAAATTTTAACCAGAGCTAGAAATGTAGCTAGTGGGAGGATGTCTTTTTACATTAAAGAAAAGCTTGAATAATCATAGTGATTTACAGTACTGACAAGCCTAACCTCAGAAGTAAGCCCGGCATAACAGAGGCTCACTTTCTTTATAAATATTATATCGTGACAACCAAAACCAATTGATTGAGAAATTGAGGAGAAATAAGAATAAAGGGCTATGATTAATTTACTCCCTGGATAGGGCACAAGAAAGTGAAGAATGTGTTTTAGATGCAATGTGTTACTTTTTTCAGGAGATATGGCTCAATGAATAATGATTAATACTATTAGTGCAAACTAAAACTTAAAGAATGAAACTTCAAAGTTGCAGCTATAAGTTTATCCTGTGCCTTCTTCTTTCTCTGCTTATGTAATAAAGAATTTACAGATGTCACATCAGTTGTCATGAAACTTCTGGATACAAATGTAGGATCAGGATTTTATGTTAGACGCTTTGGGAGAATTAGCCCGATTACTGATGATTAGATAGTTTTTCCATGAAATTAAACCACTACAGTGAGCTGACAATTCGGGTAACTTAAGAGTAGCACAAAACACATGTTCCTCGTATTATGGAATAAAGTAGAAAAAGTAAAGAGATTTCACACTATCCAGTGAGGACGTGAGTTGCAGAGTTCATGCTTGAGCACTTAAAGTACCTTGTCCAATGCTCTCCGACTGACAGTTTCACTTGCCAAGGTTCCAGTATTATAGCCGCCACCACCACTACTAAAAGTTGCTTGAGACGTAGTACTTCCCTTAAGGGCCGGATCAGGAGAAGGTAAGGTTCCAGGAGAAGATACTTGCATGCTCCGTCTCTGGGACATTCCAACGGGTGAACTGACATCAACATCATTAAGCAACCTGACAAGAAACATTCAATTTATTTATGAAACGGACCAACTGAATGGATTAGCACTAAAGAGATACTGTGTGTGTGTGTGCACGTTTTTTACATTCTACTTTACTGTTGATCGTACTTTGAAGTTAGTAGTAAGATTATGGGGGCAATCTGGTTTATAAACAGTTGGAATGGGATAAGACACCTAGAGACCAAGCTAGTTACTCAAGAAATGGGTTTTATTTAGTATAGGTTAAGGAAGAAGACAGTCATAGCCAAGAGAACCAAGATCCACGGCTCAAAGTAATGTAAAGATCAAACTATAAATAAAGTTCACACTTAATAGAGCACATCACTCTGCTATTTAGTTCAAAGATCATCTCCCTGAGAAGACATGCCCAGCAACAAAATTTCTAATGGTGAATTTAAGTGCAAGGATGAATTACTTTTCTGATTTAATAGATTCATCTTCGCAATAAATGATAATCAGATTAACAGGAAAGAAAATACCAGGGATCATTTGATTTGCTAGCAAAGGTGGGGTTGGAAGGACTTCCAGTACGCTGGAGAGTAGATGATGCTTCTGCATTTCTAATTTGACTAGCTGTTTTATCCATATCAGTTCCATCTCGAACTATCATAGTCCCAAAATCACCTGGTATAACATATCCAACAGATTTTATTCTCAGACTAATTACTGTCTAAAATCAGCTTTGATTCTTCAGGACAAACTGGCATATTATAGTCATATTTTCAGAAATAGAGATCAATATTTTCACCAATATTACATAGTAAGCTCTTAAGACAAAAAAAAATACAGGGCTTTTCCACCATGATCCACTAAGATCATTGATCTGCAAATGATGTATGGATCTTTCCAAGTAACTCCCAATTGCCTGAATTAAGATGACTCCCTTGACTAGCATAGAGATAAGATATTCTAATAGTTTACTACACTAGAGTTAACCACTGGCGGAGCCGGATTTTTACTCAAGAGAGTCAAAATATAAAGTAAACACACGAAGAAGCCAAGGGGATTCAACATATTGTATATATACTTCATCAAAAAACATATCGTGTATATATATATATAAGTACCTATCTACACAGTGTAAAGTAGTGTCAATTGACACCCTTGGACAAGAAGTAGAGGTATGTAAGATTAAAAGGCGGAAAACACAAAGTAGGTAGTTCAAAGATGTCACTCCAAGACAAGGTAGCAACGTATTCCCTCCATTGCGAAACATATATACTTTGACCAGTGCAGATATTAAGTGTACAACACTAACTACTTTGGTAGAGATACTTTTTAGAAGAAGTTTGAAACGGGAGAAAACAGAGAAGCTGAAAAGATGTCACCTCAAATTTTGAAATGACATAAACCAGCATTTAATCATATTAGTGTGGATAGTTGAAAGGAAAGAAACTGTCATTTGAGGAACTAAGTCAAGTCTTTTGGGACGGGCCAAAAAGAAGTCGGTGTATTTCGGGACGGCGTTGGCAGTTATATTATTGGTTGAATATTCAGCCATAAAAATCCCCCAATTGGGAGTAGGAGGTTAAGTAATTGTGGAGGGTCTCAGAACACAGTGGGGGTAATTTTGAGCTGAGCGACAATGTGAAGGTCTCAGAACATGACAATGAGAATAATGCTACAGCTTTCATATTGATTAAACAATACAACAATCTGAATGCCAAACATAGTTATAAAATCACACAATTTCAAAATGAGTTGTCTGATAAAATATCAAAAAATGGTCTTGCATTTTTATGTTGGGCAAAAAACGAAACCAGAGCTAGAAATAATAGCTCGGCGATGAGAACCAATACCGAGATATGTAAAATATTTGATATATTCTTCTCCAAATTGTCCATAAAAATGAGATAATTGAACATCCATAATATGTTCAGATACAACTCGTTATCAATGGTATCTTGCTTCCTCTCGCAGCGAACAGAACCTCAGTGAAATATATAATGCAAGATGAAACTGCAGGTTACCTTCTCCCACGGGCTCCAAGCTTGTAGAAGGTACATCATCATTTTTAGGCTTAGAGGGAACAGTATCGCCAAATTCATCATTCACTTTTGGACCTCCCATTACCTGAAGTTGCAGAAAAAGGCTCTGAAAAACAGAATCTCACTTTCTCAAGAAGGTTTGGGGGGAACCAACCAAGTTCAAAAAGGAAACGCCAAACAAAAGTTCATTAAGAGGGATGTAAATTAATCAGGCATACATCGGGAGTCTCTGAAGCAATATTTTGTGCTTCCAAGGCCATTGATGCCCTAACTTGCTTGGCCTTCTCAATCTTCGGCATCATTACAGAAGCTCCAGCTTTGAATTTTTCGATGAATTTGTGCTTTTCAAGGTAAATGGAAGAAAAATTAGCATATGCCAAAGACCACACGTCTCTGGAGGTAAGCAAATAAAACAATTCGCCAAGTGACCGGTAGACACTTATACAATACCTTTAGCATCTCTGAGGCAGTTGGACGAAGTCGGGGGTCTTTTGTAAGGCACTTGGCAACAAAATCATGGAATACAAGAGTCCTGAAATAATCAACAACGCATTTCCAAATTCCTCAATAGAAAAACCAAATGAGATATAATTCTCTCTGAAAAGAAAGGAACAGAAGGATGGCAACTAGAACATCTTGTCCATGATTTTACAATACTGACAAGGGATTCGTAAATTTGGACAAAACAGTGATGCATAGTTGCTCTAAGAGTATTGCAATGATAGGAATTTAAGAGTTCTAATAGGACTATCGCAATGATAGGAATTTAAGAGTTCTAACAGGAATTCTTGCTCAAAAGGAGAGTGGACACAAACCAAAAAGCAGTTGAATAGAAACCAACATAAAGAATAGAGAGCACACCATTTCTCTTTATCCTCAAGCATTGGAGCCGGTTCAATGGATATCATAAATAGCACCTATCAAAAGTTACAGGATATATCAACTTTCTGAAGCTATAATTTCACTTAGGAGTCCAGAGGAGATTCTAAACTATAAAGCATGACCAAAATGCAACTCATCCCTGGTAGATCGATTATACTCCCAGTGTCAACATACAGAAGCAGATATAATGTTGATCAAACTTCTATACTAGAAAGAGCATTCTTGAAAGGTTTTAATATTGATTACCAATAGATAATTTATTTTGATGATGCTACTATTTTTTTTTTTGATCAGGTAAATATATTTTCATTCATAATCATGGCCAAAATGGCCGTGTACAAGGGGTATACCAAAAAGTGAAGCATCTACAAAATATGATTCTCTACAAACTCAGTCCAATCATCTATACAACAAGGAAATTTCTGTTCACACCAAAAGAAAATAAGAGATCAGAGACTACTACTCAAACGGGAGAAACTCAACTCTACACCTTCAAAAGCTCTCCTATTCCTCTCTCCAAACTACCCACATTAACGCAAGTGGAACCACGTTCCAAGCCCTTCCTCTTCTCCTCCTCCCGCCGCTCTTCCAACTGAACATCAAATCTTTTACAGTTTTTGGCATTGTCCATGAAGTGCCAAACCACCCGAGCACAGTTTTTTGGCATTGTCCATGATGACGCTACTATTTATTGATCTAACAGGAGTTTTCCCGTTATACGGATATGTAATCTTACAGTAAACATAAATTTCAACAAAGAGCAGCCGGTCATCGTATCTGCTCCAAACATGTACAGAAAAAGAAAAGGTTCCACTAATCTATACAAAAACTATGACATGAGTGACAAAGACGCAATTCATCTCTCTTGTCAAAAGTCCATTTGCTTGCTCTTTATCTACACCTCCCTTCAGAAACCACCTCCATAGAGTAAGGGGAAAAATACGAAGACAAAAATAAACTGTAACTCAACATAAAGGAGGCAGAGAATGAAAATTACCCCACAAAAGGTGAATTGAGGAAACACAAAGGAAATGATTATTAGAAAGCAAAGGAAGAATCACACAAGGTGGAAGAAAAACAATGTGCGCCCTCAGACTACCTATGTGACTGATGTCAGATGTCAGCAGAACACAAAGAGTTCCAAGTTGCCTGACGCTCATGTCATCCTCAGGAAGCCCTCATCAGAAGATCATATACTCGAAGTATGGCCCAAATAGAAATCACTTAAATGCCTACACTCTCAGATTTGAAAGACACATGTTATGTGACAACCTTTTTTTTTCTCTTGACGGGTGAAATGTGGATAATTATAAGTGAACAAAGAGCTATACTCTGGGAGACATTGTTCAAACAGAGGAGGAGAGCTCACTGAAAAAAGGTGGGTAGACAAAGTCTCAGCATACTTTATCAAAGAAAGGTCTCAGTCTATTTCAAATTTACTTATTTGACATCTCTCGGCCATGAATCATTTATGATATTAAAAGAGGCATTCCCATTTTATTCAGTATGTTTACTGGCAGGACAATCCACATACGAAAGACTCATAATTGTGTTGCCACTTGCCAGGCCTCAGTTTCATACAAAAAAAACATGCTTCATAACATTAGAAAACATAAATGCACTGGAAGAATCAACAATATAGATCAACTTTGATCGTCATGGCATTTTTTTGTGAAATCTATCAAAATGAGATAAACATGCAATGCATGTCCCTGTAAAATAGTTAAAGTAAAGGACTAACCCTCATTGGATGCACTGTTGCCCTAGGTGGAAGACCCTGAAAAAAGGAAATAAGAAAGAAAGTACGTTCAGCTCCAACAGTATCGCAACAACAGCAAAAAAATGAAGTGGGTTGAAAACCATGAGGTCTCAGGTTCAATTCCTAGCGGAGGCAAAAATAAATTTAGTCTCGCATTCAACTAGAGCTGAACCAGCAGAGGTACATCTAGTTCAGCTCCATCGCATCAATACATTAGTCTAAATGAAATTCCAAACAAGCCAAAAAAGAATATAAAAAAGAAAGGCAGTTCAGAGATTCAACTAGATGTACCTCCGCCATTTCAATAGCAGACACTCCGAGAGCCCATACATCCACCTGGAAAATATCAGATAATAATCAGAAAAATGAATAGAATAGAGTTTTGCACAACGCCAGAATACTTCACATAAGTTATTGGGATTCAGATAAACTCCATTAAGCACCAGCTTGAAAAGATGGAAATCAAAGCAGAGTAATACCTTTCCATCATAACGACTTTCTTGAATAACTTCTGGTGCCATCCAATGGGGAGTACCAATAAACTGGAAATAAATGTACCAATATCAGGAACTTTAACAGATAAAAACAAGAAGTCAGAAACTATTTGGCATGTTGAACATAACCAGACTGAAATGCGCCAGAAACTACAGAGCAAGCTGGCTGGATTGAAACGGCGGGAAAACCCCCAAATATCTGATAAAATCTTAGAGACAACACTCATGGAATAGAAATAGTGCAGTGACCCTTTTTTGCCGGGTACATAACCAGAGCAACAGAAATCATCAACCCTCTACCAACCAGTGGATGAGACGTCTCCATGGGGCAAGGTTTTAAACACCCAATGTCAATTAATTGGTTCAGTTTGAAGACATGTCTCGAAAAACTAGACATGATAATGACAGATCTATTACATTGTAATACTTGTGCAGGCTTCAATTTCATACACCTTAAATAGGTACATTTGACATTGTATCACTTCGAACAGACCAGAATGGATATAAGATTCATAAAGGCAACACCAAGTACAGATTGGGGAAAAGATAGGTGCTAGGGTTGAATCTCCAATTTACTTTCCACATGGTTATGTAGATTTAACAGAGAAAAAGGACTTCGTAGAGATGTAATTGTGGCCATATATGGGACCATGAAAGTTCGTGGTATTCAATGCAAAGGCATTTGTCCTTTGGAGTCGGATATGATAACAAATAAGAAGTTTGTGGGAATTTCTTTAAAACTTGCTTCAAAGTTGGCATTGGAAGAAGAGTTAGATTGTGCCTCGATGATTGGCTTGGTCATCAACAACTCAAAGATCCATTCTTTAATCTCATGATGCATGCATGACCAGGAATCCTCTCGAGCAAACAATATAGTGGTCGCCAATCTTGAGTCATGCAATGATTGGAACTAGCGAGGACTAATCAACTCTTTGACTGTTCTGGAATGTGGACAATTCGTAATCTTCAGGATCCATTCCTAAATCAACTTTATTTTTATAATGATAGTGTCGGGGCCAGATTTTGCGCACCTCGACTATTTCATCGGGTGCCTACTACCTCCGCCCAACACAAGTACCGAGTGACTGTATCCACCAAGGTTAGGCAGATGCATAGAAATCGGATAATCGATTAAACCTTGGTCTCTAAGGTTTGCACCAACTTCATTGACCACTAGACCACACCTTGGGTGCTTGACTCCTATTATCAACTGATGGCAGATACATATGGGAACACCAGTTCTTTCCCTTTGAAGGTCAACTGGTGTACAGGAGAACCAACAATGTAGCTGTATTCACATGGACTGCAACATATGAAGCTATTGAGGCTCAGGACATCCTCCAAAGAAGAAGAGAAGTATGGGTTAACAGGTGCTTCTTGTGCGAAGCTGCCGAAGAATCACAACCCTGCCCCCACCCCAATCACTTTATTGGTCTATGAGAGAGTGATGTGGCATATGTTTATGTGTCTCTATGGACTCTGTCGTGGAATGTTTATCTATTGGGGCATGACTTCAGTGAAAAAGAAATTGAATAAGCTTGGGATTGCAGTGTAGTATGCGGAGTTTGATGGAGGGGAACAGTAGATACTTTGAAGGAAAAGCAGTCCACTGTATCTCTTTTTTTATAACTAATAAATTTGAATTTTTTGAGCAACTTAGGGAATATCAAAGAAATAGATAGACCCTTGAATTTTTTTAGCTCCTTTGAGCTATAACAAGATATACACTTGCACAGCATTTCCCCAGGGCTCTTTTGTGAATAAAATACCTTCCTTGTCGAGAAAAATAAGGCATTACCATATCCGTGTGTACTTAACAACCTTGTCTAGTTGAATATAATTTACTGTTGTACTTTTGGGCCTCTGGAAACCTCATCAATGTTTAAACCAGAGAAAGTGTCATACAGAAGGTATTAGTGAGTGATGGCAAGCCAAATCATACAAGCAGAAAAGGAATTTCAACAATGGATTCTTTAAAAATTAGCCATCTGTAGAGCAACAGCTTCTTGTTTTCTTGTTTCTATTTTTGTTTTTCTGCTTCACCAAAAAAGAGGATCTGCCTTCAAATAATTGCAAGAATCACCTGAAAACTGCCAATAGATTGAGGGTAATGGCATAATACATACCGTGTTACGTTTGGACATCGTTCTAGTCAGCTGCGCAGCAACACCAAAATCACCTGCTCATTTAGTGACAAATTATTCCAGCTTTCCAGGTTATGTAGATCCAAAAACCTTTCCTTCAAAACTAGCTAACAAGATTCTTTTTATTATTCTTTTTTTGGGTTAAACAAGATTCTGATCAGTTGTAATTTGATTCCGCACAAATAAAGTAAATTTTAGTTGAAGTAGGCAATCAGAATTTCATGCAGTACGTGATATGTAACGTACCAAACAAAGGTGTTCTAATATGTGGCTATGTGCAAAGAGCATAATTTGGATGGAAATGACACCTAATCAAAAGCAGCATCTAATTAGTTGAAATTCTTGAAGTATAAGAGCATTTTTTCCGTTCAATTTTCCGATACACCAAACAAGAAACTAACCAATTTGAAGATCTGATACAATAAATTAATATAAGCAATTCAAAATTAACACTAAAGATAAAGAATTAAAGACATAAATACTTACCAAAAAAAAAAGAATTAAAGACATAAATACTTACCAAAAAAAAAAAGAATTAAAGACATAATACTTACCCAAAAAAAAAGAATTAAAGAGATAAAGAAAGCACTCACCTAACTTAACCTCTCCTTGATCAGTCAGCAAGATATTGCCACCTTTAATATCTCTGTGTACTTTAAAAATAGAGTGCAGATAGGAGAGGCCCTACATCACATCTAACATTACTTCAGATGCAAATACAAAAAGCTGAAAAGCTTTTCGAAAGAGAGACATTTAAGTAGTTTTGACATCATTAAATATATTCTTCTCTAATCATTTTAAGTCCACATTAATCGAAAAGACATGTTCAAAATGATTCAATATCGGAGCCAACATCTTGTCTCTGCACCATATTCTCCATTAAACTTCTAGAAAGCCGACTAACAAAATCAATGGTATGAAAAATACAGAAAACCTTTGAACTCAAGACCAGAAAAAGTTATTTGCTTCAATGAAAAGTCAAAACTTGCTCATCAGAAGTAAGAAAAAGAAAAAAGAACTAATATCTCCAGCACCATGCTTTAAGGACACATAGAGGCGGTAGGAAATTCATCCAAGAGCCATACTTGATACTGATGGAGTGTCAAGGATGACTATGAACGATGAAGAGAAATGGTAAAGAAAACGCAATTGAGTAAAGTTTATAAAAGAGCAGTGGTATTAAACACAATAGTGACCCTTAAAGTGATGAAGCATGTATAGCAAAGGATTATCGATTCATGGGTGAAGGCATACACCTTAGAGAAGCGTGAACAATGACACATAAGATGATACAGCGAAAAGCGGTTGGTTCTTTGAATCTCAACTTTGAAGAGTTGTTTTTTTCTTTTTTTTATGACCGAGAAATTTGTCCGGGTCCAACCCTTAGGGTCAACCGCAGCCTTTGTAACTCGGGTATAATGGGCCCTCCCTCTATCATTCTCCACGAAAATACCAAGCTTAGTTCACATGGCGCAAGACTCGAACTCGTGACCTTGCCAATTGAACTAACCCATGGGGCGTCATAACTATAGTAAATTGGACGTCAAGAATTTCAAAAAGTTACTTTGATTGCAATTTGATTATGAAAGTACTTTTTCTCAATAGATTATGATAGTACTAAAATCATATATGTCTGCTATTTTTAAGTCTCCCTTGGTAGTACGCTTCACTTCATGCTTTTCGCTTCAATCCCCATGGGCTTTGTCGCTTTTGCGGTTTTCGCTTTTAGAAACACTGAAACAAAGGTGGACTTAGTACTAAAATATTTCTTCGATGGTAGCACCAAACTCTACACGTGCAGTGCGACAAATGACAATATAGGGTCATCCAAAATTGTTTCGCTTCCAAGAAAGCAATTACCATGGGGTGGCATATGCAAACAAAAGGAAGAAACCATTTTCTTACTATGTTTTATCAAAATATTTAAGGAAATGTTTTGTCCACACAATTAGGCATTTAAGCTAAACTTGGAAAGGTAATATCTTCAAAGAACAATAGCGTTTATCTCCACTACAAAGGTAGAGGAAGGTCTCAAAGAAAGCCCAGCTTACAATATGTAGAATCAAAGGCTACGAGTTACAAATGTAGGAGGAACACATAACAAATCGAAGAACCTTAAGGATACGCATAGAGCTATTATGCTTTTAAGCTTCAGCGTTTTCAAAGCTTTAACTATTTTTTAGTAGGGAGCTAAATCGAAAGAACCCAGGAGAAGCAAAATAGGATGGGAAAGGAGCATTTATATTATTATCTCTGGCAGCATAGGTAAAGGAGAAGTTAAGTGGAGGATCCTATAAACCATCTAAGATATCTTTTGCAGACCCTCTAAATTTGAATAGAATGAAGGAGAAGAGAATCCCTAGGGAAAGGTCAAGTGCATGACCTTGTATTAAAAGTATCATACAAGCATATCCTAAAACAACATTTGAAATCAAGCATACCTTCAATGCCTCTCGACAAATAAATGCTATTTGATACTCCTCTAAAGGCTCATCTGTGACATTCATTAAGTCAGCAACACTTCCGCCCCCACAATACTCCATTACTATCTGCCAGCAAATTATTGTTTCTCATAAATCAAATAAACTGAAAAGTTCTAGTAATGTTTGCAGACATTATAAAAGGGAAGAAACGGAAATGGAAACACTTGAATAAATCAGCCAGAGCATGATTAAATTTTGAAGTCCAAAGAAATGATGACCCTTCGTACCCAGAGGTACTCTTCTCCTTGGTAGCTACCAAGATAGCGAACAACATTTGGATGACTGCACTGCTGCAACATCTCAATTTCACCTCGAATTTCTTCATAGCCTTCCTCCTAAAAGGAAGCAATATATCTATAAATATACAGAGAGACCAACTAAACCACCTGAGATGAACTAATATTAGAGTCTAGAGCACAGAGTAAGAATACCCCTTCAGATAATGATATGACTTTGATGGCAACCATTTCTGAAGTCCTCAAGTCTCGAGCTTTATAAACAGCCCCATATGAGCCCTTCCCTGTGTTTATCAAAACCATCCACTTTCAGCCACTTTACTTATATAACAAGATAACATTACGGTTGGATACTAAAAAGGGTACAAATGCACCACCAATGTTTTCCCATCACACATATTAGCACCATCATCCGATTCTTCTAATATTGCACTTTGTATAACAGAACCAATATCATACTCATTCATAAGAGAAGACAAAATTGCTTCACATGAGATTCACATTAACAATTTTAGGACTTTTTGTAGGATTATGTTCAAAATCAAAATTATCAGAAGTATCTCGAAACAAGTCGATACAATTTTTTAACCTCTTAATAAAGAGAAAATGTTTCATCAAGTGCAAAATTACCACAAAGCTCTGCTCAATAATCCGATTTCACAAAAGTTCTCACTACATAGATACTCATTATCTCAATCAGCCAAATAATAGCAAATACAACTACTACTACATCTACGTCTCAGTACCAAACATTGGTCTCAACTATATGAATTCTTAGTATCCTTTCTGCTCTACTTGGACCTGTTTCATTCAATGTTCAATAATATTTCTTTTAAGACAATGGTCTATGCCAAATTCAACAACAGACCAACTCCTATGCTGGAAGAGAAAGGGATTACCCAAGCACCTAAGGAAAATCTGGAACTCATACCTGCTGTGATATGGCGGAGTACTTGGACAGAGAGAAATAGAAGATGTTTTACGGTTAAAAGAACTCAATTTAGAAAACTAAATCTAATTGTATCTTTGGCTTCTTTCTAGTGTAAGCTGAATGTAGATGAAGATGCAGACACCTGTTACAGTTCATAGAATCTTTTGTATAGACAGCCAGGATTTACTCTTTTCCTTTTTGCTCCTTTTGAATTTAACTGCAGCACTTTCTTAGAGCTTGTTTTGACCTCAATAATACTTACTTTTTTCCAAAAAAGTATCTTTTAAGACAAATCGGGGTTTCTCAGATAACAAAATTGCATTTACTATAATTAGTGATTGGGTAAAGCATTGTCATGTTTTTCTTGCAACCCTACTTCGAAAACTTCTCTTTTGAGCGGAGGGTCTATCGGAAACAACCTCTCTGTACATCCTACCCTCCTCCCCAGACCCCACTTGTGAGATTACACTGGGTATGTTGTGGTAGTAGTAGTAGTGATTGGGTAAAGCATGACAAAAGCAGATAAATTTACCAAAAAGCATAACAAATTAATTTCACTACTGAAATCATCTCAAAGCAAATAAAGAGGGAAACCAAACTTTACCTAGCTCGTGGAGCAATTCATATTTAGTATAAGGATCTTCCCTAGTCACACTCTCTGGTATTGAGCTCGAAGACATTTTACTCCCCTGAGGCCTCAATGTACCGCCTTCCTCCTCAGACATTGCCCCACCACCACGATTTCTCTGCCTCCCAATCCCTATCTCCCCTACCGCCTGCATACTAGTCACTGCTCTGCTCATAGTTGATCCAACACCTTCATTACTTCCACTTCTAACATTTCTCCTCACCATTGTCCCCGAATCAAACTCATTATCCTTCACTACAAACGTCGAAAATCTACCTTCCACCTCATCATCATCATCTTCATCATCCTCATATCTCATTCTGTTGGAAAAAAATAATTCAAAGTTGTAGAAAACAAAAATTAGTTAGGATTTGATATTTTAATTACTACTAGTTATGATTTATAGTCAAATTTATATAGGAATGTTTTTCAGTTTTGAGTTAGTAGGTTTCGTACTATAACAAATCGGGTGTTATAGGGGTGTTGCTAGCTATTTTCATATTGTGGAGATTTTAGAGAGCATTCAGAGCATCATTAAGTTTATGAATAAAATATTGGGAATTTTCAAAAATACACTGCCCAACATAAATTATTACGCGACGTAGCCCAATATACAATATTACACAACATTATACCTGGAAAGCATTATACATAATGTACCAACCTTTTATAAAGTGTATAATAGTATATAAATGGTGTTTATACACAAATGTCGGCTAAATCAGGTAACAAATCAAAGTATGGGCTACGTGGCTTAAAGATTTTCAAAAATTGACATAGAACATAATTTTTTGGATATTTTCAAAAATATCCACCGAAAGTTAAAAGACAAGTTCTATAGGGTGATGGCTAGACCGACTATGTTATATGGGGCGGAGTGTTCGCTAGTCAAGACTCACACATACAAAAGATGAAAGTTGCGGAGATGAGGATGTTGAGATAAATGTGTGGGCATACAAGGAGAGATAAGATTAGAAATGATGATATACGGGACAAAGTGGGAGTGTCCTCGGTGGACGATAAGATGCGGGAAGCGAGGCTGAGATGGTTCGGGCATGTGCAGAGGAGAGACACTGATGCCCCAGTGCGGAGGTGTGAGAGGTTGGCAATGGACGAATTCAGAAGGGATAGAGGTAGGCCGAAGAAGTATTGGGGAGAGGTGATTAGACGGAATATGGTGCAGGTGCAACTTACTGAGGACATGACCTTAGATAGGGGTTGTGGAGAACACAAATTAGGGTAGAAGGGTAGTAGGTAGTCGAGCGTAGTTCTACGTACGCTTACAAAATGATAGTTGTAGTGTTCTTACTGTAGGCCCAATTAGCCTATCACACTTATAGGCGCAGTATTGTTTTATAGTCCCCTATAGTTTGATTATTTAGTTGTGTTAGTTACTTCTTCCTTTTGTTAGAATGCGATATATTCAATTTTGTTATCAACATGTTCATACTGCTTTAATTTCTTGTTTGACTCTTACTTTGCTTTGATTTGCTTGTGATTATGCTTTTTCTTGAGCCGATCGTCTCAAGTAAACAACCGCTCCACCTACCAAGTGGAGGTAAGATCCTCACGTTGTGGAATTTCACTGGGTATGTTGTTGTATTTTCAAAAATTACAGCTTTAGAAAATATTTACGCTATGTAGCCCAATATACAATATTATACAACATTATACCTGAGAAAGCATTATTATACATAATCTATCAATCTTGTATAAAAGGTGTTTATACACAAATATGAGCTAAATCGGGTAACAAATCAAGTATTGGCTACGTAGCGTAAATATTTTCAAAAAATAGACAGCTTAATTTTCCCTTATTTTCTGTCATTCACCTTGTCATAGGGCTTTTCTCATCCTGATCCCAATACGACATATACCGAGCAGTTTGCTGTTGCGGTTGTAATTTAGGAGTTGTAAATTTCGAACTACGATCGGTTTTCACAATCATCGTACCGGAGATTGATGCCACGTCATCATCGGAAACGGAATCTAGACCTCCACCACCGAAGTCTTTAGGTAGGCGTTTGAGTAAAGGAGGTAGTGATTCGTCGTCGTTTAGGTCATCTACGACCTCGTCGTCGTCGTCTTTGCAAAGCATAGTGGCGTAAATGTCTGTATTGTCCTTTTCGTCAGTTTTCCGGTCATTGTCGTGGATCACAAAGGTGGAGTAAATGTCGGATTGTTTCGCCGTCGCCGGTGGTGGTGGTTTACGAGATCGCCAGGATGATGGACGAAATTCCATTTTTGACCTCGGTCTGTGAATGTGAAGTGAGTGACTGACGAGGTGTAAGATGGAAGTTGTAGAGTGATGTATGGTGACAGTAATTACATGTAGGCCAAATACATATGTAACCCCGTTTAACTTATCAAGAATTTCCATTTACACACTTGAACAACGGCGTATTAAAAGCCCCAAATGCGCCACGATTTACTGTACATTGTCTCTCCGATTCGTAAAAAAATAACAAAATAAAAAATAAAAGAAGGGTGTTACCTATTACTTATTAGCAGGGGTGACACGGGTACAGGTACCCAGATATTCGATCGGAACCGATATTAACGGGTAGGTTTCGGATAAATATATTATAATATCGGGTAGGTTTCGGGTAGTAAAATTAGAAATCGATTAATGTCGGGTCCGGTTTCAATTCCGGCAAATAGAGATAGGGTACCCGGAACCGAAATCGATACCCGTAACCTATGAAATATTAAATATTTTTACTTTTTAAATTCTATTATTTTTTAGTTAATAAAAAAAAAAGTCATACCACTTACGCCTCTCCCCGCCTAATCTGAGACTAAACACGAAACAGTAATTTAGATAGAGCAAACCTGCTTGAAGATGAGATGACATCACAAAAGACCGCAGGGTTAGTTGACCTGCAAAACGAAGATGGCATTCGTAACTCTGCACCTTGCAATAATGAGGAGAAATGATCAGCTTTTCTTGTTCAGGTAAATGCTGAAAACTTACTCTTGCTTTATCAACCTCTTGTATACTTGTGTGCTGGACAACATTTGTCTTTCTTGTTTTAACCGCAGTTGTGGAGTTTCTGTCTTTTGGTTATTCTCAATATAGTTGTTTGTGATGTTGAGCAAATAAACATTACCTCTGGGTATCACATAAATTCCTAGTTATTTAATTTATGGTGATATTTTTGTGTTTTGTTTGATTTTCTTTTGAAAACACTTTGCTGATTGATAGGAAAACGTAGAAGCATTTGCCTTCCTCATATTTTTCTTAGTGGCTTACCTTCCTCATATTTTTCTTAGTGACTTACAGAGTACCCGGAATCGCAGGGTCCGAGTAGGTTTCGGGTAATGATTGCTACGGGTAGGTTTCATGTAGTAAATTTAGGAATCGATATTTTACTGGGTAGGATCCGGGTAGTTCAAAAAAGTCAGGGTGCCCGAACCCGCTCACCCCTACTTATTAGGTACTTAAAGTATGCCTAAACTGAATCTATTAAACACAATTTGATGACATGACAAAAATGTGTTTATCACCCCCTCTATAAGCGCGTGACTTGTGTCAAATCATATTTTCTCTCTTTTTTCCTCCAACAAATCATCATAATTTCCAAAAATTAACCACAATCATCATTAAACCCTCATCTACATGTTCCAGCACCACTACACTCCTCCGCTACAAATAAATCCGATCAAGAAACAAAAGCACCTCAACAAAGAAAAAAGTAACACATGTACGAGAATATTAGGCTTCTTAGATCACTGATGTAATATACGGGTCCACCAAACAGAGTAGAGAATAATGTTCTCAATATGTTCTCTTAAGTAAACACAAAAGGTAAATAACACATGATGTTTACGTGGAAAATTCCTTACTCAAGGAATTAATAACCACGACCTACTGTTGTAGGATTTTCCCAAACTTCACTATAATTGCGCAATATTTCAATTACAACCTCTTGAAACTTAGGAATTAAACTATTAATCTCTCT